>CM055265.1:213066781-213666781 GCA_029237695.1 Conchocele bisecta
TTTGGAATGTACTTAGCTCCACTGACAACCGCGTTGACCACGGGTAAACACTGTCAATTTGGACATATATGCCCACGAACTATAAGCCCTGAAAATGATGACACAAGACACACCCACGAGAGTGACGGAGTTGAACCAGATTGCTCCAACACAATCGAACCAGATTGTTACTCCGCCACGGATGACATACCGCATATAAAAAATCCCAAAAGACAGGCAGCTGGGCGGGCGGCGGCTGCCACCCGAAAAGTTAAACAAGATAAAATACTCGCCGAGCTTCGAGAGGCTAAACTCCAATCGAGATTGGGGTTGCAATCGGGGACGGAGACAGCAAAACATCTGAAGACAGAGCAATCGGGTTCAACTTCACCCCAAATTCACGAATTAGAAGCACACCCAAATTCTTTGAATTTGTCACCCAATACCAACTCCCGTTGGAGTTTGACTGAACCCCAATTCACGAATTGGAGTTGGTTTGTTGGTGGTAGTCTGGCAGTTGTTGGTGCCCTGTGCGTGTGGAAATACCCGAAAAACAACCAGCCAGTGTTCAGAAGAAAGTTACTAAAACACCAATCATCAACAATGTTGATTTGGATGCGCCCCATTTAAACATTGATCGCGACCCCTTTTATATGCAATATATTATAACAATGGCTGGAACAAGAATGTAAAATGTTAGTGAATGCGCTTTATCACGCCGTGGTGATATCGGGTTTCAGTATCGGTATGCTCGACTATCAAAGATGGCCCTAGGAGGAACCGCTCCCAAATTGGACTTTACTGTGAGAGACGTAGGGCTCGCGACCTTATATGTAGCGGCCGCAGTTTGGACCCGAGATTATCTAGATAAAGCTGGAATTCTACCAGTTAATATATGGAAATAAATGGCTTCAATCGCAGTAGGTGGTGCGCTTGTAAACGCATTGGCGTTCAGCGGTAGCAACTTTATATTCTCTAAAATGAAAAGCTCGAACGTGGATGAGGAGCGTAAGCGTCATGATTTAGCTGTAGAACAACTCAATAGCGCAAAGGAAGCGTGGTCGAAAAAACGAACCGCCCATCTGGACTGGGTCAACGAAGAGCTTCGCCGAGAAAATCACGCCGCGCAAACTTTTCAGAACGTTGAAGAAGCCAACCGCGAGTACGCGCTGGCATATCCGTACAAAAGTCTCGATCCAATGGATTCCGAGCCCCAACTTTCAGATTTCTATGTACCGTCAGAGGCTCAAAAAGACCGCGAGATCGCGTTCATCGTCGTGGGAATGGGTGTGGTTGGGATCGTCGGCTATTATATTCAATCGAGATTTTAAATTAATTAATTAAAACATTTTTTTTTTATAAATATATATATATAGAACGATGTTAGTTGACGAACTTTATGACGCTATGATCGATGTAGGCTACACTGCCCAAAAACATCGTTTACCTGGTGCAAAGAGTATGATTCGTCTGGCCCGAGATTGTCTCGAGACGTGGCGCGAGGACGAAAAAGAGGCCACCCTTTTCGCAAAGCGGATGTTAGATTCCTCCATCAACTCCCAATCGAGATTTGATGAATTAGATTCCCCTCTCCTGTTCCAACCCAAACGCGATTGGGGCTGCAGCGAAACTTCCAACAAAGGTTTATTATTAACGACGCAGTTACCGGACGAACTGGCGAGGGCATGTTGGAGATTGTCCGATATATTAGAATACTTCGCATAAGATGAACACGCGCAAACTTGATACCAAACTAACGCACAAGCTGTCAAATACATACTATAGCCCACGCGGCTACTGGAAGGGACTAGCGGCCATCAAGAACCTCGCGGCGGCGACCAAGGTTTCAGAAAACGCTGTCAAGGAATGGCTCAAGAAGCAGGCCATCTGGCAGATCTATTTACCCGTGCCTCACAATATTCCGCGCCCGAAATTCGACTGCCGGTGCCGAACCAAGTTCACCAAGCGGATCTCCTGTTTCTACCAATCACGATCGCGTCGGTCGCAAAACGTACAAGTACGCACTGACAATCGTTGACGTAGCGAGTCGTTATAAGGGGGCTGAGCCGTTGGCCACTAAAGAGTCTAAGGAAGTGGCCGAGGCTCTTTCCCGAATATATAAGAGGAGTCCTCTCAAATGGCCGAATCTTCTCCAGGTCGATCCCGGCCGCGAGTTCATGGGCGCGGTCTCTCATCTATTGTCTAAGCATAAAGTTTCTATCAGACGCGGCCGCGTCAACATCCACCGGGACCAGGGGATCGTGGAACGCTTCAATCGAACCCTGGCTGAGAGACTGTTCGGACACCAATACGCTAAAGAACTTGTAGACCCTCATTCGCGATCGACCGAGTGGGTGGCCAGACTGCCCGCCGTGGTCTCCGCACTGAACGGAGAGGTGACCAGATTGATAGGTAAGAAGCCTGTAGATGCTATCAAGTTTAAAAGGGTGACGAGCGAGCCCTCTGCCGTCTCGCGCGGGCGACCCGTTGGTTTAGAGGAGCAGCAGCTTCCATCAGATATTGACGTCCGGTACCTCTATCAACCGGGAGAGCTCGAAGGTGGCAGCCGCCGCACGACTGATCCCGTGTGGTCTCTGAATGTATATCATCTAGATAGATCTATTACCAAACCCGATGAGCCCGTGATATATTATTTGACTGATGGTCCATCTCGCGGGTTTGTTCGTGAAGAACTTCTTATGGTGCCTTCTGGTACCCAGCTACCCCCGATTACTTAAATCAATAGAGGTTCTGTATGTATTCCGTCTGGTAACACGCGTCTTTTATCGTCGTATGCCGAGAGTCCTAATTTTTGTTGACAGTACGTTTTCATAACGCCGTCTTTCATTTTAAATCCTCTATTTTGTGCTACATCTATAATGTGTTTTCCATCTTCTGTAGTTTCACTTAGTACTCGTTTATATCTATCCCAATTTAAATTGTTAGTTCTCTTGGACATTCCTCCTTTTGCAGAGTTTTTATTAATTTTAATTTGTTCCAAATTATCTTTAGTGAAATTAATTTTTTCTACAAAATAACACTTACTAGATAACGCTATCGCCCTATCCCCGCTAAATTCCATTTTGAAAAGTCCGGCTCTCTTTCGCTCCATTTATCCCAAGCCAACCATTTCTTTTTTTCTTTTTCAAACTCGTCTAGTAAGTTAGGTCTAATCAATTCCTCTATCGTTTTTCCACTAACTCCTATATACATACTATCTGTATCCATCTGTATTAATTTCAAAGTCTTCTCTTTTTACGTATTTATCTAGAATTCGTAGTAAAATTCCAACATTCTCAATTTAGCTAGTTGATAAACTGCTATTCCACAATGGAATGGTCTCTTTACCGCACACCTGGGTTTTCTTGAAGATATTTCGTACGCATCTCCTATCTCTTCCAAATCGTCAAAGAATGCAGATCTTAATGCTTTGTCAACACAGGTTTCGTTTTGTGTATATGTCGTATTTAATGTCTCTCCGTTGCCTCTATCATTTTTCCACAACACGAGTTTCCTAATAATTTCATTATGTCGGCTACTGGTTTCTTATTTGGTTCTACATCACCTGTTCGTCTTGCGGCTGTAACTTCTTTTGCGAACCATTCGAATGGTTTTCCGCTAATATAATCTATAACACGATGAACTCCAGTTATTTCTAGGCCGTGTTTTAAATACCATTTCAACAGTGGTGCGTACAGCAATACTTTAGTGGCGGTCATAGATCCCACCAATTTTTTTCCATCTCCTCTTGTTCGGCCAGTATCGTTTAAATATTTTAACATGTGTGTGGGAACTTCATCAACCTCTACTTCTCTGTTTATAAATATTGGGGACATTTCAGAAAACTTATGTTTTAAGTTGTGTGGAACTTCTATATCCACCTCCGCAAACCCAAACCAGTCTCCAGATAAAACTCTTTTACAAAACTTTTTAATAAATTTAGGGTTATGTGGGGTATCTATATGGTGTATAGTTTCTCTCCCACACGGCATCTCTTTATTTAACGTAGATAAATATAACGCGTTTGCATCGTACCCCAAAACAGCCTTGCAAGGTTTGTTAATTTCATTTGATCCAAATGAGGAATTAGATCTAATATTTGAAACACCAGCTTCTGCATATCGTGTAAATACTATTGATGGACCGCCAACTAGAGCGTCCTTCATCATTTCGTATGTTTCTTCTTTTGGTGCATCCTCCGGTATAATCGTCTTAGAAGATTTTTGTTCTTTAATGGTTCCTCTCAATAAATATTGTATAGCTACTCCAGGTAGTGTTACCGCATCTTTGAAAATATCCACACCTCTGTGTTTATAAAATTCACACATTTTTTCCACCGCTTCTAGGAATGGTGCTACATCTAAATCGTTATAATATTTCAACCAATCTCTGAAAGTTTTCATATTATTTTCTTCGAAAATTCTACGACATTTACTTAATTCTGTTTCATCTATTAACATTTTCCCAGATAGTTTGGAATACCAATTCTCTATATCAGGTAGTCCTGGGTAATCCAGTTTGTCTGGAGAATCGAACCACTCGTAAGGAAAGAAAGATTTCTGTCCTTTGCATTCGTAGGCTTTTATCCAACTATCATAACTTACACCAGGTCCTAGATAAAGTATTACATCAAGAAATCTAAACTCTGGAGTAAATAGAAATATTGTTGCGTTTGCCCGTTTTCCGACCATTACTTTCTTTGTTGTTGATGCCAGTTCGCCTACTAGGTATTTCTTTATTAAGTTTATATCGTACTTACTGCTGTTAAAACCTATAACCGGTACTTGCTCTATCCACTGTTCGATCTTGGCGATTTGGTTTTTACGTAAATGTTCTGTATTAAACCTATATCTTGACCACACTTCTTCTCTTATAGCTTTTCCCCTGACTTTCAAATCTTCTACGAATTTTTCTATAAGTTTTGCGGGATCTTTATCACAAATATGAGTTACTGTTCCTGATAAATTATCTCCTATACTAACGCTTACCGGAACGTGCTCAGCTTCGTACTCTAAACTATTACCGGTAGTTTCAACTTCTGACTGGAGATACGCCTCAAAATCGTATACTATCTGATATGGATAAAGAGTAGTGTCGCAACCGATCTTTATGTCTTTACCCGTTCTTTGAAATTCGCATTCCCACATAACTACTAGGTTGAATTCTTTGCTTTTTCTAATAAATGTATCTCTTCTCATAGTGGATGCGCGTTCTTCTTTTCTATGCTTTGCATGAATCTCACACCCGTGCCAGTAACAGCCGTGATATTGATATACGGTATTGGTTTCTGGACAGTATCCATCTACTGGAGCTCCTAAAATCCATCTTTCACCCCCGTGTCCACACTGTTCGTGGTGAATGTGAATTCCCTCGCGCTTTTCCACAGAGTACATCCAATCGATCGCCCCATAACTGTTAGAACTTTTTGGGTAGAACGCTTTCTCGAACGACGAACGCGGGCGCTCTAAATAATTACCATCACATATTACTTTTGTCTCACCTCTCATACATGTTGGTCCGTGTCTCTTCATATTACTCGCTTTCGTGAATTTCTGCTTGCAATTATCGCAGGCGTAAATTTTAGATAGGTTTTTAAGGTTTTTTATCAGAAATGCGTGATTATTAAACAGTCCTATTGTCATTGGTTTATTACCTATTTCATTATAGTGCGCTGGTACCTTTTTCAACCACCATACATTACATTCGGTGGGTTGATATACTTCTATACCGATTTTAAAAAACTCTTCAACCTTTTTCAGATCTGAAAAAGGAATTGGTGAAACCACATTACTACCGAAATATTGCTTACTAAGTTCTTCCGCTTTTTACACTGTACATCTGTCGGGTCTTTTATCTGACCATATTATCGATGCATAGGCTAGGACACCTGAAACAGAACAAAGATCGTCATTATACTTATCTAAAGAATACATACCTTTTCTATTCCTCAACCATTCTGGAAGTTCTCCTCCTGCTGCTTCTTTGGATTGTAGTCCCAAATCTATTCCCTACTACCCTGTATTAGCTTTACAAAAACCTCTACCCATCTTACAAACTTCCACTTTGTATTTGGTCTGTCTATTTTATCGGACATTATTCGTGTTTGCTCCTTATCTGACATCCATTTTTTAACGGTTTTTTTTCATTGATGATAGTGGTTCGCTACCACCGAGATTTTTGTGAAATATTATAGTTTTAGGTTTTCCATTTTTAGTTTCCTCCATAGTTCTAGCTTGTAAGAATATGAATATCTCAAATAAAAATTGGTTGTTAGATACGGAGCGAGTTTATCGGACATGCGTTCAGACTCGTTAATGTTAATGTTTTTACGAAAGGATAATGTAACTACCCGTTCTTCCATTTTCTACCTTTTCCAATGTTTTTCATCGTGAGCCCCCAATATTTCTTCACCTTTTTCCACTATCCGCGCGAACTATAGATTTTTTCTTATTATTTTGTATTGGGCGTCTCAAATTATTGGTGCTTGAAGGTAATTCTTTAGAATTAATTACACTAGCCCTTAGCTCCGCAATACTTTCTTTTTGAATTCTGTTACCAACTTCCTCCGCTAGTGAGAGGTCTTTAAATGCCCCTCTTTTATAGGCGCGGGTAAACCGCTTCATAAACGCCTCATTCTTTGTGGCATTTATCAGCTTTGTCAACCCCCTAACTCTCAACCGTGTACTATAAGTAATCCCTAGAGATTCGGCTTCTCTTCTCAAACTTTCTATTTCTGACGTTATCATATTTTCTGTAATATAACCTATGAAATTTATCTGTTCAGTTGGTCTTGAAAACATTATGTTTTTTTTCAAGACCAATTGAATATAAACATATACATATACATATATAATGGAGTGTGAGACTTGTTGTAAAACGTTTACGCGTAAAGACTATCTACGAAGGCATCTAGCGAGACGTAGAAATTTAAAGTTTCCTTGTGCCCCCCCCCCCCACAATTTCAATGCCCCAGATGCCCTTGTAAATTCGTTAGTGCCCAAACTCTTTGTAGACATAAGCAACTACGCTGTCAGGTGGCTACAGGTGAACGTGGTAGACTAGAGCTGGTAGAATTAGTTGCTGATCTACGGAATAAATTAGCTATATCGGAGGAGGAAAATATGGAGTTGGAATATAGACTATTGCGTGAGGACGCATTTAAATCGGAAACTTATTAGAAGAAATTCATAAATTTACTGTCGAAAATACATGTTGTATTTATGACAACGAGACAAAAATAAATCCTTTTTAATACTATCGTTTTATCTGTTCAATTGGACGTGAAAACAACATGATGTATTTATGACGCCAATTTTGGATTTTTCGGGGTGGTGGGAGACAATTTCCTCGTTAACCAACTTTTGATTTTTATGGGGGTGGTGGGAGTAGTATATGGGTGTGGAAATGATGCCACCGTAGGTGGTATCATTTTGACTCCCTATATACTACTTGTGTATATAATTTGGCGAATTGCAGCATATTGTCACAATTTTTAATTTGATTGTCACTAGTGCGCCACAAATACTGCATTATGATGTAAATATCAAGCGAAAAAAAGCGAGAAACGAGGCAAAGCCATGAAGGTCATGTTTTCATAAAGACTTAAAACATGAAAACTTAAATAAGTATGAAATGGACATAAACGCGAACACTTTACATTGTGGACACCGCCCGGCTTTCGCCAATCCAATAACCTGGATTATTTATTTAAAAAAATAAACGGCCAAAAACAAATGTCATTGTGCCGTCACACTGATGGTTGCTGTCCATGACGTAATGCTCATGATGCTGTTCATTTAGCAGGTAGGAACAAGGTACAATCGTTTGGAAAACCAGTTACACCAATTACAACAAGTTCAGATATTGGCAAATAACACTTTCCCAACTAGTTTTTCATTGATGACAATTAGTGACATTTGTAATGTTCATTGAGCAATGAACAAATTGGATTTTATTTTGTAATTTTAGAAACCTATGTATCTATCAGGCATGCAATCGGCTATTACTTACACACAATTCAGTTGACATATGTTTGAGTATGTCCGTCCGTTCACTCCGCACACTGGACTATACACGGCTGTACACGTGCAGTGGTGGGCGTGTGGCGGGGACGTGGTGACGTGCTCGGCGGTGCTGTGGCCCGTCGTCGGTCCTTCAGTGGTGGTTGTTGTTGTTGATGATGATGTGTCGTACCAGTGGCACACTCCTGTATGCCACAGCGTCATGTTGCTGCAATGAATGTTGCCAGTATCGGACAAAACTAGACTAACTGACTTAGCAACCACTACAAACTGCACGTCCGAGCAGTATGTAGCCCTGCGTTACAGACAGATATTTCGGGTTAAACAGAGTCTAGAGGAGTCTGACTCTACACAGGACATAATTCATTCCAGTAACTGTCTCAGATATGCACAGAAATTAACGAAACAGACTCGACCAGGGGCGGATCTAGAGGGGGGGGGGGGTGGGGGTGGGTGACCCGTCCGCGGTTTTGCCCTTCGACCCCCCCCCCCCCCCGGTGCCCCCCCCTCGTTCAGCCACGGAGTTCACATAGATCACAGTTTACCACCAGTTGGAGTCTGAATTTAAATGCCGTAAAACAAAGGAAAGTGCATTTCGAAGAGCTCGAAATAGGGAGTAGATTACAAGAGTACTAGACAACCCTCCCGTTCCCCAAATGCTGGATCCTCCACTGATGGTAAGTATAGGACGTAGCAATATGAGTTTGGTTGGCAGTGGTTAGTAGCAATATCAGTGATTTACAGTGACGGGTAACGACATTGTTTTCCATAAGTAAGTGCCAAACTGAGCCCCGATCTCGTTTATACTCACATACAGTTGAGGTTACACATGTTTCCGTACGTGATGCCGTCCACCCCACACATGGGGTGCCATTGCATCGTGCAAAAACACACGGGCATGTTGGAGAAGGACCGGGGGGCACCTGCCGCCGTGGGCGGGGAACAGGCCCCGTGATGCTTTAAATCGACCCCACTGGAAACATATAGCAACATCATACAGGTACTGTACAAACATCAGAATTACAGAACAGAACATATCTTTATTTGCAAATCTCAGACCGCAACATGCGGTATATGAGTACATTTTCATGGCATAAACATGCGAACTGGCGACAGGGTGTCTGCTACAATAGTCAGGTGACACATATAAATGGCATTCGTTTGTCTCGTTTTTAAATAAGCCGATGGTACACAGTGATGAGAAACGACGAGATAAATCCTTAAAGTAATACTAAAAGGCAAATGAAATTAATAAGTCGCAATGGGCGGGAGAAACTTCCATATGAGGCCATGCCCTATATGGATGCATCAGTTGTGTTTATCATACAAGTATTGAACTAATCAAGTAGCACAGAACATTTTGTTGAATAAAAAAAAAATTGGAAGCTGTGTCACGTATCAGCCTAACATAATTTGAACAGACATTTTTATCAAATAGCTGCGCTGCAATTCCGTTACAGTTCTTCGGGTAAGGGATGTAACTAATCCTGTGAGAACATGTAGCCCTGAAGCCCATTGTACTTATATGCAATAAACAGTTCTTCCCAACTCATATTCTTTTTTTTCTTTTTGTATCATTATTTAATGATCCTATTCTTTATGCGGTGGGTTGTACAGGAGTTTTGCCGAGTTTCTGTACGAATCTAGAGAAGAATATACTCACGCACAGCCGAGGAGACAGACGTTGGCGTACGTGCCCCGGTCAGAGCCACATACGGGCTGGTATATCGCGGGACAGAGGCATCCACCGGTGGCTCTTCTTCCGACAGGACCGGCGGCTGCAACGTAAAAATGGCGCTTATATATGAGACAAGTCGGGTGATTTTGTACCTAAGAAAAGATGTGATTGTTCATGAACAATATTTACAGAAACTGATAGTTTCTATAAATGACGACGAACGTTGACGAAATATTCATAGCAAATGCGGAATTCGCATTTGCTATGAATATTTCGTCAACTTTAGGCGTATTTACGGAAAATATCGTAAATGTTGCAAATAGGATTCATGATATATCGCACATCTTCTTGGTACAAACTCACATGGCTTGTCTCAATCAGTATATATGGCTGTGACTGGAAGATCGGGGCTGGTGGACTGTGTGGCCAGTCTAGCTCCTATCCTGCTAACACAGACATATGTGGCATGATAACGTAATGACATATAGTGCGTGTTATATGCACATGTTGAAGTAACGGGCCAAGGTTCATAAATACATTAAATATACATAGAAGCATCAACAAGTGGAAACAAAATTAGGTAAACAAAAATGTTTACTCCCTCTTATAAGATGGAGTAAAACAAATATTAGCTTATTTATTTTCTCAATCATTGGTCCGTTACTTCAACCTGTGGTTAGAAGCGGGACAGGTCTTTCACCGAATGGCGATCAGTGTATATCCTGATCAGCCTGCGCGGAGGCGCACGCTGATCTGGATATACACTGGTCGTAAATATGGCCAGTCTGGCTGAATGGCGGATGCACAATTTGGTCTGGGTGAACACTGGCCACAAAGGCAATAGGCCTCATGTATTCTGTCACACCAGTAGTATGTGCGTACGTGCGTCTATGTGCTTGTAGTGTGCATGTGTTGGTACCTGCGTGCACGATTCAACAAAGTGGAAAATGAACGTGAACTATGAAACGATACAACATACGAGGACACAATACAATAAACTCCGGGATAGATGTACCGTCAGATATAGGAACGTATACAACGAACTCGAAAAAACAAACGCGGCAATTGTGTAAACATAACAAAAGTCGTCACGAGCCGGCTCATCTGGATCTACACTGTTTGCCAATACCACTATACAGGTATGTGATGTTGAAATGGTTATTTTGTTTTCAAAATAGGAAACATCTATACCAATACAAGTGTCTACCTCATCAACTGACATATTTAATTTGGTCTTGAAGCGGGTTTGATGAATCTTATGGATTTGTGTTACTAGTTCATGTGTCGATTAAAGGTTTATTCCAATAAATTCCTATTTGACGTTGATATACCAGATAACAGTGCATTTATCCATTGAATAAAACTTCGAAACCGGCCGGGAACCTACTGTTGTTGGTACGACACCATCCGCATGAATATCTTGGTTCAAATTGATACATTATCGTTTTATTTGAACCAATAGCGATGTCATACCCATCCGGTGCAAGAACGGGAAATTGGACAGCAACATGTTCCAAGTACATGTATTCATATTGGACGTCCAGTAATTCAAGTATACTTATATTGTCTTATGAGAAATAGTTGTTACCACACATTGGAAATTAGACACTACATGTCTTTAAAAATAGCAATTAAGCAGTCAACGTCAGAAATTATCTAACTCCCACGCGGTTTTCCCGCAGCTCCTCCCCTTTCTCGGAAGACATTGATATAGGTGAACAACATGCGCGCGATTTTTTAATTTCTAAAATGTCGGTAAAAATGAAGCCTATATATACGTACGTGTAGCTTGAGTAAAATGTACACGTCGAAAAGTTCACCGTCTTCCTGACGAGATACCACTCAGCTCTACTTAGAGATGCCGCAGTTACTAGACGAACATGAGTTTATTCAGTATGTTCTGCATGTAGCTGAATGGGAATTCATCAGGAATCCGGCGCCTATTTGGACGTGAAATATTTTACGCTTTCGCGAAGTACAGAACCAGTGTTTTTCAAGGAGATGTGAGCATGGACGCATGTACGTGGAGCGAATCACGAAACCGGTACAAGCTGATAGTGCCAAACATGAGATATTTACAGGATGTTACATGATTGATTATTTAATAATTTCCTAGTATTTATTAAACGAGTTTACTGATTTCATAAGAAACGACTACATCAAATTAATATCAATACTAATGTTAGTTTACATGCACATGCATAGTTATTACATAAGCACAACATCATATATGGACCCTGCATTAATCACCAAACACGTTTTATGTAGCGGTGGCATTTGTATACTTATTACACTATGGTATTATCATTTCTACTACACTGGTATTACTCAGATAAACCAATGTTATGCAATAATACCTGCTATTGTACATAGGACAAATATAACTGAAATCGAACAGAACTGCATTATATCCGATAAAAATGTTAATGTTCCGGTTATGGTTGTGGTATCAATGCTCGCCAACAATTGAAATCGCGTTTAAATATATCGTGTCCGCCTTATATAGTGGCACACATGTTACTTGACTAAATAATGGTGCTTCAGGTAATGTTCGAGTGTTATTGTGTGTGCAATGTACGGCAATATATTGTAATAAATTGGTGATCGACACCAAGCGACATGGAGAAGGGTGTGTGTCATTCCCACACACGACAGTGGGGCGATCCACAAAATATAATATAGCATTGTTAAAGATGAACACCATAAACTTTATAGACACACAAGGTCAGATGAAAAGATCATAGACTGCATGCAATTATTAGTTTATCTTTGTTGCCGTTAATAGGCACATGTGTCCCCTGGTGACGGCCGATTGTTTACAACAGTGTGTAATTTGCCACCAAAATGTTTTGCACAATGTAAATGTAAATGCCATTTTACCAGAGGTCACGTGGAACGCATAATACTTTGTATTACTAGTACTTTCGGATGTGGACTTTAAACGCCGGTCCCGTGTATCAGATTTGAAGGAGAGTCTGGACACGTTAAAGAACCAGAGGGGTCTATTCTAATAAACCCCATAGGGCCGGTTTCCTCTATATCCACCTTCTTCTTTTCTCCCCTTCTAAAGAGCCGACATGCAAGGAGCCAGTTCCGTCGTTAAATCCAAGCATTTACATCTGTTACCAGAAGTCACGTCGCACAATGTAGCGTTTGGATACCCATGTTACGCTACGTCACGTCGACGTATACATGGATGGATACCCATGTTACCAGAGGTCACGTCGCACAATAACGTCTGGGTAACCCTGTTACCAGAAATCACGTGTAACGCGCAATATAAATGTATGGTTACCCATGTTACCAGAGGTCACGTGGAACACACAATGTAAACGCATGGGTACCCATGTTATCAGAGGGCACGTGTAATGCACAGTGTAACGTATGGGTACCCATGTTACCAGAAATCACGTGGAATGCACAATGTGAATGTCTGGCTATCAACGTTACCATAAATCATGTGGAAATCACAATGTAAATGTCTGGCTATCCACGTTACCAGACGTCACGTGGAGCGCACAATGTGAATGTTTGGCAAGCCATGTTTCCAGAAGTCATGTGGAACACACAATGTGAGTGTCTGACTACCCATGTTGCCAGACGTTACGTGGAACGCACAATGTAAATGGCTGACTACCCATGTTGCCAGAAGTCACATGGAACGCAGATTGTAAATGTCTGACTATCAATGTTTCCACAAGACAATCACGGCGTTGGTAAATACAAAATACATCTCGTAGCCATGGCAGCATACATGTGGCACACACTTTGCCGACTGCGCGGTGTATCAACATGTCTGCATGGTTTATACATAATATATGATTGATGGTTGCTAAGTAAATTATTGTCTCCATTCCCTTGAAGGTACCTGTCCACTCAGTAGGCACAAAGTGTTCTTTATAAAATACATCATCTGAGACATTTTCGTGCGTTTGTAACACTTAGAATGCGGGAAACGACAATAGTCGTCTGTTGTTGTTTTATATGCTGAATTTCTCAATAAAACATGGGTTGACAGAACATTAGAATCATATCGATTTAGAAATAATTATAACCTGATCAATGTTTTATGAGAAAAATGGAAACAAAAACATAAACATCAGACGACAAAATTTAATTCAGCAGTGTAAGGGTTAAATAAATCTGTGATAGCTGGACGAGGAATCGAACTGACGAAATGGCGAACAATGTAGAGACTACGTAATCTGAAACTCCACCAATCGTACACTAAAGCACATTTTGCTACATGCAATAACTGTTCGATGATGTCGCGATATTTGGATAAACATACCGATATGTGGCTATGTCAGGAGAAATAGGAGAAATTGCGACTAGTGTAGATCCGTATCAGCCTGTGCATCAACACAGTCTGATAAGGATCTGCACTATTCGAAACACCAACATTCAATTAAGCGACCGTCATGCTTCTAACAAGTAATATATATAGCTTGAGTATGCTATTCGATCGGGACCTACACTGGTTTCAAAACACATTTATAAAGCCAAAGTTCCCCCGTCAGGTGTCAACTAGTAATTCACGTCTGCGTTTGTCCCACCCTGTGATGTATCCCCTGCCATAAATAAAACCCGTATCCAATGTATGTCTGTTCGAGAGCGGCTTTAAATTATTGGCCTATCAATAAAATAACATACGGTAATTGGAACATATGATAGTATGCTGTATAACATTGTAACATACATGTAGTACAAACTGAAAGGAAACATATTGTATACTACTGTGTAGTTGAGACTGCTCAAAGAAACACACAGTGCTTTGTTCTAATTGGTTATATTAGTGCGATTTTGGGTCCAGGTTACAAATATTCATTGATGACAGAGACGTCTCCTTTGCGCTTTATAATGTAGATTTGCTCATTTAGCCCCATTACTGGTTCTATGACCATTGCGTCCGGCTCTTCTTTTGGAAACGACAAAAGATATACGCAATTCGGCAAAAATTGTGAAATTTTACTTGCATTTTCTGCTGCAAAATCCCTTCAGACGAGATAAACACAATCAGTTTTGAGTCCTTGGTGTCAAAAATGTTTCTAGTAAGTATAAATGGTCCCATATATTGGCATTAAGTTGAGTTTAAATTCACTTCACGGTATTTTCGATTTTCATCACCTGCAGTTCTGAAAAAAAAATTAAATCACGTTTATATTATACACAGTTTAGTCTTGATTCAACAACAGTCAAACAATGACAACACTAAATAACACTTGGTAATTGTATTTTTTTTTAGTTTGTTTCAATTAAAATGTCTGTATAATTGGCATTAATATTGTATATTATGAATTTGTGTATGTGTCATGGGTTTTCGCGGCTTCATTCCATCAGCTTCAGTTATACGGGCTTTATGTTACGCGTATATGAAAACTTACCATTCAGTGAAACTAGTAGGTTGAACATATGATTGAAAGTGTAAAAGCAGGTTTTTTTACTACAGTTGGTATTTTACTAATACGGGCGACGAATAATTTTGCCCGAAGTGCCAAATGCTTCTAAGACAAATGTAGCCTCTTACTGCCGAACACCGTGGGTGTAAAGAACATCCGGGGACTTTTGGGTATTCATCTACATTTAAAAATTGATTGCTTTACATATTTGTTTAGTTTGAAACATGTGAAAACACCATAAAAAAACAAATAAACAAACAATAAACATTTCTTATCTCTCGGCCGTCCGCCATATTGCAGGTCCCCATGACAGGAAGTTAAACCAACTCCGTGGGAAATGGTCTACTAGGCTGACTCTCTTTACTCCACATGGCAAAAGTCTTGAAATGTTCACCCCTGTCAAACGTGTGGCCCATTATTTCGCATTTCATCCAAAATTGTTTGTAGTTTAGTTAATTGATTTGGAAATATAAGCCTATGAAATGGAGACAGTATACAAAATTAACTGTCTTTTTTATTAAAAAAATCCCATACTGGTTTCATGACACAAACTTGGGAGACAGTTGAGTAGACCATGTTCTGTTCTGTGTTAACATTGCATATCACGTGACTTGGTATCTACAGACGCTGGGTCAAAGCTGTCAAAACTTTGCACTCGTGTGAAATGTTACCGCTTGCAAAAACAAAAACCCACGGAGTTGTTTGTACCCACGCAGTTGGGAAGGAGTCTATATAACGTCGGAAAGTATACTGAATATAGCTTACGAAGTTACTGCATTTCAAAATATGTGTGTTGTCGTTGTACCTAGACTCGCTTACGAGAGTCCCCAAGGATACACAAATAACTCGGAAACCCTCGCACCATTTCGTAAATTGAAAATAAATAATCCTTTGACTCCATTATTTTTTTACCATTAAATGCGAAAAGATGACGAAGTGGACAGAATGTACACAAATAAACATCTTCAAATTATCTCGAGAGACGCTTGAAAATATGCGTTTTAAATGATCTGAGTACAAATGCCTTAAATGTGCATTGAATATTTTATGGGGGAAAAAAAGAGAAAAATAATTTGCAGCGAAATGGAGTTTCATTACATCGTATTTATTTTAACACACCTTTCTCTCTCCCACACACGTCTCTCTCTGTCTCTTTCTCTCTCTCCCACATCCATGTCTCTCTCACTCTCTCTGTATTTCTGTTTCTCTCCCACATCCATGTATGTCTCTGTGTGAGTGTGTGTCACACCAGGGTGACACTGAGCTAGTCTACTGAAGGGACGGAACACCAAGCACGTTGTGGACAGAGACAACAAGGTATATTTTTACAAGTATGATATATTTACATAAATGATAAACACAAACAATAGATGAATATGTCAGTACGGACAACGCCCCCTAGCAGCCACCGCCACAGGCCCTTGCACAACCAAGGCACATCCTCGATTCTGGAACAGGTAGGTAAAGTCAAAAGTAAACGTCATCATAATCTGGATAAATATCCAATGTTAGAGATGGGAGTGACGTTATAATAAAATAATAATCGTAAAGTTACTGGTTCTTAGGAGATACTGAGCCTACTTGGGCGGATGGGGTCCATAACGCATCGGTGAACGTCCCTATCGATTCTTCACGTCCTTTGACGGAATAACGTCACCGGAATATGCCCCACTCGATTACGCCCTTGGTCCACGCGGAGCAGAGTCCCCGCTAACACACGGTGTCGTGTCGTGGACTCCAGAATAAGTAAATAACTCTGTGTTGCGTACTGAATTACGCAGACACAAAGTAGGGACGTGCCGTCGCTCGTTACTGACTGCCTGGCTGGTGTACTGGCTGGTATACTGGCTGTCTGGGACTACAAAACACCAACGGTGTTGTTACCAGAATGTAACGTGATTATAGTCTCAATAATAGTCACAGTAGTGCCCATGAAATCAATATCCTGATTGCATGGCAATACTAAACATCATCATATATTACAATGATGAAACATGATAAAATGCAATGTACACAAAGATATTTTCACTAATTGGAAGAAGGGGGCTGATGGAATTCATAAGTCGGAAAATGCGATATAACACATTAATGAACAGCCCCTATATCTAGTGTACCCAACGATATACCTCTTCACAGCCGTACATGTGAATACAGACGTCATTCACAGTTATTTACCATTAGTAAACAAACATTTGATTGCGACAGGCCTTACTTTGATCAGACTGCCCGTGGCCAACTGCGCTAACTTAATAAAGAGCAACTGTGCCAAGTATTCTCCTGTACAGACTCGCAGTATTACATTACATTACATTACTAATCATAAACACTGTATACTCTAATCAGACTGTAGGATTCCACAGGCTGACCCAAAGAATCAGTGATTGAAACAAGTTATACTTCACATCATGTCCTTATTGCAGCTTACTGATGTATAAATCAGTGCACTTAGAGCAGAACTGTCTGATCGGGCCCATCTTGGTCGCAATAGCATTTACAATATCTACAAAACACTGCGAACGTAATATGACTTAATACAATGAATGTACAGACGACTGGGTTAGGAGTTAACACATGTTTCCCCATAGAGTAATGAAAGTCGTCCAGAAAATTCACGTTACAATTGTGACATGTTAAAATTGGCAATATTCTCATGTATTGTACAGGGCGCAGACTGATATTCGATTGAATCGTAACATAAAATGCATGGCTAATGTTAGTGAACATTTCAATCGAGTTCGCCCTTCGTTTTACAAATACAATAAATTGCTAATGCAATTAGTCAGAGTGACATGCAACAAAACACATGAGAATATTATTTACACATAAGCACGACGAATTAATGAATCAATAATATTTGATTAAGGGAGATAATCTACATCAGCAGATACATGCCATACGGCTTTTATTGACCAAGCGTTTGGTCGAAACGGGGCCAAATAACTCAGTTAAATTAAATAGTGCAGTATTATCGAGGATACGATAACACTGCGTAGAATTGCCGGTCTTGGCAAGATTCAGACTTAAATGGCAGCATTAGAAAGTAACAACATATGTACTCACCAATTCCCAGTGAAAAACTTGCGCTCCAATGTCATAAGAATGAAATTGAATGTCCGACTGATAATATAGGGTACTACAACGAATATATACCCCCACCCTAGTGCATGACTATCCCATGTAGTCTGCTTGTCAATGTAAAACTTATGTGCCCACATTTGGCTTACAATTTTACGTAAGTGGACTAATGATCTGACAGTCAGTCTAGCTCATGAGATATCTGGTGAATTAGTGTGAAGTACTTCAGTCATAAATAGGTATGACTTACTAGGTAATTAGGCTAGCATCTAAGTCTGCATATACAGTGTAGATCACCCAGATACGACCAGTACTAAATCCAATACTGGTGGTCCGTGCGCGGTTTTCGGATAAAGCGCTATTCTCTCCAGCGGTGTACTCCACGGGCGATATTTCACACACCAATACCTATTCGACCGTCTTGTACTAGAATATTCGATTACTGCTCTAGACTATGTGACCTGTGTTACAATTAATGGATGATACAGAAAATAGTCGGCTACGATTCGTGACTCTCTCTCCTCTCTCTCTCTCTCTCTCTCTCTCTCTCTCTCTCTCTCTCTCTCCGTCCCCGTCTCTCTCTTTCTGACTCTCTTTATATCTGTCTGTATGTCTCTCTCTCTGTGTGTCTCTTTCTCTATCCTAGAAACCACAATATATCTCTCCCCGCACCCACCTTCTCTCAACATCATTAGATACCATAACATTTCTGTCTCTATCTTTCAACATCATTAGATAGAAGCACACTATATCTCTCTCAATATCATTAGATAGAAACCGCACATGTTGTGATTTTGTTTACAAGACAAAGTCAAGCGATCCATGATACTCTGTGGACATGACTAACAGAAACAAGTATGCATTGCAACTGCTGTTTTATTGCGCCTGTTCGGTTGTGTCACGGCCTAGAGCGAGTGAGGTAACGGGTAGCTTTAAGCAACCCATAAGCAACCGATTGGGCAGTCTCCATCGAACCACAGGAAGGTTATCTTCATATACCGATATGCCATGCGTCCAGAAACTTTCTAAGCTTTCAGTCGCAATGCATGGTATAGCAGTTTTGTGTCCTACCCTTCAGAATAGCCACGGCGTTCACAAAACTAATCTCGGCAATCTCGGCAGAGTCCAGACCGTGTGTTATTGCATACTTCAATACTTGGACGACTGGCTCCTGCACGATCAGTCCAGAGACACACTGCTACTCAAGCTGCGTGTGTTCTGGGATCTTATCACAGGGTTGGGTCTCATGCCAAACATAGAGATGTCGGAACTAGTACCGAAACAGGACATCAGATACGTAGGGATGAGTTTCCTTACCAGGCTGGGGATACCGTAGTCAGGGTACACTTGGACAGTGCCGATATGTACAGAGTAGACATGATGTTGCGAGTGATCTTCAAAGCTGTGTGTATCCACTTCAACTACCAGCCAGGGGGCTATTTTAGCTGCTAGGGGTATTGAATTCAGAGGCAGATATGCGGTGTAGGTCGTCTACCAATGTACTGTGGACTACCTGTCGAGGGGGGTTCGAAAGTCCTTACCGAGGGGTCACTGTCAAGGACAGTGACCAACGCGGTTATCAACAGGTAGAGCCACCCCTGGGTCTGTTTGCGACCATGATGGACAATCAGATCCCAATGTATGTGTCTCCAGTTCTGGACTCGAGGGTATAGGCGGTGGGCGCATGTCCGTCTCATGGAAATGAGTATACGGGTAAGCATTTCCACAATCAGTAAATTCGGGTCACACTAGTGGCACCATGCTGGCCAATGACAAGTTGGTTCTCCAGCATACTGGAACGTCTAGTGTACCATCCGGTGGGCATTCCAGTGTTCCCCAAGCTTCTGTCACAGCATGCAGGGGGAACACTTCATGCGAATACGCTCGTTCTGATTCTTCACGTCTGGAGGCTATCAGGAAGGGAATCAGAAAGGACAAATTTTCGCGGCTAGCTGCAGCAATCATTGCACAGGCAAAGTCATTTTGCTACTGCATGCTAAGACGCGAATGGGAGGTCTGTGTTAATTGCTGTAAGTTAAGGCAAATTAATCCAGTCAGTCCAGCTGTAGGCGAAATGGGCGATTTCCTTAGTAATTGTTCGATGAAAAGAAATCGTCAGCGTCGATTAGGAAGGGATACATGTAGGCATTGGCCAGCTGTTTCAAGTTCACTTCAGTGCCGATATGTATCATAGGTTCAGACCCCAGTTTTAGGCGATGATTTCATTCTTCACTAGAGAAAGACCAGTAGCTAGAATAGTTAACCTAAAGGGAATCTAACAGTGGTTATATGGGCTTTAATGAAAGATCAGTATGAGCCCATGTGACAGCTTCCCTCTTTTGATTGATCAGTCAAGAATGGGTTACTCCTCGTTTTCGCTTCGGCAAAAAGGCGGCGGGAATTACGTGGCCTGTACATGGGCGACCAGAATCTGGCTTGGATAATGATTCCGTTACTATGGTTGCGAAGCTGGGTTCCTTGCTAAGGCTCGGGTCCCAGGTAGGAGGCATACCCGACCGTAATTCGTGATCCCAGGCCTGTCCAAATCGAGTCGGTTATCTGTGACATTATATACTTTACGTATTCTATAATGTTCAATTGTCGTATCTTAACTTGGTAAAAGCACATGCTTCCGGTTAATAACAACAACAATGTCAATAGATTAAATTCATTCGCACTGATCCAGAATATGAGTTTATCTCTCGCCCAGCATGAACCTACCAAATTTAACCGAGACGGAAAACACGCTATGCCCTGGCAGGTGAATTAGGCACTACATCTCAATGACTAACCAATGAGAGGTAGGCACTGGATTTTTTATTCCAGGCGTGGGTAATCAGGTTCTATCCAAATCGTCAGTTTACAGATGGATATCTCTCGCAACACGCAGAGCATATCGATCCAATTCGGTTAAGGGCTCATAAGGTTATAATCGATGCCCATGAGGTCGGAGCAGTATTTACCTCCTCTGAGTTCCTCTATGGAGTGATCCTGGGGATAAGATAATGGAAGCGGCATCCGGGATGTCTCATTCCACTTTTATCAGTTTTACATACGTACACTGATGGCGCAGAGCGCAGATATTTACACATTGGATCCCCTAGTCGCGGGTGCAAAGCATGTGTAAAAGGCTCAATTTTTTAGCTTGTTGTTATTCTGGGCCAGTGGATCTAGTCCAGGATAACAAACTGTTGGTATATTCACATTGGCAGTACAAAACGTTCTAGTTATCAGCTAGTTCAAGTTTTGTGCCTGGAAAGTTTTCGTAGATTGTTTTCTTGATTACTCATGACTGGTTATGCCAGTCTGGATACATATTTTACTATAATGTGTGCAGTGTGTGGTTACCAATGATTGTGAGGTCCGGAGAGGGTAACGGTGAGTTCCCTGTGCTCTGGGGTGCTAGCGGTACTAGGTATCATGACACTCGAAAACACATAATCATTCATCCAGGGTCATGAATACCATGTTTTGTAATTATTGATAGTATGTGGTTGTCAATATGCATAGGGTATTTTATGTTAGCATTACTATTTGTAAGTAATGTGGGTTAGAACTTTAAGAGACTTGTGGACATGGTCAAGGGTCAGTGTAGATGCTGTGAGTCTTAGATGTGAGGCACAACAGTGTATATGACATGACGCTAACATGATATGAGTTAGTCACATTCAGTGCGTGTGAAACTGCGACTGGGGACAGTACTCAAGCAGACCAGAAGACTTAGCTGGCGGCTCAGTTAACTTCTGGGAGCAGGAAAAGGGGGGGGGGCCTGCTCAGACGGTGCCCGGGTCTAGTCTACAAGTTGTTTGGTGAGTCAATTTATTGATCCTAGGTTAAGTATTCACAGAGCGAATTAATTTATTTTTCTGGTTTCGGTATCACCTTACCTTCCCGCCTTGGAGACAAATTCTAGCAACATATAACAGGGAAGTATGATACAGAAATCAGAATTTTTCAATGTAAAATTAGTTTCTGTGAGTACTTACCTGTTATATGTATTTAACACCCGCCTCCCACTCCGCAAGGTGAGAGATTTGTTCTATCGCAAAGAGGAAGTCTCCCGTGCCCGCATGCGCGGTCGATATGGGATATGTCGATATGACAGGTGTAAGTGCGTACTAGGTGCGGGTCAATAAATTGTATTCGGAATGGGTAGCCCCAATAGAAGCTATATAGCAACATATAACAGGTAAGTACTCACAGAAACTAATTTTACATTGAAAAATTCTGATTTTGATTTTTTATTCAACCCCAGGGTCATGGATTATCTCCCCCTTTTCGACTTAAAATTTTGCAATTTTGGCTTGTAAGTCGTAAAACTTTTAAATCGTAATAGCTACACCCCTGAAACTTGGTATGTAGCTTCCTTATGAAGAGTAGATGTGCAAAGTTTATATCGATTTTTGATTTTGCCCACGGGTCATGGATTATCTCCCCATTTTTAGCTCGACTATTCGAAGAATAAGTAGAGCTTATGTTGTCACCCCGGCGTCACCGTCACGCCTTGGTTAAGGTTTTTAGTCAAGCTTGTATATGAAATACTACTGGCCCTACACCCACCATACTTGGACAACTTCATCTCCTAGTGATGTACATCAATAACCCCTGATCTATATTTGACCTTGACCCACATTTCCTCTTCAATTACTTAGTTAATTCTCTTTGGTTAAGGTTTTTAGTCAACCTTGTAGATGGAATACTCCTGGCCCTACACCAACCATACTTGGACAACTTTATCTCCTAGTGATGTACATCAACAAACCCTGACCTATATTTGACCTTCACCTACATTTAACCTTGAATTACCTAGTTAATTCCCCTTGGTTAAGGTATTTAGTCAAGCTTGTACATGGAATACTATTGTGCATACAGACACCATACTTGGACAACCTTTTCTCATAGGGATGTACATCAATAACCCCTGATCTATATTTGACCTTGACCTACATTTCCTCTTCAATTACTTAGTTAATTCTCCTTGGTTAAGGTTTTTAGTCAAGCTTGTATATGGAATACTCCTGGCCCTACACCCACCATACTTGGACAACTTCATCTCCTAGGGATGTACATCAATAACCCTTGATCTATATTTGACCTTGACCTTCATTTCACCTTCACCTACATTTCCTCTTGAATTACTTAGTTAATTCTCTTTCGTTAAGGTTTTTAGTCAAGCTTGTAGATGGAATACTCCTGGCCCTACACCAACCATACTTGGACAACTTCATCTCCTAGTGATGTACATCAACAACCCCTGACCTATATTTCACCTTGACCTACATTTAACCTTGAATTAATTACTTAATCCCCCTTGGTTAAGGTTTTTAGTCAACCTTGGTTAAGGTTTTTAGTCAAGCTTGTATATGGAATACTATGTGCATACAGACACCATACTTGGATAACTTTTTCTCATAGGGATGTACATCAATAACCCCTGACCTATATTTTACCTTCACCTACATTTAACCTTGGATTACTTAGTTATTTCCCCTTGGTTAAGGTTTTTAGTCAAGCTTGTATATGGAATACTCCTGGGCCTACAGCAACCATACTTGGAAAACTTCATCTCCTAGTGATGTACATCAATAACCCCTGACCTCTATCTGTCATTGACCTACATTTAACCTTGAATTACTTACTTAATTTCCCTTCGTTAAGTTTTTTAGTCAACCTTGGTTAAGGTTTTTATGCAGGCCGCAGCCACCTTGTTTGTCAAGCTATGTGTACATCGACAACCCTCGTAGTCGAGCTATGCTGTTCTCCTACAGCTCTTGTTTACTTAGAATTTGGCCTTTGTAAGTCGTAAAACTTTTAAACCGTACTTGATACACACCTGAAACTTTGTACCGTAGTTTGTACGTAGTTTCTGTATGATGAGTAGATGCGCAATTTTTTATTTATTTTTTATTCGACCCCGTTGTCATGGATTATCTCCCCCTTTTCGACTTAGAATTTGGCAATTTTGCCTTGTATCTTATAAAACATTTAAACCCTAATAGCAACATACCTGAAACTTGGAATGTAGCTTCCTTATGATGAGTAGGTGTGCAACGTTTATGTTTTGATTTTTTATTGTGACCAGTGTTGATTGCGATTCCATGAATGAAACACCAGTCATGCTTCTAATAATAAATATAGATCGTTATCAGGTTACAGGAATGCACTGTTTGATCAGGAGTTTTGAAGTTATCATAAATCCCATAAGTCGCATTTCTCCAATCACAGCCATGTATACAGCCATGTATAATTGTCTGGCAGTGAACTCACTAGACCCCATGTGACATGTTCGTTTCAGGCGATATAAACACGATGAGCAACCAGAAGCTGTCGTCGCTGCTGCGGTACCGGTTTGTGAAGCGAGACAGCGGAGATTCGGGCTCGTCTGGCAGCGACACCCAGTCCCAGTCCCAGGGCAGTACCCAGCCTCCAACAACACCTGTCAAATCTCCCTCAGGTACTCAGTGGTTTTTTTTTACCCAAATATTCAGATATAAGGCCCCAATCCCTCATCGAAATAGTATTTTATTTTGTTCCCACATGAGAAAAAATCCCTCCCTCAAATACTCCTATTTTTCCGATTTTAATCGTTTATTACTTTTCAATGGATGACTAATTACATAGTGTTGAAATTGTTTCACATTTTTCCCTCCAAAAGGTACTGACCCACTTCCCCGAAAAGTGAAAAAAAATAAACTGATACAGTTTATGTCAGTAGCATTGGCAGAATATAAACATACATATATCCGGTAATCAACGGCACTCGTTATGTGAGATTCCAGATGTTTTAACATTTTTGAAATACTTAAATTTGCACGGACCATTCATTATTTACAACCACATGTTTTTCCTGTCATAGAAGAACAATGTATTTATATATTGCTTGAATGCTCGAAAACTGTGTTGACTCAGCGCTCCAGATAAGTTTTGTATCTAAATAGTTAAATACCCCCATATTTCAAATTCAATGCCTATTTTACTTTTACAAATGTATTATTGATTTTCTTTCTTATTACTGGTAAATAGGGAACAAATGGCACAATATAAAACAAATTTTAAAATTCACTTATTTGAGCTGAAAAAAAGCTTTTTGCAGCTCCGCTAAGTCAATTTTAACTTTATGACAGTATTTTCACTACTCAATTTGAAAATCAAGGAAAATTATACTACATGTATATCAGGGATTCCGCTGGGGAATTTAAAAAAATCGCCACTTCAAAAAAAATAAAAACAATTGGCGATAAAAAATTACAATTTTCGGAGAGAAAAAAAAGAAGAAGAGAAATTCGATTTTTTTTCTCAAAAATTGTAATTTCTTATCGCCAATTGTTTATTTTTATCACCAATTGTGAAAGTGGCGATCGCCAGCGGAATCCCTGGTATATTCGTACATCCTCTACAACAAAACATTACCTGATAGATAGAATACCATTGCTGATTTTCAATAAAAACAAATCATAAAAGTGATTGTTGCTGCAGAAATGGGACATATGACTTTTGCAATCAATGTAGATCCAGATCAGCCTGTGCGTCCGCACAGTCTGATCACTCATCAGGATCTCCACTGTTCGCCATTCACCAATGAAACACCTGTCATACTTCTGAAATGCAATACAAATTATTATCTGGCTACAGGAGTGTGCTATTTGATCTACACTGGTCACAAATCCTGTAAGCCCCATTTCTCCAGTCACAGCCACATATCAATTCAGTTAATTTTCATTTGTACCGGATCTACTTGCAGACAACTGTGTACCTGGGACATCGCGAATGACGACCCCAAGATCCCCGATATTCCGCAGTAAGCCTTCAACTGTGAGCCCAGATTCACCAATCTTCAAGAGCCGGCTGAATCACAACAAAAACCCCTTTACCCCATCCCCCAATAGCTCACCCTGGCTCTCCAAGGAAAATGGCACGGTTAAAAATGGTGTGGACAAACATGTCAGGTATGCTTTGTGTCTTTTGTCTCGTCCACGTTCGTGGAAAGTGGGAGATAGAGGTCACAAGTCCCTCATCGTAGGCAACAACAGTTACAGTCCCACCTCCCCTAACGGCCACCTCCCAGCAACGGCCACCTCTCTTCAACAGCCAGTTTAAACTCCCCCCCGTTAGAATTTAACGTTATTTTACCTCTGTCCAACGGTCACCTCTCTTCTCCAGCCAACGGCCACAAAAAAACACGAAATCGTCAAAAGACCTCTCGAACGGCCAACATATTTTTGCTAACGGCCAGTTGATTTTTTCATAGCAAAGAGTCATAAGCTTCTCTGACCGGCCAACATATTTGTACACGTCGTTTTTATTCTGAACGGTCAATATAATTAATCTTGCCAAACGGCCACGTCAATTAAAGCATGACACGAACCACCTCTCTGAGCGGCCAACATATTTATTATTGACAAACGGCCATAAACCACGACAAAAACGGCCTGTAAACGGGCAGCATATTGTTTTTAATGGACATTTTCGTATGCAAACGTTACCGTGAATCGCGTAAAATCAATATTCCTATGTAGCTTACCGGCAGATCTAATCGAGTGTGCCGTATCTATCGGATACCTTCGGTGGTAATCGGTCGATAAAAGTTGTGTGTAAACACATGTCCAAGTTGTGTATTCGGATTTATCACCTGTCTGGCATCTGACAATGGGATTGCCGACAAGTTTGTCAAAGGTGTTTATTAACAGGATTAGGATACTCAACACGGTCTGCTGACTGAATATGACACCATGTGACCAAGTGGGCTTATTGGGTTTGTGACCAGTGTAGTTGTACATTAGTCTGCTCAGTGTGTTCACTACATGTTTTTACACAAAATTGGATTAACATTAGCATGATTATAACTTTGTCACACAAATGCAGATCCGAATCCAGACTGCAAGTTATTCTGATCAGGAGCTACACATGTCAAAAACTGAATGAGCCCAGTTTGTCATTATGAATGCATAAGTGTTATTGGTCAATTTGAACATTTAACATGTTTAATAAATTGTTATTTCTCAAAATAATCATGATTACTATTTTGTCTTCTTCAATAACATACTAACAATGACAAATGTATATGTTCTATAGTAAATAAAATATAATAGTATAAAACATATACAATCCTAGTTGTTTCTATGTTCATATATCAGTATAAGCAACTGAGAAGTTGATGGCTGTTCATTGATGGCTGTTCGTTGGTGACCCTCTCCACAACAGCCACCTCTCTACAACAGCCACTTTTAGTCCGTCCGGCTGCTGGCTGTTGTAGAGAGGTTGGACTGTACATTGAATATCCCCAATAGCCTATTTCATGAACATTGCAAAGTATACTTTACTAGCAAAGTATACTTTGAGGGAGTAATCATTTATTTTTCCTGAAATGCATTATTTCATATAGAACTAACAACTTATATTTCATGATTAAAAGTATGCAGAATTATTATACTGAATTTATTACATTATCACAGCCAAATTGGCTGTGATAATGTAATAAATTCAGTATAATAAAAATTAATAAATTTATCATAAAATTGAAAATTTCTCCCTCAAAGTATACTTTGCTACTAAAGTATACTTTGCAATGTTGGTGAAATAGACTACTGATCCATTAGTCAGATCATTACCAAACTTCATCAATAACTTCTTCACTTGGATGACTATCCACCCACTGTCATTCGGGTGACCTTGATCTCTTTTTGTATGCTTTGTGTTTGCTTGATTTACATGTTGTTATTCCATGTTCTTTGCAAGAAGGATTTCACTCACATATTTACGTTTGCAGGGTGTTGGAAAGATAAAGGTCTTAAAAAGTTTACTCTTTATGTTTTACCAAATTAATGATCACAATTTTAATAGTTCAAACATGTACCGATCAGTAGCCTATTTCACCAACATTGCAAAGTATACTTATCTAGCAAAGTATACTTTGAGGGAGAAATTTTCAATTTAAGGATAAATTTATTAATTTTTAGCCAGGTTTTTTGAAAAAAAATCCAGGCTTTTGGATTGGCGAAAGCCGGGCGGCGGGCGGGCGGCGGGCGGCGGGCGGGCGGCGTCCACAATCAATGTTAAGTTTTCGTGTTTGAGTCCATTTCTTTGTTACTGTACCACCTAGGACCACCAAACTTTCACAGCTTCATAATCAAGGGGTGCCCACCACATATCACTATCCAACATGTTACTTTTTTTTACTCATTCACCCCATTTTTTCCGCGTAATCGACTTAGCCATTTTCAATGTTAAGTTTTCGCGTTTACAATGTTAAGTTTTCGTGTTTAAGTCCATTTCTTTCGTACTGTACCACCTAGGACCACCAAACTTTCACAGCTTCATAACCAAGGGGTGCCTACCACATACAACTATCCAACATGTGACCATTTTATTACCTTCACCTATTATTTCTACGTAATTGACTTAGCCATTTTCAACGTTAACTTTTTAACGTACGTCTGGTTAGAGTTTTTTGGTTAAAACTTTTTCGTTATACTATATCTCTGCAACTGCTTCGCCCATTACCTTGAAACTTCACATGGGTGTTTATCATCATCCATATTTTCATTCTAAACCCCAACCGTGCGGCCCCTGTGCCCAATGTCAAGGTCAAATTACTTTGAATTTTTTAGCCAGGTTTTTGGGAAAAAAATCCAGGCTATTGGATTGGCGGTTGGCGGGCGGCGGGCGGGCGGCGTCCACAATCAATGTTAAGTTTTCGTGTTTGAGTCCATTTCTTTGTTACTGTACCACCTAGGACCACCAAACTTTCACAGCTTCATAATCAAGGGTGCCCACCACATCATACATCCAACCAATGTTACTTTTTTTTTAACAATTGACCCATTTTTTCCGCGCAATCGACTTAGCCATTTTCAATGTTAAGTTTTCGTGTTTTCAATGTTAAGTTTTCGTGTTTAAGTCCATTTCTTTGGTACTGTACCACCTAGGACCACCAAACTTTCACAGCTTCATAATCAAGGGGTGCCCACCACATATCACTATCCAACATGTTACTTTTTTTTTAACTTCACCCATTTTTTCCGCGCAGTCGACTTAGCCATTTTCAATGTAAAGTTTTCGCGTTTAAGTCGATTTCTTTGGTACTGTACCACCTAGGACCACCAAACTTTCACAGCTTCATAATCAAGGGGTGCCCACCACATATCACTATCCAACGTTTAAGTCCATTTCTTTCGTACTGTACCACCTAGGACCACCAAACTTTCACAGCTTCATAATCAAGGGGTACCCACCACATATCACTATCCAACATGTTACTTTTTTTTTAACTTCACCCATTTTTTCCGCGCAGTCGACTTAGCCATTTTCAATGTTAAGTTTTCGCGTTTACAATGTTAAGTTTTCGTGTTTAAGTCCATTTCTTTCGTACTGTACCACCTAGGACCACCAAACTTTCACAGCTTCATAACCAAGGGGTGCCTACCACATACAACTATCCAACATGTGACCATTTTTTTTACCTTCACCTATTATTTCTACGTAATTGACTTAGCCATTTTCAACGTTAACTTTTTAACGTACGTCTGGTTAGAGTTTTTTGGTTAAAACTTTTTCGTTATACTATATCTCTGCAACTGCTTCACCCATTACCTTGAAACTTCACATGGGTGTTTATCATCATCCATATTTTCATTCTAAACCCCAACCGTGCGGCCCCTGTGCCCAATGTCAAGGTCAAATTACTTTGAATTTTTTAGCCAGGTTTTTGGAAAAAAAATCCAGGCTATTGGATTGGCGGGCGGCGGGTTGGCGGGCGGCGGGCGGGCGGCGTCCACAATCAATGTTAAGTTTTCGTGTTTGAGTCCATTTCTTTGTTACTGTACCACCTAGGACCACCAAACTTTCACAGCTTCATAATCAAGGGGTGCCCACCACATATCACTATCCAACATGTTACTTTTTTTTTAACTTCACCCATTTTTTCCGCGCAGTCGACTTAGCCATTTTCAATGTAAAGTTTTCGCGTTTAAGTCGATTTCTTTGGTACTGTACCACCTAGGACCACCAAACTTTCACAGCTTCATAATCAAGGGGTGCCCACCACATATCACTATCCAACGTTTAAGTCCATTTCTTTCGTACTGTACCACCTAGGACCACCAAACTTTCACAGCTTCATAATCAAGGGGTACCCACCACATATCAATATCCAACATGTTACTTTTTTTTTAACTTCACCCATTTTTTCCGCGCAGTCGACTTAGCCATTTTCAATGTTAAGTTTTCGCGTTTACAATGTTAAGTTTTCGTGTTTAAGTCCATTTCTTTCGTACTGTACCACTAGGACCACCAAACTTTCACAGCTTCATAACCAAGGGGTGCCTACCACATACAACTATCCAACATGTGACCTTTATTTTTTTACCTTCACCTATTATTTCTACGTAATTGACTTAGCCATTTTCAACGTTAACTTTTTAACCGTACGTCTGGTTAGAGTTTTTTTGGTTAAAACTTTTTACGTTATACTATATCTCTGCAACTGCTTCGCCCAATTACCTTGAAACTTCACATGGGTGTTTATCATCATCCATATTTCATTCTAAACCCCAACCGTGCGGCCCCTGTGCCCAATGTCAAGGAACAAAATTACTTGAATTTTTTTTTTGTAGTTTTTTTTCGTGTACTATATCTCTGCAAACTGCTTCACCCAATACATTGATACTTCACATGGGTGTTTATCATCATTGTCGCACCTGCTTGCGGAAAGCGCGATCCTGTGCCCAATGTCAAGGTCAAATTACTTTGAATTTTTTTTGTTAAACTTTTTTCGTGTACTATATCTCTGCAACTGCTTCACCCAATACCTTGATACTTCACAATGGGTGTTTATCATCATGTCGCACCTGCTTGCGGAAAGCCGCGATCCTGTGCCCAATATCAAGGTCAAATTACTTTAAATTTTTTTGTTAAACTTTTTTCGTGTACTATATCTCTGCAACTGCTTCACCCAATACCTTGATACTTCACATGGTGTTTATCATCATTGTCGCACCTGCTTGCGGAAAGCGCGATCCTGTGCCCAATGTCAAGGTCAAATTACTTTGAATTTTTTTGTTAAACTTTTTTCGTGTACTATATCTCTGCAACTGCTTCACCCAATACCTTGATACTTCACATGGGTGTTTATCATCATTGTTGCACCTGCTTGCGGAAAGCGCGATCCTGTGCCCAAGGTCAAATTACTTTGAATTTTTTTGTTAAACTTTTTTCGTGTACTATATCTCTGCAACTGCTTCACCCAATACCTTGATACTTCACATGGGTGTTTATCATCATTGTCGCACCTGCTTGCGGAAAGCGCGATCCTGTGCCCAATGTCAAGGTCAAATTACTTTGAATTTTTTTTTTAAAGTTTTTTCGTGTACTATATCTCTGCAATTGCTTCACCCAATACCTTGATACTTCACATGGGTGTTTATCATCATTGTTGTACCTGCTTGCGGAAAGCGCGATCCTGTGCCCAATGTCAAGGTCAAATTACTTTGATTTTTTCTTTTTTTGTTAAAGTTTTTTCGTGTACTATATCTCTGCAACTGCTTCACCCCAATACCTTGATACTTCACATGGGTGTTTATCATCATTGTCGCACCTGCTTGCAGAAAGCGCGATCCTGTGCCCTATGTCAAGTTCAAATTACTTTGAATTTTTTTGTTAAAGTTTTTTCGTGTACTATATCTCTGCAACTGCTTCACCCAATACCTTGATACTTCACATGGGTGTTTATCATCATTGTCACACCTGCTTGCGGAAAGCGCGATATCGTCGGCATTTTGGCATACGTCCGTCCGTTCGTCCGTGTGTCCGGTTAAAGTTTTTTGGTTAATGTTTTTCCATCTACTATATCTATTTTTTTAGTGTCCATGCCTCGCCCCAAGGCGCGACATGCAGGCCACGGCCATCTAGTCTACAAAAAGTGGGTATAATTATGTTATCCAAGTGTCCATGCTTGGAAAAAACCTTCGTGGCTTTGCCTCGTTTCTTGTTATATACTGAATTTATTACATTATCACAGCCATACTGATCAGTAGCCTATTTCACCAACATTGCAAAGTATACTTATCTAGCAAAGTATACTTTGAGGGAGAAATTTTCAATTTAAGAATAAATTTATTAATTTTTATTATACTGAATTTATTGCATTATCACAGCCATTTTGGCTGTGATAATGTAATAAACTCAGTATAATAATTCTGCATACTTTTAATCTGACATCAAATATATGCAGTTGTTAGTTCTATTTAAAATAATGCATTTCAGGGGAAATAAATGATTACTCCCTCAAAGTATACTTTGCTAGATAAGTATACTTTGCAATTTTGATGAAATCGGCTGCTGGTATCATTTACCGGTATGGCACTTCGACTGTCCGCTTATCCGTTGGCCTTCTACCAGTATAGTTGGACCCCAATACATTCTCCGGTAGTGTAGATCCTGTTCGGACTGCCTAGATGTGTAGGCTGGTCTATGTGTTCATTGGTCACAAAGTGTTATTGGATCATGGCCAAATTGAAGCACCGTAATATCCCTAATTATTCGGACACCATATGTTTTGGGAAACCTCTATTTATTCCCCCCGCAACGAGTGGGGAGGGGTATATTGGAGTCAGGTTGAGCGTCCGTCCGTCACTGAACTTAACATCAGAGAAATATGTTATTACTTCTATTTCCTTCATATAAGATGCTGAATATTTCACACATGCATTCCTGTAAGGTTCTACTACCATGCTGTGCCAAATCCATGACCGTCCAACCCCCGCTGATCCCAAGATGAAGGTCAAATACGTAGGTCTCTTTACAAAACTTAACATCAGATAAATATGTTATAACTTCTATTTTCTAACATATTTAGGGGCACATGGGCACGCATGAGCCTCGCTTACTGACAAATATATTTTATTGGGGTTTCTCAAAGCCAATTGTTTTCAAATACATTGTTATTGTGATACACCTGTACAATACTACTGACCATACCTATTGGGACACTCTTCATTTATATTTCATATTTATATGTGTTTCCCAGAATAAATTTGTTGAATATTTACGATTATTACGGTAAATTAAATTCTGGCATATGAAACTGTCTGGCATCCTTTCACATATCTCGCCCGCTTTGTGGGTGGGAGAATGCGATGGGTAATTTAACGATCGGGGTTCATCCTAACCGGAATTCCGAATGGAGACCTGGTTTGGCCCTCCCATACGTCTTTGGCATTTTGTATGTGACAGTAGGGGAAGGGGCCAAGTGACTTTGGTGTGGTATGGACCTGGCACCAGGTCAGGTTATTCTAATTTCAGGGCTGAATATATTTTTTCTCGGTGTAAATATTCCGTTCTGATTTTGGGATTTTCCCCCCAATACAGTAGGTTAAAATGGGATTGAACCTTAGGCCGTTAAACACCAATAATCAAGCAAACAAACTAACCCGCCCCAGAAATAAAACATGGTACATGTAAATATAACTTGCAGGCATCGTCACAATTGTGAGAGAAATGGGATGTGTGACCAGTGTAGCTGCTGATTAAATAGCACACTACTGTAGCCTGGTTACAATATATATTGCTTGTTACGATCATGACCAGTGCTTCATTGATGGAATGGCGAACAGTGCAGATCCTGATCAGACTGTGCGGATGCACAGTCTGATCAGGATCTACACTGGTCGCAATGTCACAGCCATGTCTTCTGTCACAGCCACATATAAAGCATGTTAAATATAAATTTCAGGCAGCGGCACAATTGCCCTGACTTTTCCGATGGGGACTCGACGTCTGGTGACCTATCCAGCATTCCAAGCCATGCTACCAAGCTGGACAGTCTCCGCGAGATGTTCCACGGCAAATCAGAGGACGCGCTCGTTAGCGCCCTCATAGACGGAGGTGGAGAGGTGGACAACGCCATTGATATACTCGTCGTTACAGGTAATACCATGTAACGGCAGGCGCTATGTTGGCTCTAGAACGCAGAAAACACCATTTTGAGGGTCTACGTCAAATTTTATTCTGGTGGAGGGCCGCCCCCAGAGTCCACACTCAATAGTCCGCCGTGCATTATTTTATTCACCGCTGCGGGCCTGTACAATAACGTTTTCTCCCAATCCCACATGGTTTGGCTACACAAATCAATAATATTGGCTTGTGAGTATTATTATTTCACCAAAGCGTTGTTGCGGGCAATGAGTTTATACTCACCGGTACACAAGTTTCGTTTTTGTGTGATAATTCAACTATGATGTTTACAATCTTTACAATACTTCACATGTACATTCATATCAGCCATCTGGAGAAACATATGGAATGTCAGTTTAGTCTCTTCAAGACTAAGTTTGTGTGTGCTAGAAATAGATTCTTTATTGCGCATTTCTTTTATTTCTGTGCGATAACTCGACTACCGTATTTCAATTTTTGCGATACTTCACACGTACATTCATATGAACCATGCGGAGAACCATGTTGCAACCAGTAAGCAATCAATAATGAAACAGAAATCAAGCAACTGTGACCTTGAGGGGATGGAGCTCCATCCCCTCAAGGTCACAGTTGCTTGATTTCTGTTTCATTCTTCATGGCTTGCTTACTGGTGGTGGCATTTTATTTTCGAACAATTTTCTAGTTTTAAATGATAATGTGTATTTTTTAGGGATGGCAACGAATATTCGTTTATTGACCGAATATTCGAATATCAGTTTGGTATTCGAATGGAAAACTTATTTCAAGGTATTGTTTGGTTTACTTATTTCTCACCGTCGCACATACAGCAATTGACCCGGCACCTGTCAAAGTTTGGTTGTCCCTATAAATATAGACAATTAATAACACGGTATTGTTTTGACAGCCTGAAGGCTTGCAGGTGTTTAATCCGTACATTATTAAATTGTAATTGCATTAAATAGCGTAATTGTTGATCCTTGGTAAAGAACTCCCGCTGCTTTGTCAGTACACGGTGTTATGGACTACAGGGATTCCGCTGGCGATTGCCACTTTCGCAATTGGCGATAAAAAATTACAATTTTCAAAAAAAATCGCCAATTGTTTATTTTTATCCTATTGGTTATTCCTTTTCTTTTTTTTTTGAAGTGGCGATTTTTTTTTCCACCAGCAGAATCCCTGGGACTAGTGTAAATCCCGATCAGCTAGCAACACTTTAATCCTGATATGCGTCTGAAATTTCCTTAGGAGCAGAAGCATGGTTTCTCAGTTGATTCGCGAAATATGTAATTCCTGATCAGACTGCGCGGAGGCGCATGCTGGTCTGGAGCTCCACTTTTCCCAAACTCAATACACCCATTATTCTCGTGTCGGTATACACATTTCATCATTCCGCTGTGTGATGTGTGACGTCATTTGAGATTTCCAATACACACAACACACATTTTATTGACACATATTTTAATCGGGCATTACACGTGTACAAAGCTCTTTCATGTTTTAAAGTATGTTGTTTGTTGGATTAATTTTCCACTCGCTTGAACAAATAGTTAATTGATTATTATTTGAAGCACGTGGGAACTCAATTTATCCGAGACGTGTTAACGGTGTCAATTCCATAATAGTGAGGAGATTTAGAGGTTTTGGGTGGTTCCGAATATTCAAATATATATTCGAATACCCAATCGAATATTCGAATACCATTTTTACCATTCGATGCCATCCCTAGTATTTTTGCTTACTCAAGAAATTTCTTATGCTGTCAATTTATAGTAGATAGTATGATGACTGGATATACAGTGCAACTAATACAGTGATCAAAGAATTGCACATATCCCACTGAAGACAACATCGATAATAACATGCACGCCACTTGTTTTATGCACAAGAAACCCTAACTTGCAGTCAGCTATTACTGATATTTGCAGCCCCTAAATACAAGCGTATTCGGCAACCAAGTCAGGACAGCTCCGACTCGGAAGGCGGCATAGACAAACAACCGCGCAAACGAGTCCGACGCATGCTTAGTGAGAGTGACGACGATGATGTGATAATTCTCGATAAACAGGCGGGGGATACCCTCGATTCACAGAATACGTTACCATACGGCCTTGACTCGCAGAGATCTGACGCTACCGTGGAGTACAATCCGACATCACCCCCTTGTGGGCTGAGTTACCAAGAGAAACAGGAGAAGATTATGTTCTTGCAAAGCTGCTTTAGGGGAAGATCTAAAGAGGTATGTTTGACATACATGTACTATGGCCTGTGTTTATACAGTTCTGGGTGCATTCTCGGGATATGTACTTGTCACAGGGCGGGAAAAATGTGTACTGGCCCGGGACCTCTGGTTTACCGTACCATTGCTCTAAACGACTGAGCTAGCCGGGCACGAATACACACCTGCCCATCATGAGTTACATACATACCGTGACATACTCCCCCACCAAACTGGAATTCGTCCCCGAATTCATGGGGTTTATGGGACAGAGATCTACATCGTGTTTGATCTCGGAGTATTTATCGGTCATGGTTCCTCTGAACCCGGGACCTCTGGTTTACCGTACCATCGCTCTAACCGACTGAGCTAGCCAGGCACGAATACACACCTTCTGCACATCATGAGTTATATACATACCGTGACATACTGAAATCAGGCTGTTTGATTGGCCAAGACTGAGCAAAGAGCTTGGGCGCATATTTTAAGTAGCTCCCCCCATACAGGTGCATTCCCGTCTGTATATGAACAGACGCCAATCAATTAATCAATCAATTTAACCTTACTGCAGCCTCAACGATGGTTCAGTCCAAGCTAAACTATTAGTATATTAGCTTTAGACATGTTACTATAACAACCCTAAATATACGGACAGAATTCTAATGAAATACCAAGATGTGTTTTCATGGAAAAATAAGAAAAACATGCTATATTTGTGGTTGGTTTATTGTTTTCTGCAGCATGATAAAGGTACCACAATTTTGTATTGCCTTTTGATACTCACTACTGTTTTTGGCAATTTTAATTGGGTATTTAAGCAAATACGCAGCTTTAGTGTTTCCCCTAGCAAGGTTTAGGAGGGCGCTGCACCCTGCCCGGTTTACAGCCGGCAAAACCCCGCCCTGCTGCCCTAAAATTCAAATCTACCCGCCCCGCTACGCCCAAATTACAAAACCTGTGACCTAGTTTTGTCTGTATAAACTTACACGTAATCGCTAACAAATCCCAGAATATGAAAGTCAATTCCCACCTCACATGGCTCGCGCCCCGCGGAGAGATAAAACGAGATGGCACCTGGGCCCAGTATAGCGTGTATGATTTATATGAAACTGAATCAATACTGGTTTAGAGCGGCATGTCCCAGTTTTCTCTGCGCAATTAGCGAATGAACCAAGTGTGTGTTACTAGGCGCACTTGATGCTAAATTGATGCGGCAGCTTATCTTGTGCTCTGAATTCATTCTACGATACAGATATAAATATCTGGTTTCCCATCACAAAGAGTTATTATGGTAATTTAAATCATCAGGAATGTTACCCATGTAAACCTGTACAGTCAAACCCCTGAAGTTGTGTTTAATTTAGATATGCTTTGTTGCCATTTATCTCGACGATTATGTATGTTCATGATTGCAAAGCACCTACGTATGTCTTCAAGTAGTTATATGCAAGTTTCACAATGGATCGTCTCTAAACCGGACACCCTGTATTTTGGTTGTATACTTGACTCGATGTATAATCAACAGGAGATTGAGAAGGTATTGTCGGAGCACCACTGGAACATTGGCGACGCGACTATCACCCTCAGTGCCGTGGACTCGTTGAAGGATGTCACAAAGCACGCAAAGCACCCGGCCGCCAGAGACAGCTCTCCCCAGCCAGGTAACCACTGCCCCTGGGCACATTTAACCCTTAGACCGCTATCTTATTTTTATCATCAAAAACATACTTTGACAGCACTTTAGAATAATTTACAACCTGCTTTGACAGCACTTCAGAATCATTTCTATTAGAAATGATTCTGAAGTGCTGTCAAACCATGTTTTTATTGAGAAATAAGGCAAGATATAAAAGCAACTGCAGATGACAATTGTTGTGAGTAGCGGTCTAAGGGTTAAATGTTCCTTAACACACATGGCTCCACTGTTTATCATGCCACCCCAGTCGACATCTGTTGTCAGTGGCGTGTCAACCATGGATTAATGTGGGCTTCATCCACACAAAGTCACTGGTGATACAATAGATAGTTAATGGAGCAAATGTTCACATATGACCTGGAAATTGTTCTAAAGAAAGTTAGTTTTCAAGTGAATTTCCAAGTACAGTGGAACGCCTCTAAACCGGAATTATCGCTAAACCGAACAAACGATCAAGTCCCGAATTTTCTGCTTTATAAACACATCGTTGTCTACGCCTCTAATCCGGAACACCTCTATTCTGTAATCTGAATAATCTGAACGACAAGTCCCAAAACGTTATTTCAACGTTAAAATCCTCCCAAAAACCGAACAACACCTGTCTGCATGTCGCTATCAATGAAATACGGCCCTGTCAAAATCAATTGGGTGTCAAAATCACACCGTGACAATTTCTTAACTGGAATTAGAAAACCCCTCTAAACCGAAAACCCATCGGTTTAGACGGGTTCCACTGTATAATAACATATTTATAAGATAGTGTTCTATATGACCTTAACGGTTGCCAGGACACAATACCATTTGACCTTGACATTCAGCTTGTACAGGTTGGCCTATTGTATGACCTTAGCAGTTGCTAGGAGCTTGAACCCTTTCACCTTTGACCTTTTGTTTCTAGAGGCCAACCTATCGGACGAGGAGTACGGCAGTGGGAACGAGTCCGTGGATAGTGAGGACAGCATAGATGTATGTGGAAATGTTCCCGGAAATATGTCTGGAAACTAATTGTATCCCCCGGACTCCGTCGGGGGATACTATGGATTTGACAGCGCGCCGCGTCTGCGTCCGCGTCCGCCGCAGACACTTCTTGTCTGGAGCATAACTCGAACACCCTTTGGAATATTTTCATGAAACTTCACACATGCATAGACCACGACCCGAAGGTGTGTCGCGCACTAGAATGACAACTCTTGCATAGCTAATTTTTTAGTTATCTCCCTTTTTTGTTTCTCGCACTGATTTCGTGTCCGGAGCATAACTCCACCACCCATTGGAATATTTTCATGAAACTTCACATGCATAGACCACGACCCGAAGGTGTGTCGCGCACAAGAATGACAACTCTTGCATAGCTAATTTTTTAGTTATCTCCCTTTTTTGTTTCGCGCACTGATTGACCATAACTCGACCATCCTTTGGAATATTTTTATGAAACTTAACATATTCAATTAGACCACGAACCGAAGGTGTGTCGTGCACAAGAATGACAACTATTGCATAGCTAATTTTTTTTGTTATCTCCCTTTTTTGTTTTCGCTCACTGATTTCCTGTCCGGAGCATAACTCGACCACCCTTTGGAATATTTTCATGAAACTTAACACATGCATAGACCACGACCCGGAGGTGTGTCGCACACAAGAATGACAACTCTTGCGTAGCTAATTTTTGAGTTATCTCCCTTTTTTGTTTTGTGCACTCTACAAACTGGACAATAGTGCATGGAGACCTGTTTTCTCGTCTGCTCTGTACACCTTTTCTAGTGTGCTCTGTACACCTTACCTGTAGAGAGAACAATAGAGACTGGGAGAACCATGTGCTAGCATGGGCTAGCATGTGCAAATGTCCAGTGCTTGACCACTGTTTACCACAGGTAATTTATACAGGTAAGTTACTACATTGGATATTACATTGAAAATATTGTGGCATTATGTGGACCGGTGCAGATATATGTAGAAAAATATAGGACTATTAAAAAAAAAATCTGGGCTCCAGTAGCAAGCATTATTATTTTTAAACTTTTTTTCCATTTTTTTTTTTTTTTCATTTTTTTTTTCAAATTATTTTTCAATTTTTAGCCAGGTTTTTTGAGAGAAAAAAATCCAGGCTATTGGATTGGCGAAAGCCGGGCGGGCGGGCGGTGGGCGGGCGGCGTCCACAATCAATGTTAAGTTTTCGTGTTTTAGTCCATTTCTTTGTTACTGTACCACCTAGGACCACCAAACTTTCACAGCTTCATAATCAAGGGGTACCCACCACATATCACTATCCAACATGTTACTTTTTTTTTTAACTTCACCCATTTTTTCCGCGCAGTCGACTTAGCCATTTTCAATGTTAAGTTTTCGCGTTTACAATGTTAAGTTTTCGTGTTTAAGTCCATTTCTTTGGTACTGTACCACCTAGGACCACCAAACTTTCACAGCTTCATAACCAAGGGGTGCCTACCACATACAACCATCCAACATGTGACCATTTTTTTTACCTTCACCTATTATTTCTACGTAATTGACTTAGCCATTTTCAACGTTAACTTTTTAACGTACGTCTGGTTAAAACTTTTTTGTTATACTATATCTCTGCAACTGCTTCGCCCATTACCTTGAAACTTCACATGGGTGTTTATCAACATCCATATTTTCATTCTAACCCCCAACCGTGCGGCCCCTGTGCCCAATGTCAAGGTCAAATTACTTTGAATTTTTTTGTTAAAGTTTTTTTGTGTACTATATCTCTGCAACTGCTTCACCCAATACCTTGATACTTCACATGGGTGTTTATCATCATTGTCGCACTGCTTGCGAAAGCGCGATCCTGTGCCCAATGTCAAGGTCAAATTACTTTGAATTTTTTTGTCTTCTTAAAGTTTTTTCGTGTACTATATCTCTGCAACTGCTTCACCCAATACCTTGATACTTCACATGGGTGTTTATCATCATTGTCGCACCTGCTTGCGGAAAGCGTGATCCTGTGCCCAATGTCAAGGTCAAATTACATTGAATTTTTTTGTTAAATTTTTTTCTTGTACTATATCTCTGCAACTGCTTCACCCAATCCACCTTCATACTTCACATGGGTGCTTATCATCATTGTCACACCTGCTTGCGGAAAGCGCGATCTGTGCGACCTGTCAAGTCAAGGTCAAATTACTTTGAATTTTTTTGTTAAAGTTTTTTCGTGTACATATCTCAAAGCAACTGCTTCACCCAATACCTTGATACTTCACATAGGTGTTTATCATCATTGTCACACCTGCTTGCGGAAAGCGCGATATCGTCAGCATTTTGGCATACGTCCGTCCGTTCGTTCGTCCGTGTGTCCGGTTAAAGTTTTTTGGTTAAAGTTTTTCCATCTACTATATCTATTTTGTTAGTGTCCATGCCTCGCCCCAAGGCGCGACATGCAGGCCACGGCCATCTAGTCTACAAAAAGTGGGTATAGTTATGTTATCCAAGTGTCCATGCTTGGAAAAAACCTGGCCTTCGTGGCTTTGCCTCGTTTCTTGTTGTCTAGTAGCATAAGGTCGTAAGTGCTATATACAGACTATTCACCTGTGCATGTGCTAGCATGTGCAACTGACCACTGACCACTTACAGGTAATTTATACAGGTAATGATTATATTACATTTCCGTAAACTGTGTTGAAAATATTTTGGCAATATGTGGACCTGTGTATATATGATATGTAGATAAATATAGGACTATTAAAAAACATTCTGGGCTCCAGTAGGGAGCATTATTCTTTTATTTGTTTTAAATTTAATTTTATTTTTACATTTTTTTTTTTTACATTCTTTTTCAATTTTTTAACTGACCACTAACTTATTACAGGTAATTTATACAGGTACATTATTACATTTCCGTAAACTGTGTTGACAATATTGTGGCAGTATGTGGACCTGTGCAGATATATGTAGATAAATATAGGACTATTAACAAAAATTCTGGGCTCCAGTAGCGAGCATTATTATTATTATTTTTTAAACTTATTTTCCATTTTCTTTTTTCATTTTTTTTTTTCAAATTCTTTTTCAATTTTTGTCTAGTAGCATAAGGTCGTAAGTGCTATATACAGACTATTATCATATAATAAAACAATTATTGACTAGTGAGCCATAGAATATAATCTGATATTCTATTGCTCACTAGTCAATAATTGTATAATATGTTCAGGCCAGTGAAAATTGCTTTCGGGCCCAGGCTCGAGGTCAAGGCGGGACAAGGCGAGGCATCTGATTCTGCGGAATTCTTGTTTACTTATCTCCCTTTGTTGTTTCGTGCTCTGATTTTGTATCCAGAGCATAACTCGAACACCCTTTGGAATATTTTTATACCCCACCACGATAGTGGAGGGGGCATTTAGTGTTACTCTTGTCTGTCCGTCCGTCCGTCCGTCTGTCCGTCTGTCCGTCCAGGCACACATTAGGGTACTTATGTGGCTAGCCCCACAGGATTATGGACTTGTTAAAGGATAGGGTTGGTTACATTTAGCCACCTAAAAAATCGTTTTATGTGGCTAAAAATCGTTTTATGTGGCTAATATTTAACATGTGATAAGCCACATAAGTACCCTAATGTAAGAACGTCCGTCCGTCGGTCCGTCCGTCCGTCCGCACACGAATGGGTACTTGTTGTAAGCGTACGGGGATCTTATTGGGTAGGGTTAGGATAGTGTTGGGTACTCTTGTTGGGTATTTTTATACAGTAAAAACCCAACAAGTATTCATTGTAGGAACGTGCGTCCCGTCCTCCCGTCCGTCCGTCCGTCACAAAACTTTAACACTCGGGTAAATGTCTCATAATTTTTTCATCCTTCGACCGATCTGCTTCATATTTCATATACACATTGCTCTGATGGTTCACTACCGCCCTCCGCCCTGCCAAATCCACGTTCGTCCTGCCCCCGCCAAGCCCAGGGTCAAGGTCACATACTTGGTGCCTCAAAAACTATTTAACGCTCGTGTTAATATCTTATAATTTCTGTTTTCTTTCACGGATCAGCTTCATATTTCATATACACATTGCTCTAATGGTCCTCTACCGCCCTGTGCCAAATCCACGTTCGTCCTGCCCCCGCCAAGCCCAGGGTCAAGATTACATACTTGGTGCTTCAAAAACTTTAACGCTCGGGTAAATATCTTATAATTTCTGTTTTCTTTCACGGATCAGCTTCATATTTCATATACGCATTGCTCTAATGGTCCTCTACCGCCCTGTGCCAAATCCACGTTCGTTCTGCCCCCGCCAAGCCCAGGGTCAAGGTCACATACTTAGTGCTTCAAAAACTTAACGCTCGGGTAAATATCTTATACTTTCTGTTTTCTTTCATGGATCATCTTCATATTTCATATACGCATTGCTCTAATGGTCCTCTACCGCCCTGTGCCAAATCCACATTCGTCCTGCCCCGCCAATCCCAGGGTCAAGGTCACATACTTGGTGCTTCAAAAACTTTAACGCTCAGGTAAATATCTTATAATTTTTATTTCCATTCACGGATCAACTTCATATTTCATAGATGTGTTGCTCTAAATGGTCCTCTACCGCCAACCCTGTGCCAAATCCACGTTCTTCCCCGCCCACGCCAAGCCCAGGGTTACATCACATACTTAGTGCTTCAAAAACTATTAACGCTCAGGTAAATATCTTATAATTTCTGTTTTCTTTCACGGATCAGCTTCATATTTCATATATGCATTGCTCTAATGGTCCTCTACCGCCCTGTGCCAAATCCACGTTTGTCCTGCCCCCGCCAAGCCCAGGGTCAAGGTCACATACTTGGTGCTTCAAAAACTTTAACGCTCAGGTAAAAAAAAAATTTGACTTGCAATTGGCCTCATTTATTATCAAAGCGATATGTGGGGACATCCGTGTTCTATGAACACATTTTTCTAGTTTATTAAACTTCACACATGCATAGAAGACGACCCAAAGGTGTGTCGCACGTAAGAATGACAACTCTTGCGTCGTTAATTTCTTAGTTATCTCCCTTTGTTGTTTCGTGCACTGATTTCGTGTCTGGAGCATAACTCGAACACCCTTTGGAATATTTTCATGAAACTTCACACATGCATAGACCACAACCCTAAAGGTGTGTCACGCAAGAATGACAACTCTTGCATCACTAATTTTTTAGTTATCTCCCTTTGTTTTTCCCGTCACTGATTTTGTCTCCGGAGCATAACTCGAACACCCTTTTTTCAAACTACTTGTGTATCTGGGGAGGGGGATACACATGCGCTTGTCGACAAGCGTCCATTTCTAGTTCTAATGGTAGTCAGGCTTTTCTGGACCCGTGGTTAGAAAGGTTTTGATCATTCTTATGCTAAAAATCAGGAAGTTGGATTGGCCAAGACTGCTCAGTCTTGGCCAATCAAACTGCCTGATTTTGAGTACAAATTTCGAGAAATGTTCTCGAAAATTTATATAAACACAGGCCCAGTGCTTACTAACAATCATACTGGCAAGTGAACTGTTGTACTTCCTTAATTTATATGTGGTAGTGATAGATATATGGGGCTTATGGGATTTGTGATCAGTGTTGCTCCTGATAATATACCACACTCATGTAGCCTAATAATGATCTATATTGCTTGTTTGAAGCATGACCTGTGTTTAATTGATGAAATGGCGAACACTGCAGATCCTGATCAAACTGTGTGGATGCACAGGTTGATCTGGATATACACTGGACGCAAAACCCATAAGCCCTATTTCTCCAGTCACAGCCACATATTAGTTCGCCCATATTTCCTTTGGAGGATGTGGGGGTGGGGGTTGTGATTTCATATTTGACGGTGATTTCACCCTTAGAGGCGGTCTCGTCTTGGTTCAAGTGTTTTGAGTGATAAGGGCACCTTATTTTGTGGTTTCCCTGCTGAACTCTGTTTATATTGGTCTTTCGGATGGGGCCTGGAACCGAAGTCCTATCTCTATGACCATAGCTGTGCTGGGGAGTTGGCCCATTCACTAATTGCCTGATAATTGTTTCTCCAGGAAGAAGGGATGGGCCGTGGGTTAGGGGATATGGTATTGGACTTGAGTTTAATCCTCACCCTAGGCGTGAAAATTACTTACATAGTTCCATCCCGCTGGTCTGTCCAATGAGACCATAACCCTTTAAACACCACTGACTTGTATAGTGGTTTTTGCAAAAAGTGTAGATCCACATGAGCCGGCTCGTCACCTCATCAGGATCTGCACTTTTTGCAAGTACTTTTCATATTTTTGAGAACAAAAACACCCCCTTTTCATAAATGAACTAGTCTGACAATCATTTTTAGCCAGGTTTTTTGAAAAAAAATCCAGGCTATTGGATTGGCGAAAGCCGGGTGGGCGGGCGGGCGGCGTCCACAATCAATGTTAAGTTTTCGTGTTTGAGTCCATTTCTTTGTTACTGTACCACCTGGGACCGCCAAACTTTCACAGCTTCATAATCAAGGGGTGCCCACCACATATCACTATCCAACATGTTACTTTTTTTTTAACTTGACCCATTTTTTCCGCGTCGTCGACTTAGCCATTTTCAATGTTAAGTTTTCGCGTTTACAATGTTAAGTTTTCGTGTTTAAGTCCATTTCTTTGGTACTGTACCACCTAGGACCACCAAACTTTCACAGCTTCATAACCAAGGGGTGCCTACCACATACAACTATCCAACATGTGACCATTTTTTTACCTTCACCTATTATTTCTACATAATTGACTTAGCCATTTTCAACGTTAACTTTTTAACGTACGTCTGGTTAAAGTTTTTTGGTTAAAACCTTTTTCGTTATACTATATCTCTGCAACTGCTTCGCCCATTACCTTGAAACTTCACATGGGTGTTTATCATCATCCATATTTTCATTCTAACCCCCAACCGTGCGGCCCCTGTGCCCAATGTCAAGGTCAAATTACTTTGAATTTTTTTGTTAAAGTTTTTTCGTGTACTATATCTCTGCAACTGCTTCACCCATTACCTTCATACTTCACATGGGTGTTTATCATCATTGTCGCACCTGCTTGCGGAAAGCGCGATATCGTCGACATTTTGGCATACGTCCTTCCGTCCGTACGTCCGTGTCCGGTTAAAGTTTTTCGTTAAAGTTTTTCCATCTACTATATCTATTTTTCTAGTGTCCATGCCTCGCCCCAAGGCGCGACATGCAGGCCACGGCCATCTAGTCTACAAAAAGTGGGTATAATTATGTTATCCAAGTGTCTATGCTTGGAAAAAACCTGGCCTTCGTGGCTTTGCCTCGTTTCTTGTTTGATTGTTGGATTGGTTGCAAAATCAACATATCAAATTCCATTCCAGTTACTTAGGGGTGAAAGGGGTAATCCCTCCCGTCTCTGTATGACCTTAGCTCTTGCTAGGACGTTGAACCACATTGTTTTGCGCCAGGAGGAGGCCGGGGAGGGCAGTACCCTGAAAGACGTGATTCTCAAGTTCTTCGACGAGGCTTCCCTCGAGGAGATGATGGCGATGCCGGGCTGCTCTAAGAAGAAATCAGAACTCATTCTCAGCCTCCGACCGTACGGAACATTCGAAAATCTGGTAACTGTTATATATCTTTAATAGTGAGTATATCCGTATAAAACATTGTTCTTCATATATTCAGAGTTTGAACTAAATCATTCATTGACTGCATTTGTGCACAGATGTCGGTATAGTTTGGATTTTTCTAGATTTTCTGAAAAATACTGTTGACCCTGGTAAATACTGAAAATTTGTTTTCCAAAATGAGGCAATTAAATTTGCTGTACTTGAGTACTACCCAGTCACACCAAATGAAGCTGATTTCAAGACGGAGTTTGCAATATTGACTCGAAAGTTTCACATATATGGTGTATTTTACCAGACAAAGATGTTCAATATGATTATTTGAAAAACAACATTGTGTGGAAAAGCGAAGTAATGGCCAGCGTCAACTGATGAGATCACATTGGCTTGAGAAAGTTTACCCATGTATCATGTATTATACCAGACGCAGTTATTCATGACGACGAAGGGCCTGTCATACAACTGTATCGGGGACTGTCGCGAGCTGATCAAGATGCGGGAGGTGCTGGTTCGCCTGATGCAACGCTGCGAGAAGCTGTCGGAGTCGATGGGCCAGGTGGTGGCGCGCCTCGTCCACTCGAGTGTGGACGTGGAGGATGGAGCGGAGATCGGCAAGCAGCCCTCCACCCTTGACCCCGCCCACACACTGAAGCCCTTCCAGATCGTCGGCCTCAACTGGCTCAGGCTCATGCACCAGCAAGAGCTCAACGGCATCCTGGCCGACGAAATGGTAATGCATGCTTATATGTGGCTGTGAACATCTGCACAGCCTGATCTGGATCTACACTGATCACAAAACCCATAAGCCCCATTTCTCGAGGCACAGCCACATTTGACGATATCCTGGCTGACAAAATGGTGATACATGGTTATATGTGGCTGTGAACAGTGCAGATTCTGATTAGACTGCAGATGCACAGTCTGATCTGGATCTACACTGGTCACAAACCCATAAGGCCCATTTCTCAAGGCACAGCCACATTTGACATCCTGGAAAAGAAAATGGTAATACATGGTTATATGTGGCTGTGAACAGTGCAGATCCTGATCAGACTGTGCAGATGCACAGTCTGATCTGGATCTACACTGGTCACAAAACATGTAAGCCCCATTTCTCAAGGCACAGCCACATTTGACGACATCCTGGCAGACAAAATGGTGATGCATGGTAATATGTGGCTGTGAACAGTGCAGATCCTGATCAGAATGTGCAGAGCACATCCTGATCTGGATCTACACTGGTCACAAAACATGTAAGCCCCATTTCTCAAGGCACAGCCACATTTGACGACATCCTGGCAGACAAAATGGTGATGCATGGTAATATGTGGCTGTGAACAGTGCAGATCCTGATCAGACTGTGCAGATGCAGTCTGATCTGGATCTACACTGGTCACAAAACATGTAAGCCCCATTTCTCGAGGCACAGCCACATTTGACGGCATCCATGCACCCCCGACCATTTGGCCTATATAATGACGTGTATTAAATTACTTTCCCTTAATGCGGCCATCGGCCACTTATTTTGTAACCAACAGCAATGGTCGTTTGTACTATATGACCATTAATTGACAGGATGTCACTTTCTCCAGGTGAAATTAGCCTCAAGTGTGACGAACAAAGGAAACAGATCCCCTGTCACTGTCAAAGTGTGAATGGTGCATTGTTTATGATTATTTACCCGAAACCTCGTTCTGATTTGCTCGTTTCCTTAGTGATTACTAAATGGAATTAAGTCATCGTCGCTTAGCACATGGGAACAACAACACTGGTCGCTTAGCACATGGGAAAACACTCATTTAAAACAAATAATTTTGTTTGTTGTGTACAGAATACGCAAGCCTTTTTATTTCACCCAATTCCAATTTTCTTGACGCGTAATGATACTGGTATATACCAAACACTGTTTTAATAAATCATTATTCTATCAGCTGGTTTGGTTGTCAGTCAATGACTGGTAAAAATCACCGGGGCAAAACACGTCCGGTTCGAAGTGATCGCACTACTGCCTATTTGCGATTTCAGCTGGGCGATTTTATTTCGCAATAACATTCAAATTCTTTCATCTATTTTGATAAAATAAAGCCTGAATAATTTATAAAAGTGCACAGTAAACATTACCAGTAGTATTCTAATGTATTTATTTCTATGTTAATGTTTAATATTCACGATTTTCCTGATTCTGAATATTAAATCATATAACCGGACCCGGATTTCCGTTTGTTTTTGTGTTAAGAGACCATTGTTCTAAGCTACCGTTTTATTTTTGGTGTCTCCACTGGGTGGTCGCTTAATGCAAGTTAGACTGTATACAAAAATGATGTCGGTAATGTCGCAATGACGTGTTTCCTTCGACCAATAAAATCATGTTCTCGGTCACACCCTTGGGCTTTGTGTTTAATACAGCAGCTTGTGTGAAATGTAAGAAAATGTTGGTTTAACAAGGTGAGCTGATTATCTTGAAATAATGCCCTCGTGAGTAGGTACTACCGCTTCCTCTTTATCCCCTCTCCGTCAGACAAGAGGGGATATAGCATTAGTCCATGTATGTATGTGTGTGCGTTAGTAACACCTTTCATTTTACATTGTAACATGTCATTGGACATGGTGTTATAGCCAACTAATAAATATTGTTTAACCCGTCCATCCCTAAATGTCCCAACAGTTTACTTATGAACCGCTTCACTGATTTTGATACTATTTGGCCACAATGTGTGTCTAGTGATGATGCTTTGTTTTGCACATGAATCAAGGCTGCCAGCGAGGGGATTAGCTTAGTGATAACGTTGCCCTTGTTTGTTTAGCTCAAGGACCAATTTCTCGGCATGATTTCACGATAATCAACTGAATAAACAGAATATATAAAAACACTCTTGGATATTTAGGGGTGGACGGGTTAAACAATATTTATTAGTTCAATGACATGTCTGTGTGTGTTACAGGGGTTGGGGAAGACAATCCAGGCCATCGCCATCTTGGCCCATCTACTGGAGGAGGGGGATGAGGGCCCCCACGTCATCATTGTCCCCTCATCCACCATTGGTAAGTTCCATCATTGTCCCCCCATCCACCATTGGTAAGTTCCATCATTGTCCCCCCATCCACCATTGGTAAGTTCCATCATTGTCCCCTCATCCACCATTGGTAAGTTCCATCATTGTCCCCTCATCCACCATTGGTAGTTCCATCATTGTCCCCCCATCCACCATTGGTAAGTTCCACCATTGGTAGTTCCATCATTGTCCCCCCCATCCACCATTGGTAAGTTCCATCATTGTCCCCCCATCCACCATTGGTAAGTTCCATCATTGTCCCCTCATCCACCATTGGTAAGTTCCATCATTGTCTCCCATCCACCATTGGTAAGTTCCATCATTGTCCCCTCATCCACCATTGGTAAGTTCCCATCATTGTCCCCTCATCCACCATTGGTAAGTTCCTCATTGCCCATCACCCCCCACCCAATCACCCAATCCACCATTGGTAAGTTCCATCATTGCCCCCCCCCCCCCCACCCCCCCCCCCCCCCCGTACCACCATTGGTAAGTTCCATCATTGTCCCCCATCCACCATTGGTGAGTTCCATCATTGTCCCCCCCAACCACCATTGGTAAGTTCCATCATTGTCCCCCCCCCCAATCCACCATTGGTAAGTTACATCATTGCCCCTCCCCCATCCACCATTGGTAAGTTCCATCATTGTCCCCTCATCCACCATTGGTAAGTTCCATCATTGTCCCCTCATCCACCATTGGTAAGTTTCCATCATTGTCCCCCCATCCACCATTGGTAAGTTTCCATCATTGTCCCCCATCCACCATTGTAAGTTCCATCATTGTCCCCTCATCCACCATTGTAAGTTCCATCATTGTCTCCCCATCCACCATTGGTAAGTTCCATCATGTGCCCCCCATCCACCATTGGTAAGTTCCATCATTGTCCCCCCCCCCCCCCATCCACCATTGGTAAGTTCCATCATTGTCCCCTCATCCACCATTGGTAAGTTCCATCATTGTCCCCTCATCCACCATTGGTAAGTTCCATCATTGTCCATCCATCATTGGTAAGTTCCATCATTCATAAATAAATCGGACAAGACGGGGCCTATCAATTACGCCGTTTACGGAAAATATTACTGATTTTCAAATCAATAATTGTGGAAAAAAACGGCGATGCGACACTATTGTGAACCCGAGATCCATGCTCATTACTAGTCTATTTTCTTAAATTTAAATCGATGTGAAACTGCTTGTTTCGGCGACACCGAGTCTACTCAAGGAGATGCAACGAAAAACGTCCGTGACAGACATTTTATTATTTTGAATGTGTCAGGTTTATATTTTACATGTGGGACAGTATCATAAGTAATAAATGAAAATATGGTAACATTATTACTATTTCGACCAACGCACACGTTGAATAAAATGGCGATCGAACTAAGTTAAAATAGGACGAGTTGAACGGCGCCCGAATTCACCAATTAATATAATCGTAGTAGCGATAGACACTATAAATAACACGATCGGATCATGTCACAAAATGGCGGCCACAACAAACAAACGTGGAAGAAAAAAATTGTCCACCACCAATGTTAACCTTATTTCGATTTATTTTACGACCGATGCAAAGGTGGAATCTCAATCCATTGCACAATGCATCATACAGTCATTTTGTTGAGCTCAGTGTGTAGAGACCCCAAATTAATCATGATTGACATTATTGATGAATTGCTGTCAAACGTGATCAGCAAAAAAAAAACTGGATCGCGTGTTGCAAAGATCAATCTGCCAATCAAAGCATTCTTGATCAACGTATGCACTGTTTGTCATTCAAATAATGAAACATCTCGCATGATTTTTTGAATACACGATACTGCTTGTTACATAACTTATAACTATAAGTGTGCTAGCAGATCCGGAACTACACTGGTCACAAATGTCATAAGCCCAATTACTCTAGTAACAGTTACTTCTATGTACTTGGAATCATTGAAAACTTGAACTAATCAGTTCGGTGTTCTTATAAGTAAGTGAAGCAGTGTTACCATACACATGTAAGTATAACACTGCTTCAATTAATTATATGAACAACAAAACATTACCATTAATACGTAAATTAGTACGATTTGTTTCCGAATCAGTTTTTGTAATCAATATATGGAAATACCCAATTGAAAATATTGGATGGGGTAACGTTTTTAAAATACCCAATTGAAAATTGAGAATACCCAATTGATTTCAAAAGTATGGAGTAACAGTACCCAATGTCAAATTCCTTATCTGGAGCCCTGATCCTCCCCATCCACCATTGGTGAGTTCCATCATTGTCCCCCCCACCCCCATCCACCATTGGTAAAGTTCCATCATTGTCACCCCCCCCCCCCACCATTGGTAAGTTCCATCATTATTGTCCCCCCCCATCACCTACATTGGTAAGGTTCCATCATTGTCCCCCCATCCACCATTGTCCCCCCCCCCCCCCCCCAGGCCCCCACCACCCCCATTCCACCATTGGTTAAGGTAAAGTTCATCATTGTCCCCCCACCCCCCCCATCCTTCACCCATATGGTAAGTTCCATTATCGTCCCCCCCCACCCAATCCACCATTGTAAGTTCCATCATTGTCCCCCAATCCACCATTGGTAAGTTCCATCATTGTCCCCCCCCCCCCCCATCCCCCACCACCATTGGTAAGTTCCATCATTGTCCCCCCCCCCTCCCCCCCCCCCCTCCACCATTGGTAAATTAAGTTCCATCATTCCCCCTCATTGTCCCCCATCCACCATTGGTAAGTTCCATCATTCCCCCCCATCCACCATTGGTGAGTTCCATCATTTCCACCATCGCATCCACCAGTTGGTAAGTAAGTTCCAGCATTGTCTCCCATCATCCACCATTGGTGAATTCCATCATTGTCCCCTCATCCACCATTGGTGAGTTTTATCATTGTCCCCCCCATCCACCATTGGTGTGTTGTACACAACTGGATCCCAGAGTGTAAGGTGTGGTACCAGCTCCGTGATTGTTCTTTAGTTACCAGCTGTGTGGGTGGTGTGTTGTAGACAGCTGGCTCCGCGAGTGTAAGGTGTGGTGCCTGCTCTGTGATTGTTGTTTAATTACCTAGCTATGTGGTTGGTGTGTTGGGTGTGGTGCCAGCTCCGTGATTGTTGTTTAGTTACCAGCTGTGTGGTTGGTGTATTGTAGACAACTTGATCCGGGAGTGCAAGGTGTGGTGCCTGCTCTGTGATTGTTGTTTAGTTACATAGCTGTGTGGTTGGTGTGTTGTAGGCAACTGGATCTGGGAGAGTAAGGTGTGGTGCCTGCTCTGTGATTGTTGTTTAGTTACCTAGCTATGTGGTTGGTGTGTTGTAGACAATTGGACCCGGGAGTGTAAGGTGTGGTGCCAGCTCCGTGATTGTTATTAATTACCAGCTGTGTGGTTGGTGTGTTGTAGACAACTTGATCCGGGAGTGTAAGGTATGGTGCCTGCTCTGTGATTGTTGTTTAGTTACCTAGCTGTGTGGTTGGTGTGTTGTAGACAACTTGATCCAGGAGTGTAAGGTGTGATGCCCGCTCCGTGATTGTTGTTTAGTTACCTAGCTGTGTGGTTGGTGTGTTGTAGACAACTGGCTCCGCGAGTGTATGGTGTGGTGCCTGCTCTGTGATTGTTGTTTAGTTACATAGCAGTGTGGTTGGTGTGTTGTAGACAACTGGATCCGGGAGTGTAAGGTGTGGTGCCCGCTCCGTGATTGTTGTTTAGTTACCTAGCAGTGTGGTTGGTGTGTTGTAGACAACTGGATCCGGGAGTGTAAGGTGTGGTGCCCGATCCTTGATTGCTTTTTAGTTACCTAGCAGTGTGGTTGGTGTGTTGTAGACAACTGGATCCGCGAGTGTAAGGTGTGGTGCCCGGCTCAGTGATTGTTGTTTAGTTACCTAGCTGTGTGGTTGGTGTGTTGTAGACAACTGGATCCGGGAGGTTAAGGTGTGGTACCTGCTCTGTGATTGTTGTTTAGTTACCTAGCAGTGTGGTTGGTGTGTTGTAGACAACTGGATCCACGAGTGTAAGGTGTGGTGCCCGCTCCGTGATTGTTGTTTAGTTAACTAGCTGTGTGGTTGGTGTGTTGTAGACAACTGGATGAGGGAGTGTAAGGTGTGGTGCCCGATCTATGATTGTTGTTTAGTTACCTAGCTGTGTGGTTGGTGTGTTGTAGACAACTGGCTCCGCGAGTGTATGGTGTGGTGCCTGCTCTATGATTGTTGTTTAGTTACCTAGCTATGTGGTTGGTGTGTTGTAGACAACTGGACCCGGGAGTGTAAGGTGTGGTACCCGCTCCGTGATTGTTGTTTAGGTACCAGCTGTGTGGTTGGTGTGTTGTAGACAACTTGATCCGGGAGTGTAAGGTGTGGTGCCTGCTCTGTGATTGTTGTTTAGTTACATAGCTGTGTGGTTGGTGTGTTGTAGGCAACTGGATCCGGGAGAGTAAGGTGTGGTGCCCGCTCTGTGATTGTTGTTTAGTTACGTAGCTATGTGGTTGGTGTGTTGTAGACAATTGGACCCGGGAGTGTAAGGTGTGGTGCCAGCTCCGTGATTGTTGTTAATTACCAGCTGTGTGATTGGTATGTTGTAGACAACTTGATCCTGGAGTTTAAGGTGTGGTGCCTGCTCTGTGATTGTTGTTTAGTTACCTAACTGTGTGGTTGGTGTGTTGTATACAACTGGATCCGGGAGTGTATGATGTGGTGCCCTCTCTGTGATTGTTGTTTAGTTACCTAGCTATGTGGTTGGTGTGTTGTAGACAACTTGATCCGGGAGTGTAAGGTGTGGTGCCTGCTCTGTGATTGTTGTTTAGTTACCTAGCTGTGTGGTTGGTGTGTTGCAGACAACTGGATCAGGGAGTGTAAGGTGTGGTGCCCGCTCAGTGATTGTTGTTTAGTTACCTAGCTATGTGGTTGGTGTGTTGTAGACAACTGGATCCGGGAGTGTAAGGTGTGGTGCCTGCTTTGTGTTTGTTGTTTAGTTACATAGCTATGTGGTTGGTGTGTTGTAGACAACTGGATCCGGGAGTGTAAGGTGTGGTGCCTGCTCTGTGATTGTTGTTTAGTTACCTAGCTGTGTGGTTGGTGAGTTGTAGACAACTGGATGAGGGAGTGTAAGGTGTGGTGCCTGCTCTGTGATTGTTGTTTAGTTACCTAGCAGTGTGGTTGGTGTGTTGTAGACAACTGGACCCGGGAGTGTAAGGTGTGGTGCCTGCTCTGTTATTGTTGTTTAGTTACCTAGCTGTGTGGTTGGTGAGTTGTAGACAACTGGATGAGGGAGTGTAAGGTGTGGTGCCCACTCTGTGATTGTTGTTTTGTTACCTAGCAGTGTGGTTGGTGTGTTGTAGACAACTGGACCCGGGAGTGTAAGGTGTGGTGCCCGCACCGTGATTGTTGTTTAATTACCTAGCAGTGTGGTTGGTGTGTTGTAGACAACTGGATCCGGGAGTGTATGATGTGGTGCCCTCTCTGTGATAGTTGTTTAGTTACCTAGCTATGTGGTTGGTGTGTTGTAGACAACTTGATCCGGGAGTGTAAGGTGTGGTGCCTGCTCTGTGATTGTTGTTTAGTTACCTAGCTGTGTGGTTGGTGTGTTGTAGACAACTGGATCAGGGAGTGTAAGGTGTGGTGCCTGCTCTGTGATTGTTGTTTAGTTACCTAGCTATGTGGTTGGTGAGTTGTAGACAACTGGATGAGGGAGTGTAAGGTGTGGTGCCGCTCTGTGATTGTTTAGTTACCTAGCAGTGTGGTTGGTGTGTTGTAGACAACTGGATCCGGGAGTGTAAGGTGTGGTACCTGCTCTGTGATTGTTGTTTGGTTGCCTAGCTGTGTAGTTGGTGAGTTGTAGACAACTGGATGAGGGAGTGTAAGGTGTGGTGCCGCTCTGTGATTGTTGTTTAGTTACCTAGCAGTGTGGTTGGTGTGTTGTAGACAACTGGATCCGGGAGTGTAAGGTGTGGTGCCTACTCTGTGATTGTTGTTTAGTTGCCTAGCTGTGTGGTTGGTGAGTTGTAGACAACTGGATGAGGGAGTGTAAGGTGTGGTGCCGCTCTGTGATTGTTGTTTAGTTACCTAGCAGTGTGGTTGGTGTGTTGTAGACAACTGGATCCGGGAGTGTAAGGTGTGGTACCTGCTCTGTGATTGTTGTTTAGTTACCTAGCAGTGTGGTTGGTGTGTTGTAGACAACTGGACCCGGGAGTGTAAGGTGTGGTGCCCGCACCGTGATTGTTGTTTAATTACCTAGCAGTGTGGTTGGTGTGTTGTAGACAACTGTACCCGTGAGTGCAAGTGTGTGGTGCCTGCTCTGTGATTGTTGTTTAGTTACCTAGCTGTGTGGTTGGTGTGTTGTAGACAACTGGCTCCGCGAGTGTATGGTGTGGTGCCCGCTCTGTGATTGTTGTTTAGATACCAGCTGTGTGGTTGGTGTGTTGTAGACAACTGGACCCGTGAGTGCAAATGTGTGGTGCCTGCTCCGTGATTGTTGTTTAGTTACCTAGCTGTGTGGTTGGTGTGTTGTAGACAACAGGATCCGGGAGTGTAAGGTGTGGTGCCTGCTCTGTGATTGTTGTTTAGTTACCTAGCTGTGTGGTTGGTGAGTTGTAGACAACTGGATGAGGGAGTGTAAGGTGTGGTGCCCGCTCTGTGATTGTTGTTTAGTTACCTAGCTGTGTGGTTAGTGTGTTGTAGACAACTGGCTCCGCGAGTGTATGGTGTGGTGCCCGCTCTCTGATTGTTGTTTAGATACCAGCTGTGTGGTTGGTGTGTTGTAGACAACTTGATCCGGGAGTGTAAGGTGTGGTGCCCGCTCCGTGATTGTTGTTTGGTTACCAGCTGTGTGGTTGGTGTGTTGTAGACAACTTGATCCAGGAGTGTAAGGTGTGGTGCCCGCTCTGTGATTGTTGTTTAGTTACCTAGCTGTGTGGTTGGTGTGTTGTAGACAACTGGCTCCGCGAGTGTATGGTGTGGTGCCCGCTCTGTGATTGTTGTTTAGATACCAGCTGTGTGGTTGGTGTGTTGTAGACAACTTGATCCGGGAGTGTAAGGTGTGGTGCCCGCTCCGTGATTGTTGTTTAGTTACATAGCTGTGTGGTTGGTGTGTTGAAGGCAACTGGATCCGAGAGAGTAAGGTGTGGTGCCCGCTCTGTGATTGTTGTTTAGTTACCTAGCTATGTGGTTGGTGATTTGTAGACAATTGGACCCGGGAGTGTAAGGTGTGGTGCCAGCTCCGTGATTCTTATTAATTACCTGCTGTGTGGTTGGTGTGTTGTAGACAACTTGATCCGGGAGTGTAAGGTGTGATGCCCGCTCCGTGATTGTTGTTTAGTTACCTAGCTGTGTTGTTGGTGTGTTGTAGACAACTGGCTCCGCGAGTGTATGGTGTGGTGCCTGCTCTGTGATTGTTGTTTAGTTACCTAGCAGTGTGGTTGGTGTGTTATAGACAACTGGATCCGGGAGTGTAAGGTGTGGTGCCCGCTCCGTGATTGTTGTTTAGTTACCTAGCAGTGTGGTTGGTGTGTTGTAGACAACTGGATCCGGGAGTGTAAGGTGTGGTGTCCGATCCTTGATTGCTTTTTAGTTACCTAGCAGTGTGGTTGGTGTGTTGTAGACAACTTGATCCAGGAGTGTAAGGTGTGATGCCCGCTCCGTGATTGTTGTTTAGTTACCTAGCTGTGTTGTTGGTGTGTTGTAGACAACTGGCTCCGCGAGTGTATGGTGTGGTGCCTGCTCTGTGATTGTTGTTTAGTTTCCTAGCAGTGTGGTTGGGGTGTTATAAACAACTGGATCCTGGAGTGTAAGGTGTGGTGTCCGATCCTTGATTGTTTTTTAGTTACCTAGCAGTGTGGTTGGTGTGTTGTAGACAACTGGATCCGCGAATGTAAGGTATGGTGCCCGGCTCAGTGATTGTTGTTTAGTTACCTAGCTGTGTGGTTGGTGTGTTGTAGACAACTGGATCCGGGAGTGTAAGGTGTGGTGCCCGATCCTTGATTGCTTTTTAGTTACCTAGCAGTGTGGTTGGTGTGTTGTAGACAACTGGATCCGGGAGTGTAAGGTGTGGTACCTGCTCTGTGATTGTTGTTTAGTTACCTAGCAGTGTGGTTGGTGTGTTGTAGACAACTGGATCCGCGAGTGTAAGGTGTAGTGCCCGCTCCGTGATTGTTGTTTAGTTACCTAGCTGTGTGGTTGGTGTGTTGTAGACAACTGGATCCGGGAGTGTAAGGTGTGGTGCCCGCTCCGTGATAGTTCTTTAGTTACCTAGCTGTGTGGTTGGTGTGTTGTAGACAACTGGATCCGCGAGTGTAAGGTGTGGTGCCCGCTCCGTGATTGTTGTTTAGTTACCTAGCTGTGTGGTTGGTGTGTTGTAGACAACTGGATCCGGGAGTGTAAGGTGTGGTGCCCGCTCCGTGATAGTTCTTTAGTTACCTAGCTGTGTGGTTGGTGTGTTGTAGACAACTGGACCCGCGAGTGTATTGTGTGGTGCCTGCTCCGTGATTGTTGTTTAGTTACCTAGCTGTGTGGTTGGTGTGTTGTAGACAACTGGACCCGCGAGTGTAAGGTGTTGTGCCCGCTCCGTGATTGTTGTTTAGTTACCTAGCTGTGTGGTTGGTGTGTTGTAGACAACTGGACCCGCGAGTGTAAGGTGTGGTGCCCGGACCTGAAGGTCATTAAGTACTACGGGTCCCAGGAGGAGCGGCGAGCCACGCGCAACTTCATTCAGTACGGCAAAAACTCGGAGTTCAATGTCCTCCTTACCACGTAAGTCCCTGCTCCGGAATAGAATTTGCTGAGCATGTACTCAAATCTCGTCCTCTAAATCAGGAAGTTTGGTCGGTTCGAGGCTGAGCTGATCTGAGTCTCGGCCAATCAAACTGCCTGATTTCGACTACAAACTTGGTGAACATGCTCAGAAAGTTTTATGTGCATGTGTCCAATCTCTCTGACAATAAAGCTTTCAGAGCACAAACGTGAATGTTATGCTCAATATCAGGTATTGGCCCTGACTCACAATATTAGCCACTGAGGTCAGGGTTAGGGATTAGTAAACTTTCTGATCATGTACTCGAGTAATCACCTGGGGCCCGTTTCACTAAACTTTGTACAACTAAAATATTCGTAAATGCAAATTTAGGATCGTTTGTACATTCCAATTGATGGATTTACATGTATTGAGCATAGGCTGCATATGCAGCCTATTCTCAATAAATGTAAATCCAATAATTCTTTACAAGAAAACATTGTTAATGTGAAATTTGCACACTATCATACTTTTGCACTTACGAACATTTTATTCCTACGAAGTTTAGTGAAACGGGCCCCTGGACAACGTCAACAAGCATTGTGTTTAGACAACTCAGATTCAGCCGATGATTTTCTATTGATTTAGTGTTCAATTGTGTTTTACACTGATAGCTGCTGTGATGGGCTTTACCTGGTTGTAGATATTGATAACCAAGTACTGTGATGTAGACAATTTTCCAAGTCCAAGTGTAGGTCATCAGTGCTTCAGATAAGGTGTGTATTGGCGTATTTCATGCAATTATTTTAGCTGAATATGCATTGATTATCGAAAGTCGGAGTACAAAATACGCACAGCAATGTGAAAATACGCATTGATTTTTAAATTGAGTAGTGAAAATACTGTCATAAAATTGAAAATTCACTTATTTGAGGTGCAAGTTTGCTTTTTTGCTGCTCAAATAAGTGAATGTTTAAATTTATTATATTTTTTATCATTTGTTCCCTATTTAGTAATGAAGAAAATCAATATTCTATTTGTAAAAGTAAAATACGCAATGATTTTGAAATCAGGGGGTGTAGTACGCTTTAGACACAAAGCTTATCTGGAGCTCTGGCTCGTATTATACTCGCCCAGTTAAACTCGGCTTTGGGAATGAAATTTGAGTTCATACTGCCAGGAGCATCTGGTTATTGAAAATCTTTGCACTTTGATTATTGACGCATGTAAGATGGATGGACAGTCTGTGATGCCAACATCTTGTTTCACTTCTCAAAATGACTGTTGTATGTGTACAGGAATGACAGCACATGTCAACATAGCTCTGTATGTATTCCATCTGTATCTTGCACACGTGTAGCTCCCAGCCAACATGTTACGTTTGTAGTTACAACATGGCGAGTGGCAGTATCGATGACAGGGCCTTGTTTAAGAAGTTTGAGTTCCGCTACGCGATATTTGACGAGGGCCACTTGCTGAAGAACATGTCTTCTATCCGCTACCAGAGCCTCATGCGCATCCAGGTGTGTGGCGTAGCTAAACACAGAGGTTACAAATGTCGTAGTCATTCAGTGGAGAATATTCACTTTTTTGCCCCTACTGTTCCACGTTTTGCTGCCGACGAACTTTTGGCCATTAAGCACATTAAATCTTAAAAATATATAAATGTAAGTAGTTTTTCATCAATAACAAAAAAGTCACCCTCCCCAAAAAAAATTATTTGTAGAAATTCCATCAAATATGGATTTTATTGCGAAAAAACAATTTTCAAAATTTGGAAATGATGTAAATAAGAAAACAAGTTTATCTTTTGTTTTCTTATTTACATCATTTCCAAGGTAGCTCGCTAGTTTTCGTAGTCAATTTCCATTTTTTTTTTTTTTTACTCCCCCCACTGTTTCCACCTCTTTTTCTCCCATGATAAATCATTTTTTCTCTATAAAATCAATATTCCAATACATCTTGTCGAAATCTGATTGGCTGATCGATCAATTACCTGCAAGTAAATCCACGATCTACATGTAGGTAGCATGTCATGTGATCACATTTACATAATTTGTATTCCTACACTCTGTTTCACCCTGAAAGTTCTGTGAAGTCCTAAAATAAAGATTGTTCGGACAACCAGAAACGTCAGTATTCGGCTATTCTCCAAAATGCTGGAGCTAATCAAGAAGACGAGAGCCCTCCCAACTCTGTATCCACTCTACAGGTGTTATCTGTCCAGCATCAATGTCATGTGGTGCCCCGTCACAACACTGGCTACTTGAAGTACTTCCACAAAAATGGCACAATCACCAGCAAAGTGTGGAAAATCACATCCTTGTACAGCCTACGACCCCAGCCGTTTACCAACATCCATTGCCATATAATTTCCAAAATTGCACTGTGAATATACACAACCATAACTATTACAATCATTAAGTGATCCACTTATAAAACTGTAAAATGTCAAGCTCGACAAGCAAGCATCAGCGATGTCGGCCATTTTTTTCTAGCTGAATGGGAATTCCCAGCAATGTAGGTCATTGGACAGTTATTCTAATATTCAAGGTAGTGTTGAACCATAGATAAAATAATCATTGGTGGATGATAAAGAATATATAGATGAATTAAAAGTTTGTAAATGGTATTAAACACAATTCTTCATTAGTTTACGTATTTGTTTTGCAATATTTCTTTTCATGTATTATGTTTATGACAGTTGTCACGGTCCCAGACAAGGTGTAAATCGGCCAATATAGTGAGGGTTGTAATGGGTATGCCCATATGGATTGGTATTTGGTTCAGAAATCAGGAAAATGAGTCCGAAATGATGGTCGTACATTAGAATAGAGATAACCGTATTGAAATTTGTAATTTGGGGAGATACCCGGTGTATTTATGGTTGGAAACTTCGATTTACGTCTCTACCCTGCGGCGGAGACGTAAATCGAAGTTTCCAATCGTAAATACACCGAGTATCTCCCCAAATTACAAATTTCAATACAGTTATCTCCTAATTTGATGGAATTTCATGAAACAACAAAATGTGGAGAGGGTGACTTTTTTGTTATTGGTGTCAGAAAAAGTACTTGCATTTAAATATTTTTTAGATTTAATCTGTTTAATAGCCAAAAGTTTGTCGGCAGAAAGACGTGGAACAGACAGCAAGTATCTGTATATGTGGGTTCATACCTGTTCATTTATGCCGTGGTCTCGGTAGAGCTGGGAGGCATACAGTATTTGGACTGTGTCCTGTGAAGAAGTTTGTGTGCGCCAACAGGCAACATTTTCGTTTTAGACTATTCCATTACTCATAAGTGTTAGCGTAATCATTCAGACCTGCCCACAAATAGTGCAGATCCTGACGAGACGGCTCGCAACGAGCAGCTTTATCTGGATGTACACTGTTTACATACATTGGTATAGAGGTCTCCAGTGTTGAAGAGGTTCATAACTCATCACAAAATATATATATTATTGCCATTTGTATACAGGACATCTCCCATATGTTAACCCTTTCACCACCACAGGCCTGTATAGTCGTATATTGGCAAACAGTGTAGATCCAGATGAGCCGGCTCGTGACGAGCCGGCTCATCAGGATCTGCACTTTTTGCAGGTACATGTAATTTTCATGTTTTTGAGACCAAAAACATCCCCTTTTCATAAATGGACGAGTCTGAAATATGCATTTCCAGACGATCCGAAATTTGCACTTATGAACATTTTAGTCGTACAATGTTTAGTGAAACGGCCGTCAGATACTGAGCGGTGAAAGGTTTAATTCTGTTAAACATTCATACATTTGCTTTCTATACCTTCACTTTGGAGTAGGGCATATAGACTTCCCTTGTGTGTCAGTGCGTCTATCCATGCATCTGAATTCTGTGCTGTGCATATCTCCAGATGTACATGTATTTGACCCAAGAGATTTGAAACTTTTCAGAAATGTTAATTAGCATGTGTAGTGTTGCACCTGGGATTTTGTTTTTATTTTTGCCCTGTGCTGGCGGAGTTATGGCCCTTGAATAGATATTTTGGCCGTTATGAAGTTTGATGTTTTAGTGTCACACACATCTCCAAAAGTCAAATAGTAGTTGATATGTGTAGTTGTTCACTTGCGTCTTGAAACATAGTAATTAGCCAGTGTTGTATGGCAGGTGGAGAGACGGCTGTTCAGGGGTGTAAAATTCCACTCGCCCGCTCGCATTGGAGAGTGCTTATCGTCCTCGGATGAGTGGAAATTACCGTCCGCTAATCTAAATTCTAGGTAAAATTGGAAAATGCTCTATTCCGGTGATAGATAATTTCCCTGTAAAAAAAATAAATAATCCACAATTATTCACATCATTACGCGATTCACTAAAATCACGCCTACCCCTGTGACAATAAAAGTCATGGGTCGATATTTTCAATAATCCAGAGACAAACATTGCTTCTGGCTACTATAATTGTCAGTTCAAAACACGCGTTATTCACATTGCGAAGTTATTTATACAGCCAATAGCTGGTAAGTAAATGCAGCCCTTAGTGTTAAGCTCAGGCATGATTGACAGGTTACTGTCGCCAAAGATGTCGGCGATCGATCATGAAATGTGTACTGTCGGCAATCGCTTTGTTTTTTTCGAAGCCACGTGCGGGTCAGTCGATCAATAACGCATTTGGCAAGTTCTCTTCACGCGTATTCCTGGTAGAGTTAACTCCCTCCGAATACTCTCCAGCAGTAATAAAAACACATCCAAATATGCATTTTAACGGGTGCCCGGTGCGAGTCATTGCTGGGTCGGGGCTAGCAATAATTATAAGCTGGGTCGCCCGATGGCGAACAAATTTCATAGTTTTCTGTGGGTGGTGGTCGTGCGAATGAGACGGCATAAATTAACGGTAGTGGTTCCTCCTTATAGGAATCACTATTTGCCTGGTTTGGCCCTCCGATACGTTTTTATCTTTGGCTCTTTTGTTACCTGGAAGTTGAATTGGGTTATTGCCCATTATAAAAGTAGTAAGATTATTACTGATCCTACTGCTTTTGGGAGGGGCCAAGTGATTCTGGTGTGGCTAGGACCTGGCATCAGATCAGGATTATTCTGATTTCAGGGCTGAATATATAGTTTTGTTGTCTCGCCCGCGAAAGCGGAAAGTGAGACAGGTTTTGCTTTTCCGGAGTCGGCGGCGGTGGTGGCGGCGGCGGTGGCGGCGGTGGCGGCGGTGGCGGCGGTGGCGTCGTCATCATTCAATGTTAAGTTTTTGTGTTACGGTCATTACTTCAACACCTTATCAGCTACAGTTCATCAAACTTTATACATACCTTTACTATGATATATAGATGAATATAGGACTATTCTCGGGGCCCCAGGGTCAAGGCCAAGGCCCCAGGGTCAAGGTCAAGGTGGAACAAGGCGAGACATTTGATTCTGCAGAATTCTTGTTATTGTAAATATTCAGTTCTGATTTTGGGAAACAAACAAACAAACATAGTTTTCTAAAAACTTTGTCAGCTTTTGATGCTATGACGCTATGTGGGATTCCATTTCCGAAATAAAAATAAATAAAAATAGCATCCAATCGTTAGCTATGATTGTGGGTATACCCACTCGAGGCGCCACTTAATGAACCGAGTCATGGCCTACATAGTGAATGCAGAAGGCCCATGATTGCAACTTTCTTTTTCGCTGAAAAGTGAAAGAAATTGATATATTCTGATGAAATCCTTTGATGCCGAATTCAAATACTGTTTATTACATTACTAACTATTTATTTCAACCAAATATGGCTAACTCTATTGTCAGATAACATGAAAATATCACGGACAATTTCGGCGATTTCGTACCTACATAGTTTCGTCCTTTTGCAACTTTTTCCAATCGATGTTGCCGTAACCCGATTTTTATGATATTTCAGTTTGGTATTAACTAAATATACAGAATTTATGCACATCCAAGTTCATAAATGGTATTTTAAGTGAATTTAAACAGATTACTTTGCTATTCGTCTAAAATATTGACATAAATGCTGTTTAACTCTTTGCGTGCTAGCGGCGAAAATATCCGCCAATTAGGTGTGTATGTTTTATTTCTCTCTGTAAATATGTCTTGAAATTTCATTAGAATTGAGTCCTCAGGACTCAATTCTAATGAAATTCCAAGACATATTCATGATATTTACGGGGAGAAATACAAGAAAATATGATGAATTTTTTTCCGCTAGTTTTGAACTATTTATAGCCCACAAGTTTCCCAGCATGCAAAGAGTTAATAACATGTACATAGTTAAAGAGGATACAATAGCATACAGCAGGTACAGCCAATATACAGTCAAGTTACCTTGATTGTACAGGGCTAGACACCCCGGCGAGTGGTAAATTGGTAAGGACGAGTAGCTTTTTGCTTCTACTAGCCCTGCAGGGTGAGTGGATTTTTCCACATTTTTTACATCTCTGCTGTTGTTGACGAGGACCCCCCTACAGAACAACCTACTGGCCTATAAACATGTATAGTGTGCTATGTTACATGTATTGTAGGCGGATAGACGGCTGTTGTTGACGGGGACCCCGCTACAGAACAACCTACTGGAGCTGATGTCACTGCTCTGCTTCGTGATGCCCGATATGTTCATCGGGAAAACAGACATCCTCAAACAGATGTTCACCTTGATCTCGGTGAGTAGACACAAAACAGACATATCTGAGGTAAAAGCTCTATTTTGGACACTCGGATAATCCCTTGCTTTTCAATGGATTTCAATGTCATTTAGCTGATGATAATGTCTGTTCATGATAACAAATCGCTACAATAGGTCTTGTAAGTGTCATATGCTTGATTTACAGTGTAACTTCTCTAAACTCTGGCGACCTCTTAGGGTGTCCAGTTTAGAGAGATTCCATTGTGCTATCCAGGAGCCCATTTCATTAAACTGTGTACGACTAAAATGTTCATAAGTGCACGTTTAGGATCGTTTGGAAATTTCAATTGATGTGTTTTACATTTATTGAGCATAGGCTGCATATGCAGCCTATGCTCAATAAATGTAAATCCAAATAACTGTTTACAAAAAAACAACATTGTTAATGTGAAATTTACAGACTATCATAATTTTGCACTTGCGAATATTTTAGTCCTACAAAGTTTAGTGAAACGGCCCCCAGATCCTGTGACATGAATCTCCATTCTCCAGCAGAGATTGTGGAAGATGGGCGGGTATGAAGATGGGCGGGTATGCCTATCTCAACACAGAACCCATCAACACTTCAGTTTAGGAATAAAATACAGCAAAAGCAACATTAGCTGCAGAGACTGACTACTCAAAATAGATCCTCACAATCCATATTAATATGTATCTCTGATTGTATAAAATAATTGTCCATGTCACTGCTTGTTGATAAATTGGCATGATTAAGAAAGTTTCTCACCGAGTGGGATTTTCAAATGAATGCTGACTTGACAGTGTCTCCCAACAATGAATGCAATACACATCCACTCTTTTGTTAATTAGTCCGTCCCTGCCATTCAATATTGGAGCCAGCAAATGACTTGGCCGACGTACCATGTGTTACAGAGACGGGGCGATGACGAGAAGCGAAGTAACTACGAGCAGGACAGGATAGCTCAGGCGAAGCAGATTATGAAGCCGTTTGTCTTACGGAGGCTCAAGTCTGAGGTGCGTACAAATTCTGGCAACATCATCTATAAGGAGGTCACATGTAGGGACACTGCTTTTCAAGTGACCATGCATATATTCACAACGGATGGTATATTGGCTGTATTTTGTGTGGGCTAATGTTGTAGGTGGAGTGTATTGTAGTTGGTATATTGACTGTATGTGAGGTGATATATTGGCTATATTGTGGGTGGTATATTGGCTGTATTGTGGGTGGTATATGACTATTGTAGCTGGTATATTGGCTGTATTGTAGCTGGTATATTGGCTGTATTGTGGGCGGTATATTGACTATTGTAGCTGGTATATTGACTGTATGTGAGGTGATATATTGGCTGTATGTGGTATATATTGGCTGATTGTAGCTGGTATAGGGTGGTATATTTACTGTATGTGAGGTGATATATTGGCTGTATTGTGGGTGTATATTGGCTCATTGTAGCTGATATATTGGCTGTATGTGAGGTGATAATTGGTGTATGGGTGGTTGAGCTGGTATATTGGCTGATGTGAGGTGATATATTGGCTGTATTGTGAGTGGTATATTAACATGTAGCGGGTGGTATATTGGCGTATGTGAGGTGATATATTGGCTGAGGGTGGATATTGGCTGTATGTGTGATGTATATTAACTATTGTAGCTGGTATATTGAGCTGTATGTGAGGTGATATATTGGCAGTATTGTGGGTGGTATATTGTAGCTGTATGGTCTGTATGTGAGGTGATATATTGGCTGGTAAAATTGGTATATTGTACGTATATTGTATATTGCTGGTATATTGGTACTGGATATTGGCTGAATGGTAATTGATATTGGCAGTATTTGTGGTGGTATATTGACTGTATGTGAGGTGATATATTGGCTGTATTGTGGGTGGTATATTGGCTGTATGTGAGGTGATATATTGGCTGTATTGTGGTGGTATATTAACTATTGTAGCTGGTATATTGGCTGTATGTGAGGTGATATATTGGCTGTATATTGTGGGTGGTAATTTAATTGGCTGTAGTGAGGTGATATATTGGCTGGAAATGTATTGTAGGTGGTATATTAACTAATTGTAAGCTGGTATAAATTGACTGTATGTGAGGTGATATATTGGCAGTATGTGGTGGTATATAACTATGTAAACTGTAATAATATTGGCTGTATGTGAGGTGATATATTGGCTGGTATTGGCCTATATTGTAGGTAGGTAGGTAAATTGGTTGGTAAATTGGCTAATATTGTAGTGGATACTGCTGAATGGTAATGATGATATTGGCAGTATTAGTGGGTGGTACATTGACTGCTATGTGATGGTGATATATGGCTGTATGTGGGTGGTATATTGGCTGTATGTGAGGTGATATATTGGCTGATTGTGGGTGGTATATTAACTATTGTAGCTGGTATATTGGCTGTATGTGAGGTGATATATTGGCTGTATTGTGGGTGGTATATTGGCTGTATGTGAGGTGATATATTGGCTGTATTGTGGGTGGTATATTAACTATTGTAGCTGGTATATTGACTGTATGTGAGGTGATATATTGGCAGTATTGTGGGTGGTATATTAACTATTGTAGCTGGTATATTGGCTGTATGTGAGGTGATATATTGGCTGGTAAATTGGCTATATTGTAGGTGGTATATTGGTTGGTAAATTGGCTATATTGTAGGTGGATATTGGCTGAATGGTAATTGATATATTGGCAGTATTGTGGGTGGTATATTGATTGTATGTGAGGTGATATATTGGCTGTATTGTGGGTGGTATATTGGCTGTATGTGAGGTGATATATTGGCTGTATTGTGGGTGGTATATTAACTATTGTAGCTGGTATATTGGCTGTATGTGAGGTGATATATTGGCAGTATTGTGGGTGGTATATTAACTATTGTAGCTGGTATATTGGCTGTATGTGAGGTGATATATTGGCTGTGTTGTTGGTGGTATATTGGCTACATTGTAGGTGATATATTGGCTGTATGGTAGTTGGTATATTGTCTGTATTGTAGGTGGTATATTGGCTGTATGGTAATTGGTATAGTGGCTGTATTTTAATTGGAAAATTGGCTGTATTGTAATTGGTATATTGGCTGTATTTTAATTGGTATATTGGCTGTATTGTAGGTGGTATATTGGCTGTATAGTAATTGGTATATTGGCTATATTGAAGGTGGTATATTGGTTGGTACATTGGCTGTATTGTAGCTAGTATATACTGGCTATATTGTAGGTGGTATATTGGCTATATTGTAGGTGGTATATTGGCTGTATGGTGATTGGTATATTGGTTGGTAAATTGGCTATATTGTAGGTGGTATATTGGTTGGTAAATTGGCTATAATGTAGGTGGTATATTGGCTATAGTGTAGGTGGTATGTTGACTGTATGGTAATTGGTATATTGGTTAGTAAATTGGCTATATTGAAGGTGGTATATTGGTTGGTACATTGGCTGTATTGTAGCTGGTATATTGGCTATATTGTAGTTGGTATATTGGCTGTATGGTAATTGGTATATTGGTTGGTAAATTAGCTATATCGTAGGTGGTATATTGGTTGGTAAATTGGCTATATTGTAGGTGGTGTATTGGCTATATTGTAGCTGGTATATATTGGCTATATTGTATGTGGTATATTGGCTGTATGGTAATTGGTATATTGGTTGGTAAATTGGCTATATTGTAGGTGGAATATTGGTTGGTAAATTGGCTATATTGTAGGTGGATATTGGCTGAATGGTAATTGGTATATTGGTTGGTAAATTGGCTATATTGAATGTGGTATATTGGTTGGTACATTGGCTGTATTGTAGGTGGTATATTAGCTGTATTGTAAGTGTTATGTTGGCTATATTTTAAGTGGTATATTGACTGTATTGTGGGTGATATATTAGTTGTATTGTATGTGGTATATTGGCTGTGTTGTAAATGGTATATTGGCTGTATTGTGGGTGATATATTAGCTGTATTGTAGGTGGTATATTGGCTGTATTTTAAGTGGTATATGGGCTGTATTGTAAATGATATATTGACTGTATTGTGGGTGATATATTGGCTGTATTGTGGGTGATACATTAGCTGTATTGTAGGTGGTATATTGGCTGTATTTTAAGTGGTATATGGGCTGTATTATAAATGGTATATTGGCTGTATTGTGGGTGGTATATTGGCTGTATCTTAGTGGGTATATTGACTGTATCGTAGCTTATATATTGGCTGTATTGTAGGTGATATATTGGCTGTACTGTAGCTGGTATATTCACTGTATTGTAGTTGGTATAATGGTTGTACTGTAGCTGGTATATTGGCTATATTGTAGCTGGTATATTAGCAGTTTTATATGTGGTATATTGGCTGTATTGTAGGTGGTATATTGGCTGTATTGTGAGTAATATATTGGCTGTATTGTAGCTGGTATATTGGCTGTATTGTAGCTGGTATATTGGCTATATTGTAGATGGTATATTGGCTGTATTTTAGTTGGTATATTGGCTGTATCGTAGCTTATATATTGGCTGTATTGTAGGTGATATATTGGCTATATTGTAGGTGGTATATTGACTGTATTGTAGTTGGTATATTGGCTGTTTGTAGGTGGTATAGTGGCTGTATTGTAGCTGGGTTATTGGCTATATTGTAGTTGGTGTATTGGCTGTATTGTAGCTGGTATATTGGCTGTATTGTGGGTGGTATATCGGCTCTATTGTATGTGATATATATCGGCTGTATTGTAGCTGGTATAGTGGCTGTATTGTAGCTAGTATATTGGCTGTATTGTAGGTGGTATAGTGGCTGTATTGTAGCTGGTATATTGACTGTATTGTAGTTGGTATTTTGGCTGTATTGTAGGTGGTTAGTAGTGGCTGTATGTAGCTGGGTTATATTGGCTATTAGTAGTTGGTGTATTGGCTGATTGTAGTGGATATTGACTGTATTGTAGGGTGGTATGGCTCTATTGTATGTATATATCTGCTGTATAGCTGGTATAGTGGCTGTATTGTAGCTGGGTTATTGGTGGCTATATTGTAGTTGGTGTATTGGCTGTATTGTAGCTGGTATATTGACTGTATTGTGGGTGGTATATTGGCTCTATTGTATGTGATATATATCTGCTGTATTGTAGCTGGTATAGTGGCTGTATTGTAGCTGGTATATTGGCTGTATTGTAGGTGGTATATTGACTGTATTGTAGCTGGTATATTGACTGAATTGTAGCTGGTATATTGGCTATATTGTAGGTGGTATATGGGCTGTATTATAAATGGTATATTGGCTGTATTGTGGGTGGTATATTGGCTGTATCTTAGTGGGTATATTGACTGTATCGTATTGTAGTCCGTATAATGGTTGTACTGTAGCTGGTATATTGGCTATATTGTAGCTGGTATATTAGCTGTTTTATATGTGGTATATTGGCTGTATTGTAGCTGGTATATTGGCTGTATTGTAGCTGGTATATTGGCTATATTGTAGATGGTATATTGGCTGTATTTTAGTTGGTATATTGGCTGTATCGTAGCTTATATATTGGCTGTATTGTAGGTGATATATTGGCTATATTGTAGGTGATATATTGACTGTATTGTAGTTGGTACATTGGCTGTATTGTAGGTGGTATAGTGGCTGTATTGTAGCTGGTATATTGACTGTATTGTAGTTGGTATTTTGGCTGTATTGTAGGTGGTATAGTGGCTGTATTGTAGCTGGGTTATTGGTGGCTATATTGTCGTTGGTGTATTGGCTGTATTGTAGCTGGTATATTGACTGTATTGTGGGTGGTATATTGGCTCTATTGTATGTGATATATATCGACTGTATTGTAGCTGGTATAGTGGCTGTATTGTAGCTGGTATATTGGCTGTATTGTAGGTGGTATATTTACTGTATTGTAGCTGGTATATTGACTGTATTGTAGCTGGTATATTGGCTATATTGTAGGTGGTATAGCGGCTGTATTGTAGCTGGTATATTGGCTGTATTGTAGTTGGTGTATTGTCTGTATTGTAGCTGGTATATTGGCTGTATTGTGGGTGGTATATCGGCTGTATTGTGGGTGGTATATTGGCTGTATTGTATGTATTGTATGTAATATATATCAGCTATATTGTAGTTCGTGTATTGGCTGTATTGTGGGTGGTATATCAGCTCTATTGTATGTGATATATATCGGCTGTATTGTAGCTGGTATAGTGGCTGTATTGTAGCTGGTATATTGGCTGTATTGTAGGTGGTATATTGACTGTATTGTAGCTGGTATATTGACTGTATTGATCTGGTATATTGGCTATATTGTAGGTGGTATAGTTGCTGTATTGTAGCTGGTATATTGGCTGTATTGTAGTTTGTGTATTGTCTGTATTGTAGCTGGTATATTGGCTGTATTGTGGGTGGTATATCGGCTGTATTGTGGGTGGTATATTGGCTGTATTGTATGTAATATATATCGGCTATATTGTAGTTGGTGTATTGGCTGTATTGTGGGTGGTATATCGGCTCTATTGTATGTGATATATATCAGCTATATTGTAGTTGGTATAGTGGCTGTATTGTAGTTGGTATATTGGCTGTATTGTGGGTGGTATATTGGCTATATTGTAGATGGTATATTGGCTGTATGTTAATTGGTATATTGGCTGTATTGTAGCTGGTATATTGGCTATATTGTAGATGGTATATTGGCTGTATGTTAATTGGTATATTGGCTGTATTGTAGGTGGTATATTGGCTGTATTGTGGGTGGTATATCGGCTGTATTGTAGCTGGTATATTGGCTGTATTGTAGGTGGTATAGTGGCTGTATTGTAGGTGGTATAGTGGCTGTATTGTAGGTGGTATAGTGGCTGTATTGTAGCTGGAATAGTGGCTGTATTGTAGGTGGTATTGTGGCTGTATTGTGGCTGGTATATTGGCTGTATTGTGGGTGGTATAGTGGCTGTATTGTGGCTGGTATATTGGCTGTATTGTAGGTGGTATAGTGGCTGTATTGTGGGTGGTATATTGGCTGTATTGTAGCTGGTATATTGGCTGTATTGTAGGTGGTATAGTGGCTGTATTGTGGGTGGTATATCGGCTCTATTGTATGTGATATATATCGGCTGTATTGTAGCTGGTATAGTGGCTGTATTGTAGTTGGTATATTGGCTGTATTGTAGCTGTGTTATTGGCTATATTGTAGTTGGTATATTGGCTGTATTGTAGCTGGTACTGTGGCTGTATTGTAGCTGGTATATTGGCTGTATTGTAGGTGGCTGTATTGTAGATTATGTATTGTCTACTGTAGGTGATGAGCCAGCTCCCGAAGAAGTCTGAGTCTGTGGAGTACTGTACGATGATCCCGGACCAACAGGAGGTGTACGACCGCCTCATCCGTAACTTCTCAAAGCAGCTGACCCTGGAGGGGGAGGCGATCCAGGTGGGGGCTGGTGGCGGGGCAGCCATGTTGATGCAGCTCCGGAAGGCCGCCAACCACCCGCTGCTGCACCGCTCCCGATACGATGCCACACTTGTTAAACATATGGCGAAAATTTTGTGCGAGGTAACAGTGCTGTAGCCTATTTCACCAAAATTGCAAAGTATATTTATTTTGCATTAAGTACACTTTGAGGGAGAAATTTTTAATTTAAGGATAAATTTATTAATTTTATTACACTGAATTCACAGTCATTTTGGCTGTGATAATGTAATAAATTCAGAATAAAAATTCTGCATACTTTTAATCATCAAATATATGCAGTCGTTAATGTAAATGATTGCTCCCTGAAAGGATCTTGTCCGAGGTAACGGTGCTGGTCTACTCACGATAGACCAATCTTATAACTAGATGATTGACTTGCAAACACATGAGTAACTTCCCTTTGAACGACTTCTATTACAAGATTTGGCAGAGTTTGCATAAATCTAAGCTCCATGATGTAAAACTGACAAATTCCGCCAATTCTAATGTTAACGCTTACACCGCTATTTTTTTTTTTTGTCGTCTGCTGTTTATTTTTAGAATAATTTACAACATGTTTTGACAGCACTTAAGAATCATTTCCATTGTAAATGATTCTGAAGTGCTGTCAAACCATGTTTTTTATTGAGAAATAAGGCAAGATATAAAAGCAACAGCAGACGATAAATGTTGTGAATAGCGGTCTAAGGGTTAAAGAAGTTGTTCTAAGGAGATTTACTTATAAGATTGTCTTTGGCATGCTCGATCACCTGGAGAAAATCTTGTCTGAGGTAACACTGCTTGCTTGTCCATATGTGATATGATGCCAAGTCAAATTGAGCAAATCTTGTCATGGTTGTAATATTATAACCCTCAAAATCATGAAATCTTGCAAGATGTATGCGAGCTGCATGGCCTACAATGAGATTCCACATTATTAATCAATTGATAAAATTCCTTTATAGCGTCTGCCCTATATTCACATGCCGACTGGTATATTGTTTTTGTAATAACATTTCGCTGTTTTGAAATTGATGGCCTCTAAATGTCAAGAGGAGTAATCACTGAAATCGCTATCATAATGGTGGGCCCATGTGATAACACAGCCATTATATTAAAACAATGAATTACACTGTAACAGTCTCACTGGGGCCCGCTTCACTAAACCTTGTACGACTAAAATGTTTGTAAGTGCAAAATTTCTGGAAATTTCAATTGATGCATTTGCATTTATTGAGCATAGAATGCAGCTCAATAAATGTAAATCCAAAGAAAACATTGTTAATGTGAAATTTACAGACTATCATAATTTTGCACTTACAAACATTTTAGTCGTACAAGGTTTAGTGAAATGTGTCAATGAGCTCTGGTGTTACGATAGGTTTCATGCCTATGTTGTAGGAACCAGACCACAAGAACCGGGGAGCCCTACCCAAGCTGATAGCGGAAGACATGATGGTCATGTCCGACTTCGAAATACACAAATGCTGTCTCTTCTATAAGGTGAGTACACATGGCAGGATGTCGGGATATTGTTGGGTGTGCTGCACAGCGGAAGACCTCACGATCATGTCCGACTTCGAGATACACAAATCAGAGCTCCAGTTAAGGTGTGTAATTTAGAGGTTCATTTCTTATTTCAAAAATGGCAAGTTGGGAGTGCTTTAGAATCGTCTCAATGAGACGATTCTAAAGGACTCCCAACTTGCCATTTTTGATGAAGAAATAACAAAATTTCACCCCAAGTTGGGTCAAATTACGCACCTTAACTGGAGCTCTGACAAATGCTGTAGCCATGGCAGCGGTGTCGGGGGTGCAATGGGGGGTGGGTGTAATGGGAAATATATACATATATTTATATATTTTAGGTGTCCCAGACACAAATACAGTAGAACGTCTCTAAAATGGGGCCCGTTAAAATGTTTGTTAGTACTAACTTATGATAGTCTGTAAATTTCACATTAACAATGTTTTCTTGTAAACGATTGCTGGATTTATATTTATTGAGCATAGGCTGCATATGCAGCCTATGCTCAATAAATGTTAATCCATCAATTGGAATTGCCAGACAATCCTAAATTTGCACTTACGTACAAAGTTTAGTGAAACGGCCCCCAGGTGCTGAGTTACGATTGCCATTCATTGCCGTTTATCTATGATGATAATGTCTGTTCTTGTTTGCAGCACATACAAATTGTTATGTACTGGTGTGTGCATTTGCCTGATTTACAGTGGAACATGTCTAACATGACACCCTGGGGATTGTGAATAAATTTATAATTTCCAAAAAATGACTGCAGAATGTCAAACGGCATGTTTTTGTTAACTTTTATCAATATTTACAAGATACGTTATATCTTTTTGAAATGACGTTAATTAGGAAAGATACACTGTTCTATACTTGTATGGTGATTGTTGCAAAATTTTAACCCTTTCACCCCTATTAGAAACAATAGATTTTGATATGTTAATTTTGCAACCAATGTATCAATGGTTTTCAAACTATTCCATTTATGAAAAGCGGGTACTTTTTTGTTCTCAAAAAATATGAAAATTACTTTCAAACAGTGCTGATCCTGATGAGACGGCTCGTTACGAGCCGGCTCATCTGGATTTGCACTGTTTGCATAAACCGCTATAGCGGGCTTTCGGATTCAAATGGTTAATAAACTCCACTTTCGTCGACAGCGGTACTTAAAGTCGTTTGCATTGGACATCTCGGTGATCCAGGAGTCGGGCAAGTTCCGCATGCTCGATGAAATGTTGGACCACCACAAAGCTGCGGGCAACCGGGTGTTGTTGTTCAGTCAGTTCACCTCCATGATGGACATCATGGAGGTGTTCATGGCCCACAAGAAAATTAAATATCTACGCCTTGATGGATCCACGCCTGTCGTTGAACGGTACGTGGGAAATGCTCTTCTATTGCTATGTGTATTGCTGCGGATTGCAGGGCTCTAAATTTACACTGGTCCTGTTGTCCGAGGCCAGTAGTTCTATCACAGAACCGGTAAACATTTCAAGCCAGTGGTCCTCCTAGTGAGAAAAAAAGGCCAACACATCTCAAATTTCCTAATAAATTATAATAATTTTGCCTCAAATGTCATAAAAACATCAGAAAAAAATATGACCAAGAAAAATGAAAACGTATGTTTCTAATGTCTTGGAAACAAGATCGTGAATTGGTATAAATTTGGTGCAAATATGGCATGTTTTAATGTTTGTATGTTACTGAATTGTCGGACCAGTAGAGTTCCTGCAGGACCAGTAGATTTCAGAACCTACTGGTCCTGCTGGCTAGTAACTAAAATCTGTTGAATTCTAGTCGTGGATTGTGACCAGGACAACAGGGCTTATTGCCTTTGTGGCAAGTCCAGCTCCTGGTCAGCTAGCACTCCAGTAGCCTATTTCACCAACATTGCAAAGTATACTTATCTAGCAAAGTATACTTTGAGGGAGAAATTTTCAATTCAAGGATAAATTTATTTATTTTTATTATACTGAATTTATTACATTATCACAGCCCTTTTGGCTGTGATAATGTAGTAAATTCAGTATAATAATTCTGCATACTTTTAATCATCAAATATATGCAGTCGTTAGTTCTGTATGAAATAATGCATTTCGGGAAAAATAAATGATTACTCCCTCAAAATATACTTGCTAGATACCGGTAAGGGCTTTTCCAGAATTGTTGGTTTGGGGGGGATTGGACGGCACCTGATTTAAATTTGGATGGGTGGTGGGGTGTTCCAACAAATGAATTTTGTGCATGGTGGGGTTTTCCAAAAATTGAATTGTGTGCATCGTGGGTCTATCTTCCTAGGGTGAAATAAATCAAGGTGGCTATTTAGCAGGTGAAATAAATAAAATAAATATGGGGGTCAGAATAAATAAATAAAAAAAGTAGTTTTCGTCGTATTTGATTTAAATCGTCCCCAGGTCCGAGTTGACATGGGCCGACTTGACGGTATCTTTTTTCGGAATTACGGTGGTTTCGCTTTCGCTACCTGCGTGTTCGCCATCTGTACATTTCGCACCTCATACACGTTCGTGGATACCGAAACCTCCTTAGGGAAAGGTGCGAAACCTCTAGGCGAGAAACTGCAGGGTAGCGAATCTTTCTGTTTGCGCAAGCACACTATCGTCAAAGCAGCCATGTACAAAAAGTGGATGTGCCGCGAAGTGACGAATTGCGGCGAATCACTGTTACTATTTCAGGCCCGTAACCGGGGGGGGGGGGGGGGGGGTCGGAGCGGTCGGACGACACCCCCCCCCCGCCAGCACCCCCCCCCCCCCCCCCCACCCAGCCTCGAATCCACTTTTTAGACCCCCCCTAGATACCTCAGGCCCCTTGGGCCTTCAAAACGACCCCCCCCTTCAAACAGGTCTGGCTACGGGCCTGTACTTTGTACATCGACTGACTCAGCAAAATGCGATGAATCACTGTGTTACTACTTTGTACAGCAACAAAATGACTCGGCAATATGCGACGAATCACTATGTTACTACTTTGTACATCATGTGATTGAATGGAGTTGACCGTACATTCCATCATGTCATTTCATTTTGTTTACTCGCCGCGAACGAATGTAAATTTTACCCCTCGGACTGGGGACGATATAAATCAAATAACGACGAAAAATATTTTTTTTTTAAATTTATTCCGACCCCATATTTATTCGTTTTTTCCAGTTCACAACCTTAAACGGCCGTGGACATACCAGTGAGATGGAAATACAAATGTACTATGAATATACTATGAAAGTACAATGTATATTTTTGATGCATAAGACATATTTGAACCTACAACCTCCAGATTGGAAGTCAGATGTTCTACCCCTAGGCCACAACCCATCCCTTATAAAAGAAGGAAAAAATTCCCCTAAAGAGCGACCATACATACTTAGAATAACGCTGACGTACCGGCGGTAAACTGAAATGGTGTACGTGACAATTGACATTTACGTTCCAACTAGATTTTCACGGTGTGTAATCGATCGTATTTCCTCTCCACCCGATTCGAGAAACACAGATTATATTTCTGAATGTGTCGAACGTTTGCCCGGTCTAACAGTTTCCCCAATGACTATGGGCTAGGTTCGACAGTTCATTCCATGTCACATCGCCGGTTTTCGGTGATAATACTGTCAACAATTAAAAATACGCACGGACACCCGGACGTCATTGTGATCATTCTGTATCGCTTTTCGCAAGCGGGCTCGACAATATTGCTATTATTCGTACAAAATATAAATGATGTCTTAGGAGACTATTCTCATGTGCTGTCAAAACATGTGTTATTATTGAGAAATCAATCAAATGTGACAAAATGCATCAATATGTTGTGTTTTTTTTAAAACATTAGAATCGTCTAAGGAGACGATTTTCATGTGTTTCCAAAACTATTTTATTAAGAAATCAACAAATGTGAAAAGAAAACATGAATACATTGGTATTTTTTTTGACAAAACCATATTTGGACAAAATAGGAAAATCGTCTTTGGAGACGATTCTCATGTGCTGCCAAACTCGCTTTATCAAGAGATCAAACACGTGAAAATGCACTATGTCGAGCTAATGCGTAAATATCAATTTATTGACGTGAGCGATGACGTGAGCGACTACATAGCGTGGTTTAGATATGTTTGCTCCTTGCCGAATTCTACAGTCACACTTTGCACGTGAAACTGGATTACCGACAGATGATTGTAAACACCATCAGGTGTGCACCCAGACCGAAAATGATATGTCGCAGGGGATGGTCGCGATTTCGCCGTCTCGCGATTTGGTCTCGCGTTTTCGCGATCTTGCGTGTATAGGTCGACGATATGATGCAGTAACCAATAACACGTATCATATATGTTTTTTTCTTCAATAAACATGTATTGACAGTACATTAGAATCGTCTCCTAAGACGATTATCATGTTTTGTCAAATTATGTTTTAGTTTTCAAGAAATATTGAAGTTTGTCCACATTTGCTCTATTTTTTAATAAAAACATGTTTTGGCAGCACACGAAAATCGTCTCGTAATACAACGTGTACGTGTCCTGTTAAGGAAACGTGACAAGCTCGCTTTTCCGTTATTTCTCGCATAGGTTGAGATCGCGAAAACGCGAAGCGTGATCGCGAGAGTTCGAGACGAAAACGCTAGATTCTATCAATCTCGCTATTTCGCAACCTCGACGCGCTATCGCGCGTTTTTGATTCGCGATCTCGCATGACTGTTGTAAGTACGGTCTACACACACGCATGCGCAATGTCAACACGCATGCTTTCGATACATGTATGAGCAAAATAAACCCAAATTTTATGTCTGTAACGCCGAGATAGTCGCCCTAAGTTACAGACAGAAAAATCGGGTTGTAGCCAAACTTATTTTCACAAGCGGAAGGCGAGCTCGCGAAAACGCGAAAACGCGAGATGATTCTCATGTTTTGTTGTTGAGAAATATATATATATAACACCCCTGCCCCACCCACTTGGTCTCGTACACTTGGTCTATGTAGAAGATGGTACTGTACGAGACCAAGTGGGTGGGGTAATGTGATTTTTTTAATAGGCATTTTTTTGGTGTCATACGTCCGAGTCTTGCACCTGTGGTCGCTATTGCGTATTATTTTGAGTTGGTCGAAGCATATAATCAACGAATAATAACGGGACCATGCGATTTCTAATTACCTCGCACTTTCCATTTACCGATATATTGGCAATATACATGTATTTTAAATAATTTTGATAATAAATAATTATGGGGGTTGGGGGCCAAAGAAATAATTCAATTGTATGGGTGGTGGGGGCAATACAATAATTAATACATATGGGTGGTGTGGCAAGGGAAGATTAATAATTATGGGGGTTGGGGCAAACAAAAATATTCAATTGTGTGGGTGGTGGGGTGAAGCAATAATTCAAAAGCATGGGTGGTGGGGTATGAAAATAATTTGTTTGTATGGGTGGTGGGTAAAAAAAAATAATGCCTTCCAACACCCCCATACCATTAATTCTGGAAAAGCCCTAAGTATACTTTGCAATGTTGGTGAAATCGGCTACTGGAGTGCTAGCTGACCAGGAGCTGGACTTGCCACAAAGGCCCTGTTGTCCTGGTCACAATCCACAACTAGAATTTAACAGATTTTAGTTACTAGCCAGCAGGACCAGTAGATTCTGAAATCACAAATGATTATGCATCTTTTTGGCTGTAAAATAACATTCCATTGAGTAACCATACACCGTGATTGCGGACGGTGGTTGATAGACTTGTAGCCGATTTCACCAACAATGCAAAGTATGCTTTTCTAGCAAAGTATAATTTGAGGGCGTAATCATTTATTTATATTATATTTTATTATTCAGTATAATAAAAATTAATAAATTTATCCTAAAATCGAAAATTTCTAAATTTCTCCCTCAAAGTATACTTTGCTAGAAAAGTATACTTTGCAATGTTGGTGAAATAGGCTACAGTATAACAACGACACGGGATATAAATAATGGCACACACTGTACATCCTGATGAGACGGCTCGTTGCGAGTCGTCTCATCGGGATGTACAGTGTTTGCAAATATTTCCTTTTATGATTTGTGTGGTTTAAATGATTAAACAACAATCTTTCACTTTCAACAGCCAGTCAACATTTAGTGTTCCGAATGATTGAGTAGGCATCTGTTGGGCTGTTAAATAATATTCCATTTAGTAGCCATACACATTGAGTAACTATTGAGTAACCATACACCATGATTGCAGACAGCGGTTGATAGACGAGTACAATAACGACGCGGAAATATTTGTGTTCCTGCTGTCGACAAAGGCTGGCGGGCTAGGCATCAACCTGACTTCGGCCAATGTGGTCATCCTGCACGACATCGACTTCAACCCGTATAATGATAAACAGGCAGAGGACCGGTGCCACCGCGTCGGACAGACCAGGTACCGGCCGCAACGATCCCCACGATGCTCGGTCCCACTGCATAACATAATTTTCTTGAAGCTCGTACTCAAAATCATGCAGGCTGCATGATTTTGAGTACAAGCTTCAAGAAAATTCTCAGAAAAGTTTGTTATTACTGACCCTGACTGTAAAGAGATGCATATTAATCTGGGCCTATGCTTGTTGAATCATGTCTGTCTGTCTGTCTGTCTGTCTGTGTCTGTCTGTCTGTCTGTCTGTCTGTCTGTCTGTCCCGTCCCCCCGTCCCGTCCCGTCCCCGTCCCGGTCGGTCGGTCGGTCGGTCACAGTACTGGGCGTTGGTAATACTTGCCATGTTGTGTACAGTGTACTGGGCGTTGGTAATACTTGCCATGTTGTGTACAGTACTGGATGTTGGTAATACTTGCCATGTTGTGTACAGTACTGGACATTGGTAATACTTGCCATGTTGTGTACAGTACTGGACGTTGGTAATACTTGCCATGTTGTGTACTGGACGTTGGTAATAATTGCCACGTTGTGTACAGTACTGGACGTTCGTAATAATTGCCATGTTGTGTACAGTACTGGACGTTGGTAATAATTGCCATGTTGTGTAAAGTACTGGACGTTGGTAATAATTGCCATGTTGTGTACAGTGTACTGGACATTGGTAATAATTGCCATGTTGTGTAAAGTACTGGACGTTGGTAATAATTGCCATGTTGTGTACAGTACTGGACGTTGGTAATAATTGCCATGTTGTGTACAGTGTACTGGACGTTGGTAATAATTGCCATGTTGTGTAAAGTACTGGACGTTGATAATAATTGCCATGTGTGTACCAGTACTGGGCGTTGGTAATAATTGCCATGTTGTGTACAGTACTGGACGTTGGTAATAATTGCCATGTTGTGTACAGTGTACTGGACGTTGGTAATAATTGCCATGTTGTGTAAAGTACTGGACGTTGGTAATAATTGCCATGTTGTGTACAGTACTGGACGTTGGTAATAATTGCCATGTTGTGTACAGTACTGGACGTTGGTAATAATTGCCATGTTGTGTACAGTGTACTGGACGTTGGTAATAATTGCCATGTTGTGTACAGTACTGGACGTTGCCCATGTTGTGTTGTAGGGAGGTGACCGTCGTGCGCCTGGTCAGTAAGGACACGGTGGAGCAGGCCATACTCAACTGTGCCCGCGAGAAACTGAAACTCGAGAAGGACATCACCGCCTCAGACAAAGGTGAGACTGGCAGTGTATAGGTCTCCTATCCAATGGGACAGTCAAGCTGTGGCTCCGTTGCCCCCGGTCTTGGTAGAACTGGGAGGCATATAGTTTCTCCATTCTGCCACCGGGGGAATTTGTTTGACGACAGACCACATTTCCTTGTTGTATTACAAATAGTAAGAAGATTCGTAAATGTAGAATTATGGAATGACGAGCAGTGCAGATCCTGATCAGACTGTGCATATACACAGGCTGATCTGGATCTTCACTGGTCGCAAAACCCATCCATAAGCTCCATTTCTCGAGTCACAGCCACATATTTCTGACCTTAGCTGTTGAAAAGCCATCAAAACAAACAACACAGCCACATATTACATTGTTAAACAGGCATTAATACTGATTCAATCAATTTACAAATTTGTATTAATTACAGATAGCGAATCCGGTGACGCCAAGGACGTTGTGTCGATCCTGAAACAAGCTCTCCACACCCAGAGTGTGCGACTGAACAGTTGATGTCGGCCCCTTGGCTGGTAGGACTCGGACAAGCCTACTGACTCATTGTTTGTGTGTATCACTAGATTTATCTGTTGAAATACGTCGGTTGTCCCGGCAGTCGGTACACAGGCACAGCCACGGAGTGGGATGGTGGTAGGACTCAGATAAGCCTACGGACTCATTGTTTGTGTGTATCACTAGATATATCTGTTATCCCGGCACTCGATACACAGTCACAAATGGGATTGTTGGCCAGTTGTAGCTGGCCATGCTGGGTTTAGAGGGCACAAGCCAGACCTCCATGATAGCCAGTTCAGTTGTGAAGGAGTTGTCCCAAACCAAATCTGAGACGAGCCATGTGATTGTGTACCCAACAATAGGTACAAAATTTATGATATTTTCAGGAAGTCGAAATGTCGAAAGTTGACGAAATTCTGCTTTTACTCTGAACATTTTGTCCAATTTTGACGTCATTTATAGCAAATATCGTAAATTGTGTATGTACCTATTTTTCATGAAAAATCACGCATCGTCTTTTGATACAAAATCACAAGGCTTATCGCATATGGTCATTTGACCGGGTTGTACCCTACAACAGTGGGTGGTAGCTATGTTGATGTCACAATGGCATCTGTGTGTCTGTCCACCTGTGTGTACATGCGTGTCCATCCGAAATCAGCAGTAAAGTGTTTAACATTATACCACTGAAATTCTAAGTCGCAGTGACTTTGATTTCTCTGTCATCATCCATATATTCAGCAAAATAATTATGTGTTGCTGTTTTTATGTTTTCCAAGTTGGCTCCTGTCATTCATAGGGTAAATAACTGGAGTACTGTATCAGTCACATATCGATGGTCTAGTAACATAAGGTCGTAACTGCTATGCTTTAGCATAGCAGTTACGACCTTATGTTACTAGACAATCGATATGTGGCTGTGACTAGAGAAATGGGACTTATGGATTGTGCAACCGGTGTAGATCTAGATCGGCCTATGCAGTCTAATCAGTAGATCGTTTTCTGGCTGCAGGATGTGCTATTTGATCAGGAGCTACACTGGTCAGAAAACCTATAAGCCCCATGTCTTGTCACATATGTCGTGTTTGTGTGCATTCTCATAGATTCAGATTCCATTGGAGTACATGTAACATGTTTAAATGAGACGCCAATCCATTTCATTCCATAGAAATAACATACCATACATTTACTTAAAAACTAAATCGCATCATTATTGCCGTTGACCAATGTTGAATGTGTGTGGATCTCGTGGGTCTGCCCGGTTTGTTTACATTGGAGAATTAACTTGCATCCCTAAGTATCTGGAACGGATTTTGATATATTAATTTTGCAGCCAATCCAATCGTCACAAAATGATTTTCAGACTAGTCCATTTATGAAAAGGGGGTTTGTTTTTGTTCTCAAAAATATGAAAATTGCTTGCAAATAGTGCAGATCCTGATGAGACGGCTCGTTACGAGCCGGCTCATCTGGATCTAGACTGTTTGCCAATACCACTATACAGGCCTGTGGTGTTGAAAGGGTTAAACTAGTGTTAGCAGTCTTCCTATTGTTTATTTCTATCGTTGAATGGGAATGATGCTGAGATTGTCTGGTTAAAGAATGGAAAAAGAAACAAACAAAAAAGACAGACAACAAGATTGTTTTTATCCGTTTGAAACACTTGCGGATCATGAGAACATTGACTGATATCAGTATATTTTCCTAGCAGCTTTTATAAACTTTGTATCAATCATTTTTCATAGTATAAAAGTGCTTTAAAAGTGTTACTTAAGGCTATACAAAAACATTGTGAGTTGAAGATTTATCTGGTAGACTGTCGGTATATTTTCCTAGCAGCTTTTATAAACTTTGTATCAATCATCTTTCATAGTATAAAAGTGCTGTAAAAGTGTTAAGGCTATTCAAAAACATAGTGTTAGAGTTGAAAATTTATCTTGTAGACTATCGGACTGCATGACAAGTTGGTACTCAATCTGAACAGGTACAGTGCTGTGGCTGGTTCGTCTTCAGGACATATCGTACATAGTGAGCCAAGTGCGATAGGAGAATGAACTAGCTAGGTTAAATTAACCACCTCATAACGTCCTTAATATGTGGCTGTGACTCGAGAAATGGAGCTTATGGATGGGTTTTGTGACCAGTGTAGATCCAGATCAGTCTGTGCATCTGCACAGTCTGATCAGGATCTGCACTGTTCGCCATTCCATCAATGACACGCCTGTCATGCTTCTGACAAGCAATATAGCTCATTGTCAGTTTACAGGAGGGTGCTATTTGATCAAGAACTACACTGGTCACATTTCTCCAGTCACAGCCACATATAACACACACATTTCAACTGCATTGCAACTACTGTCCTTTTCACGAAACCTGTCCAATTTTTATGTATTTATAAATGATGTAAAAACAATATTTTTTTAGATAATATTAAAGTTTATCAAAATTAAGAGTGTGCCTTCTTTTTATTTCGTGAAATTTAGTTCAATATTGATTTTATTGCAAAAAAAAATCCCCATGTTAAATCCCCATAGACATCTTCGCTCTGTACAACAACAGAAAGTAATCAGAATGTTGTAATTCCTGCCGGCAAATGTGTTTTTAACCCCAGCTGGGTACAGACTTGCGGTGAAAGACTACAAAAGTAATCAAGTTGCACTGTTTGTCAGAAACAATTTGTTATCGGTGCAATTGGCTTTGCTTTTGTTCAATTGACATTCGGCGTTTGTTTCGAGTTCTGTGTTATAACTACAGAGCTCCAGATAAGCTGCGTATTTGCGTAAATACCCAATTAAAATTGCTAAAAACCCAATTGAAATCAGAAGTAGCGAGTATCAAAAAGCAATAACACATTTGTGGTACCTTTATCATGCTACAGAAAACAATAAGCATACCACAAAAAATATAGCACATTTTTCTTATTTTCCATGAAAACACATCTTGGTATTTCATTAGAATTCTAATGAAATGCCAAGACATGTTTTCATTTCGAAGCAAACTATTCAATAATTGCTGTCTGTTGATGTGTAAACAGTAATGTGATTTTATTTACCCAATTAAAATACAGTGAAATCGCGATGGCTCGAAATGCGATGGCTCGAAATGTCGGGCTCGCTCGAAATGGCGTCGCGGTCCCGATAATTTTCCCTATCTGTTTAATGTATTTTACATGCGATGGCTCGAAATGCGATGGCTCGAAAAGTGCGATCACTCGAAACAATTGTCAAGTCCCGCGGACACATTTCTCGCTATTTTGCTATACGATGACTCGAAATTGATGTCAAAGTTTGTGTTTGGCTAATTTTCACACCTCCGCGTCAGACTTATTACAAACAAAGGCCGAGCCGCGCTCTACCTGTCTGTGAAATGTGATTTCTTTTCAAGTGCAGTTAATTGCCTAAAGTGGTGCAATTTGATCGTGTCATTTTAATAATAGTGAATTCTATAGTACATTATTTGTGAAATAAAAGTTATTGTATTCTTAATTTGTTGTTGTTGTTTTGTGTCCCATAACAGCTCAATGGCATACGGCGATTTATTAAATATTCTCGGTTTCGTCCACTCGGAGTATTTAATAGATCTGTCGTAAGTCATTGGTCGTTTTTCGTTTTAACTCCCGTGTTATTCGAGAGGCTACCCAGGAGTTACAACGAAAAACGCCCATTGAAAAGACCACTGTTTCGAGTGACGTCACAACCACCTGCTACATTAATTATGTGCGCCGCTATTTATAGTGAATAGTGGACCATTTCTCCTTTTCGACTTTGATAATTGAAATAAAGACAGTTTTGTAAATACATGCAGTTTATTTAATTTCGCATACTAACTAATCTGCGAATAAATATTATAATCATCTAAAACATGGATACATTCTATTGTGCTTTGTTTATTTCCTAAATCCGACGGGTACAGTAGTCGGCAAATATAACAAAATCGAAAGATGCGATGGCTCGAAAGATGCGATCACTCGAACAAAATGGGCGGTCCCGTGGCAGTTCGAGCCATCGCGATTTCACTGTATTGAAATACCCAATTGCTTCAGATATGATGGAGTGAAAATACTCGATTACTAATTCCTTATCTGGAGCCCTGTAACTATAAGGCATATTTCGACATACCAGGAGTGCAGACAGCGTGATAATGCATTGAATGCTGTGTTAAGTGTTCTTTTCACTAACAATTTAATAGTCCTTGAAACTGATACTTGCAGCCCTTGAAAAGTGCTTAAATAGTGCTTGAATTTGATTCTCTTAAATCAGTGGGAACTTTGCTTTTTCTGGGCTCATATGCGCGGGTATGGAAGCTGTTTTTGAGCCAATTGCCATCCTTAAATATACGATAAATGGTTTTAGCGTATTGTTATTGACAGGTCATAGTTTGTCACTGCCTTGTAGAATGTTGATTAATCCTAAACTTCATATAGCAAGGATTTGCATACACTGTAGATTCAGATGGCTGTCTCATCAAAACCTTCAGTATTTTTCAGATCGTTATCTCACCCACCTGGTGGAATGTAAACATAGCGGTCACAATTCCGTCGTCGTAGTACAGTCGAACCAGGGGGTGGTGGTCGGGCGAATGAGACAGCGTAAATTAACGGTATGGGTTCCTCCTTATAGGAATCAATATTTATCTGGTTTGGCCCTCAGGTACGTTTTTATCTTTGGCTCTTTAGTTACCTGTGAGTTGAATTGGGTTATTGCCCACTATAAAAGTAGTAAGATTATTACTGATCCTGCTGCTTTTGGGAGGGGCCAAGTGATTCTGGTGTGGCGAGGACCTGGCATCAGATCAGGATTATTCTGATTTCAGGGCTGAATATATAGTTTTGTTATTGTAAATATTCAGTTCTGATTTTGGGATTTTCCCCCCATTTGTACATGTACATGTACTTGTACAGGTAATATATGGGATTTAGTACTAAACCCATTGACCCGGCCTTAAATGACCCCAGCCGCTATTTTATATCCCAAATGGACGAAAATTGTCGTCTGCTGTTGCTTTTACCTTATTCTCAATAAAAACATGTTTTGACAGCATTTTAGAATCATTTCCATTGGAAATGGTTCTAAAATGTTGCCAAAGCATGTTATTGATGAGAATTATTGAAAACAAAAAATAAACAGCGGACAACAACATTTAATTCAGCATAAACCTCCCTACAACAGCCACCTCTCTACAACAGCCAGTTTTGCGTCTTCCCAAGGGTGGCTGTTGTAGAGAGGTTGCACAGTAGTAGGAGTCAACAGTTTTGGACGTACATCCAAATTTTGTATATATGTTTTAGTCCGATCTTTATCAAAAATCATCAATAGCTTCCTCAGATTGATTGCTATCCACCCAGTGTCGTTTGGGTAACATTGATCTTCGTTGGCGAGACAATCACTATCGATCGCCAGTAAAATATCGAACCCGGGACCGCATTGGTGAAAAGCGCGCTCGTTACCGATTGCGCTAACCGGACAACCAAGATGCATTATGTCATATAGAAATAACGACTGCAAATATTTGATGATTAAAAGTATGCAGAATTATTATACTGAATTTATTACATCATCACAGCGAAAATGGCTGTGATAATGTAATAAATTTAGTATAATATAAATTTATCCTTAAATTGAAAATTTCTCCCTCAAAGTATACTTTGCTAGATAAGTATACTTTGCAATGATGGTGAAATAGGTTACAGTTATTTAGGGGTGACGGTTAATTCATTGAAATAGTTCACCAGCGATCTCATTAACATTCAGGCCCCGATCTCACATGTAAGACACGCCATGTGATTTTGTATCTTCGGAAATCTGCGTAATTTCATGAAATATGTTTTCAAAATTTACAATATTTTCCGTTAATGGTGTCAATAATTAATTATATTCTGCATGTACTCTGAAAACTTTGTCAACTTGTGACTTTATTTATGAAAAATATTGTAAAATTTGTAAACATATTTCATGAAATTACCGAGATTTCCGAAGGTACAAAATCACATGGTGTGTCTTACATGTGAGATCGGGGCCTGAATGTTAATGAGATCGCTGGTGAACTATTTCAATGAATTAACCGTCGCACCTAAATAACAAAATCACATGGCGCGTCTCATATGGGCATCTGCTTATTTCATGTCTGCCCAGTGTAGATCCTGATCATCAAGGCACCAATACAGTTAGATAATTCACACTGTTTTCTCCAGTGGTTGGTTTGCAATGCATGCCCGATATGAGCTTGTAGTAATAATAAACCGTTTTATTAGCAAAGTCCGGATGGAGGTCGACATAGCTTAATTTGGAATATTCTGATGTTAAACCCCATCAATCAATCAATCAATATAGGGTTAACTGTATTGTAATTTACAAATTTGCGGCGTATATCAGAAAATGATAGGTCGGAAAATCTGTTTTATGGCGACGCGCTAGCGGAGCCATTAAACATGTTTTCCGACCTATCATTTTTGGCGGGAGACATACTGTCTCCACGCTATTGGGATCGTGATTCTGGCCGTTTGCACGGGTCTACTTTCGGAAGTGGCTCTCTGTTCATCGGGGGACGTCTCAATAGTCTCAATTTGCGTTCGCAATTAACAACAGTCAGGTGACATTTAAAGTCAGCGAGTGAACTGAAAGCAAGTTATTAATAGCAACGGCAATGCTCAACTTATGTGTAAAATATTGGCATGCCCAACTTTACTTTTGAAGAGAAACAAATTGCTGTTATTGAGACCCCCCGTATCGCTATTGGATCGATTCTCTGTTCATCGGGGGACGTCTCAATAGGCTCAATTTGCGTTCGCAATTAACAACAGTCAGGTGACATTTAAAGTCAGCGAGTGAACTGAAAGCAAGTTATTAATAGCAACGGCAATGCTCAACATTATGTGTAAAATAGTTGGCATGCCCAACTTTACTTTTGAAGAGAACAAATTGCTGTTATTGAGATGCCCCCCGTATCGCTATTGGGATCGTGATTCTCTGTTCATCGGGGGACGTCTCAATAGGCTCAATTTGTGTTCGCTATTAACAACAGTCAGGTGACATTTAAAGTCAGCGAGTGAACTGAAAGCAAGTTATTAATAGCAACGGCAATGCTCAACATTATGTTATCCATATAAAGGCGTATATCACCACTTCAATTCTGGGTTCTACCCCAATAAATACGTCTGCAATATACCTAGTAAAACGGTTTATTAGTCGGACATAAAGCACCTTTGCTTCATCAACCTATTTGTGTTTAGAGCAGGCTGTATTTTACAAACACCAGTAACTGATCAAGTTCTCCAAATTTGCAGATTGTACATCCAATAATCAACATCGAATATATTTCTAACAAGGAATTTTGTGAGTATGCAAATTCACAAGTGGCTACTTGTCACCCGCCAGTCAGTACTTTCAGTACTTTGATCTGATATACGCCGCAAATTTCAAAATTACAATGTGGTTAACCTATTTCTAATGCACTCCTTTACTACTGGCGTAGGAATACATATTGAAATAATTTGCAACCGTTCATCAACAATGATATACCTGTAATGTATGACCATCAGCCAATCAGATTGCGTGATATTTATAGAGTGCATTAGAATCTGTATTGGATACTTTAGATTCACTAGGCAACATTTTCAATTTTATTATGCGCCAAAAATGGTCTAAAACAAAATTCACTAAATGTTTTGAATATGTCCTCTTAGATATAAAACTTCATGTACTCAAATGTGGGCATGACTGGAGAAATGGGGCTTATATCATTTATGACCAGTGTAGGCCCAGCTCAGCATGCACTGTTTGACATTCACTCAGGCAATCACCTGTGTTCCTGTTAACACACTGCATATATACATGTTTATTATTATCATGTTGTATGAGGCTGGACCAGACTGGCCACAGGTGAGTGGTGGTCGGGCGAATGAGACGGCATAAATTAACGGTATGGATTCCTCCTTATAGGAATCACGATTTGCCTGGTTTGGCTCTCCGGTACGTTTTTATCTTTGGCTCTTTAGTTATCTGGGAGTTGAATTGGGTTATTGCCCATTATATAAATAGTAAGATTATGACTGATCCTACTGCTTTTGGGAGGGGCCAAGTGATTCTGGTTTGGCGGGGACCTGGCATCAGATCGGGATTATTCTGATTTCAGGGCTGAATATATAGTTTTGTTATTGTAAATATTCAGTTCTGATTTTGGGATTTCACCACCCCCCCCCCCCCCCCACCCCCCATTTGTATATGTACTTGAAAATGTACATGTACTTGTACAGGTAATATATGGGATTTAGTACTAAACCCATTGTCCCGGCCTTAAATGACCTTAGCTGTTGATAGGCCGTTAAACCCCAACAAACAAACAGACTGGCCACAGATGCCATAAGCCCAATTTCTCCAGTCACAGCCACAAATATCAAGCTCAAAATTGATTGGCAGTTTGAACTCCCTATACTGAAGCCTATTTCACCAAAATTGCAAAGTATACTGCTCTTGCTAAGTACACTTTGAGGGAGAAATTTTCAATTTAAGGATAAATTTATTAATTTTTATTATACTGAATTTATTAAAATGGCTGTGATAATGTAATAAATTCAGTATACTAAAAATAAATACATTCAGTAGAATAATTCTGCATACATTTAATCATCAAATATAAATATACTTATCTAGCAAAGTATACTTTGAGGGAGGAATTTTCAATTTAAAGATAAATTATTATTATCTGAATTTATTACATTATCACAGCCAAAATGGCTGTGATAATGTAATAAATTCAGTATAATAATTCTGCATACTTTTATTCATCAAATATATGCAGTGGTTAGTTCTATATGAAATAATGCATTTCGGGGAAAATAAATGATGACTCCCTCAAAGTACATTTTCTAGACAAGTATCCTTTGCAATTTTGATGAAATCGGCTACTGGTATAAGCTCAGAAAGTTTGTAGGCTTCTTGGCATCTGTAGCCGATTTCATCAAAATTGCAAAGTATACTTATCTAGCAAAGTATACTTTGAGGGAGTGATCATTTATTTTTCCCGAAATGCATTATTTCATATAGAACTAACCACTGCATATATTTGATGAATAAAAGTATGCAGAATTATTATACTGAATTTATTACATTATTAATTCAGTATAATAGAAAATAATAAATTTATCCTAAAATTGAAAATTTCTTCCTCAAAGTATACTTTGCTTGATAAGTATACTTTGCAATGTTGATGAAATAGGCTACAGGTATAGTAAAGCTAATACGCCATAGTCTACCATAAGTCATTAACCCTTACTACGCTATCTTAATTTTTTGTGTCTGCTGTTTATTTTCTATTTTCCATTTTTATCATCAAAAACATGCTTTGACAGCACTTTAGAACAATTTACAACATGCTTTGACAGCACTTCAGAATAATTTCCATTGGAGTGCTGTCAAACCATGTTTTTATTGAGAAATAAGGAAAGATGTAAAAGCAACAGCAGACGACAATTGTTGTGTGTAGCAGTCTAAGGGTTAAGCCTCATTTGTTGTACATATATGAGACGTGGGTGGCAGGTGGGAGCATGTGATGGGTAATTTAACGATCGGGGAATTCCGACTGGAGACCTAGTTTGGCCCTCACATACGTCTTTGGCATTTTGTATGTGACAGTTGAATCTGGTTATACCCCTTATGTGAGTATTACGATTATTCATAATCCTATTTTAGGGGAAGGGGCCAAGTGACTTTGGTGTGGTATGGACCTGGCACTAGGTCAGGTTATTCTAATTTCAGGGCTGAATATATTTTTTCTCGATGTAAATATTTCGTTCAGATTTTGGGATTTTCCCCCCAATGCAGCAGGTTAAAACGGGATCGAACCAGTTTGCCTGGACTTACATGACCTTAGCTGTAGATAGGCCGTTAAACACCAATAAACAAACAAAGAAACATGAGACACGCCATGTGATTTTGTACCTTCAGACCTTACGCAGATGTCCGAAGGTACAAAATCACATGGCATGTCTCGTATATGGCTGTGCCTGGAGAAATGGGGCTTAAGGATTTGCGAGAAGTGTAGATCCAGATCAGCCTGTGTATACGCCCCATTTCTCCCGCCACAGCCACATATTTCATCATGATATTGTCTGTCAGAATAGGAAATGCATTTCAAGGAACTATTTCTGATTTGTTCTATATTTGTGTACAAAAGTTGTGAAATACGTGTGTAGTAATAATGATATATTGTTCATTGCCTCCCGTGGTGCTGGATTGTCAGCATGTACATATAGCCAGATGCAACAGTTGTTATCACACGCCATTACAGTCACATTAAAGTTCATCCATGTTTGTCCTCTGGTGTTCACTGTCTTACACCCGTTACTAGTAGTTTATATCTTAAAAGGCAGGAAAATATTTGTGGTCTACTGTTTCCTTATATTTTCCTATATTATCTCTATAAAATAATAACTTAACCATTAGACCGCTACACACAACAATTGTCATCTGCTGTTGCTTTTATATCTTGCCTTATTTCTCAATAAAAACATGGTTTGACAGCACTTCAGAATCATTTCCAATGGAAATGATTCTGAAGTGTTGTCAAAGCATGTTGTAAATTATTCTAAAGTGCTGTGAAGCATGTTTTGATGATAAAAAACAGCAGACGACAAAAAATTAAGATAGCGGTGTAAGGGTTAACTAAAATAAAGATGAAGGAAACAAGAAAATGTGGCCTGTCCGCACACAAATGCCCACATTAACAGATTGAAGAAAGTCAACAAACATATTAACCGGACTCGCTGACACACACACGGACACACAGTCCAAATAGTATGTGCCTCACTGCTCTGCCGAGGCCGGAGGCATTAAAAAACACTAACAAACGTTTTTTTGCCTTTCAGTGATTGTGTTGACTATTATACTGGACATTGTAAAATGTGTGAACTGTAATCCTGGTGCATACAAAACGTCAAAGGTTTACCAAATGTTCAGAGTATATGCGGAATTATATTCCGCATATACTCTGAAAATTTTGTCAACTTTTGACTTTATTTATGAAAAATATTGTAAATTTTGTAAACGTATTTAATGAAATTACGCAAATGTCTGAAGGTACAAAATCCCATGGCGTGTCTCAAATGTGACTGGAGAAATGGAGCTTTTGGAATGTGTGGTCAGTGTAGCTGCTGATCAAGTAGCACACTCCTGTAGCCTGATGATCTACATTGTGTATATTGCTTTTTAAAAACATGTTTTTTTGACTGAATGGCGAACAGTGCAGATGCACAGCCTTTCTCCTGTCGCAACCACAAATGTGTACAAAGGATTTATTTTGGTGACGAAAAATAATTATGTGTACAAGTTTCACAAATTGTGCTTCCGGGTCCAGTTGTAGAAGAAAGCATGACCAAATATTAAACCCCTGTTTACTATCTCTGATAGTAGATAGCTAATAAAACATAAACTCCTTCAAATTGTAAATATTCCGTTCTAATTTTGGGATCCCATATACGGAATCGAACCCGTTGACTGTAGCTGTTGATATGCCGTTAAACACCAATAAATCAATTTAAATTTGATCAATTAAAATGGGGAGTGTGGCTGATATAGGTAGGTCATTAATGTTATAGTATATAGGGCAAAATACATATTGAAGATCTGATGATCACCTGAGACACGGTGCTTTTCAATCTTTAACCCTTCCTACGCTGTTGATGGAAATTGCCGTCCGCTGTTTTTCATTTTTGCTTTAATTCTTAACAAAAAACTGGTTTTGACAGCACATGAGAATCGTCTCCACTGGAGACGATTCTCATGTGCTGTCAAAACCAGGTTTTTGTCGAGAAATATTGAAAATAAAACATTTCCAGCAGACGACATTTAATTCATCGTAGTAAGGGTTAACCGTTACACTACAGTGTAACCTATTTCATAAATGCATCGATAGCACCTGGAGTGTTTTTGGTTGGATCACTGTATCACCTTCATTAAATAGTTGTATTGTGTGTGTGAATTATGTTAAATTAATATGTTAAATGCATTCCAAATGTTATTACCCTAATGGCGCACTATACCAACATAGTTTTGACTATTTGTATTCCATGAACATGAACAGTGTGTTAACATTTCAAATGCAGAAACTGAATAGTGTCATCTGCTGTTTCTCCTTTTTAACTTGTGTTTAATTACAAAAAAAACATGTTTGACAGCACAAGTCAAGTTTTCATTGAGAAAAATAAAAAATAAACAGCAGTAGTCGTATTCCGGGAACAGTATGTTAACCGTTCCCTTATATGGGTGTGGTTGCCACGGTGTGCTATACTATACTATATCCCTTATATGGGCGTGGTTGCCATGCCATCCGTGTTGGCATAGTGCGGCCCCGACTGACGGGCAGCGTACCGGCCGGGCACACTGTTGGAGCGGCGCCAATTGGCCCGCCTCTCGTGACTCGGGCGTCGGTTGCTGGGGCTTGTGTAATCCCCACTGGAACACATCTTGATGACGGCATCGTCGTACAGCAGGCCGGTGTGTGTGTCACTGTTCTTCTTCCTCATCTCCACCTCGTACTTCTGGCTGTAACACCCGTCATAAACAGGGAAATTATTATAAACATGTGTAGATATGGTGGATGTAAATCATCTTGTACTTCAATCTCAAGCTTAAATCGTGCAGTTTGATTTGCCTACAATACCCATTCTCGCTGTGTCATTTCATCTGATGACAACATACATATCTCGCTTGGATTCTCTTGTCATAGATCCTATTGGTCTTGCTTACAAGCATTGCTGTTGCAAATTCATGACCGTCTAACCCTGCTAGTGAGTGGCAAGTGGGATAATGTGATGGGTAATCTAAGATCGATGTTCATTATTACCCGAATTCCGGCTGGAGACCTGTAGCCGTATTTCATCAAAATTGCAAAGTATACTTATCAAACAAAGTATACTTTGAGGGAGTGATCATTTATTTTTCCGAGCATTATTTCATATAGAACTAACTACTGCCTATATTTGATGATTAAAAGTATCCAGAATTATTATACTGAATTTATTACATTATCACAGCAAAATGGCTGTGATAATGTAACAAATTCAGTATAATAAAAATTAAAAAATTTATCCTTAAATTGAAAATTTCTCCCTCAAAATTTACTTTGCTAGATAAGTATACTTTGCAATGTTGGTGAAATAGGCTACAGGTTTGGCCCTCACATATGTCTTTGGCATTTTGTATGTGACAGTTGAATCTGGTTATGCCCCTTATGTGAGTATTATGATTATTCGTAATCCTATTTTAGGGGAAGGGGCCAAGTGACTTGGTGTGGTATGGACCTGGCAAACACTGGGTAGCTAGCATTTAATATAAAATATGTGGGTGGGAGCATGCGATGGGTAATTTAATGATCGGGGTTTGTCCTTACCAGATTTCCGACTGGAGACCTGGTTTGGCCCTTAATTTCAGGGCTGAATATATTTTTTGTAAATATTCCGCTCTGATTTTGGGATTTTCCCCCCAATGTAGCAAGTTAAAATGGGAATGAACCCGTTTGCCCGGCCTTACATGACCTTAGCTGTTAATAGGCCGTTAAACACCAATAAACAAACAAACAATTAATATGAAATATAGCTATAGTTTCCTGACCGGCCTGATTTGTTACTTACCATCGACGAGGCGCGAGGCAGCAGACGACAATCCCCAGTGGCAGGGTAATCAAGAACAGGATGAGGCTTAGGCTCGCTGAAATATTGTGTACATCATTAATTCATTGGAACCTCTCTAAACTGGACACCAATAAACATATGTGATCATTTATCTCGGGTGATAATGCCTGTTTGTGATCGCATAGCACACAACTATGGCTCGGAATAATCAAATGCCTGATTTACAGTGAAACCTTGTTAAACCGGACACCCTGGGGACCTCCCAGGGTGTCCGGTTTAGCGATGTTCCACTGTATAATGTTAAAACGTGAATGTATATACAGTCAAACCTGTGAATAAAGTCCAGCCATGGGAAGTAAAAAATCTGGCCTTTGTTCACAGGTGGTCTTTATTCGCAGGGTCATTTATATAGTCATTGTGCCATTGGGACAACAAAAGCGTGGCCTTTACAGCCAGGCGATTGCTATTCGGAGGTGGTCTTTAACACAGGTTCGACTGTATGTTTATCATAACAGTAACCATGTTCACAAACAAAGAAGGCTACCAAACCAGGTTTTCTACTGAGGTAATATCACCGGAGACACGCCATGTGATTTTGTACCTTTGAACATCTGCGTAATTTCATGAAATACGTTTACAAAATTAACAATATTTTGCGTAAATGGTGTCAAAAGTTGACAAATTTTTCAGAGTCCATGCGGAATTATCTTTTTTTTCTTTCCATGTAAATATTCCGTTCTGATTTTGGGATTTTCTCCCCAATGCAGCAGGTTATATACATCATTGGCGGCATGTGTGCAGGTTAACCGGTTTAATTAGGGCCCCTGTAGGTTTCGCCTTGTCTGTCCATTCGTCTGTTTGTCTGTCCATCCGTCCGTCCGTTTATTTTTGGAAGTTTTTGTAAGTTTCTCAAATCACCTATAGGGGCCCTAAGTGCGTCGACAGACCACATTTTCTAGTTCAATTTTGCTGCTGTCGTGACTGACTCATGTGTTGATGAACCTGCTTGTCAGATATAAAACACATATGGAACAAATAGCAGACAATATTTGTTACCCTTCGTTTAAGGGCTAACATTTGAAACGGAGGGAATCAAATCGGATTGTCTTCACGTTCACCAAACTTTCTCTTGTGTTCATAAATGTGCATCAATTATGTGGATCAGACGATTCACAGACGCTGTGAAAACGTGTTTTTGCTTTTGAAATAAGTATGAAATCAACAGCAGACAACAACTATTTCCACAATAAAACAGATACATACCGAGTATAATGAGGAGCTGTGGACTGCACAGGTTGGCAAAGTATTTCATGATTGAGTTGGGGCTGGTGCCGTCAGCCACGTCGGTCGTCCAGTTGTGTTGTGTCACCCAGCATGTCACATTCACTACGTCAACCGCTGCAGTAGAATTATAATATACCATGTACAGTTGAACTTGGTATCCGGTTTAGCGAGGTTTCACTATAAATCAGGAATTTTATTATTTCGAGCCATAGTTGTGTGGTATGCGATCACGATTATCACCCGAGATAAATGACTAAGAAACCTATCAAAATTATGATCACATGTTTCTTGTTGTCCCGTTTAGTATGGAGGTTCCACTGTAGTCTGTGATTAGTGCAATATAATAATGACTTGGAACAAGAATATATTTTGTCAGTCTAAACAGTTTAGATTTTGTCCAGTTGGCATGCTATTTAAGTATTAAGCTTAAGCATTTTTCTTACATTTCAGCCGGTAGTTTACAGAAATATAACGGTGAATTACACCACTGGGCACCAGTGAGTAGTTTGCACCACTCTAGTTTACCATATATGGAGATATGACGTCAGTAACGTCACAATGACGTGTTTCCTTATACCAATCAAATCACGTTCTCGGACACAGCCTCTGAATTACGAGACGGTTGTCGTCACTACGGCCTGCCTCCAGAAATTAATTCGCATAACTCTTGCCCATATTTTACGCTTGATTCGCTTTGTTTTTATGATAAATAATATGTGAAATGTAAGAAAATGTTTATTTAACCAGGTGAACTGATTATCTTGAAATAATGCCCCTCGTGATTGGGTCCTACCGCTAAACAAACTCGTTTCGCTACGCTGACTCATTTGTTTAGCGAAGGACCCAATCACCCTTGCATTATTTCACGATAATCAGTTCGCCTGGTTAAATAAATGATATAAAACTTCTATTAGCATTACATGGGGCGGCGGAAGCGGGCGCTAGCAGGCTCCAATAATTCTGTAAATTTTGGATTTTTTATTCTAATATATATTTGTGTAATCATGAGTACTGGGAACTTTGCTGAGGACTTTGCTGAGAATGCAGGAAATGGCGTTTCACACCACTTGGATTTCAAAAATTTACGGGGGGGTGGGGGGTGAGGGGGCATGCCCACGGACCCCCGCCTAGCGCTATCGGGCCCTTCGGGCCCTCAACATGGGAGCCCCCCCCCCCCCCCCCCCCCAATAATGTTCGGCTTCCGCCGCCTATGCATTATACATTTTAATCTGTTACAAGCAAACATTGTTGATCATCATGGGGTTATATAACATTTGAAAACGTAACATCCTTCAATCCACAAAGGTGGTGGTTGTTTGGGAGCATCCTACTGGGGCAGTGTGCAAAGCATCAGCATCTACAAATGCTGTATGGTCCCCTTTCATCAGCTGATGGTTGGTTGCTTTTGAGTCTAGTTTATAAACCTGAGAGTTGGCTGGAGTGTCCACTCACCTGCGATGTCCAGACTAAATATGAGGACAGAGTAATCTGTGCTGTACGTATCCATGACAACATGAAGGACGGTGACATTCCGGGCAATGATCATGTAATTGTTCCGACCATCACTCATATTGTGTGGGCCATGTGGCCAGCTGATTCCCGGCTGGCTGGGTTCATACTGCAGGGTTACAGGGACCGGTCCCATGCCCGCAGACACCCACAGGTCAGTTGAGATGGTGGACGTGCCACTGATGTTACACTGGCAAGAACTGTTGGTGACCTCTGACCTTGGGAACCTGGGATTCGTGAGGTGAACCAGCCTCGCGATCGTCCCCGTCTGCTCCGCACAAATGTCTATCTCTGTAGGGAGGAACATATAACTAGCTTTTGGGGTCTGGACAGTTAACCCTTAGACCGCTACATACAACAATTGTCGTCTGCTGTTGCTTTTATATCTTGCCTTATTTCTCAATAAAAACATGGTTTGGACAGCACTTCAGAATCATTTCCAATGCAGAATCATTTCTAAAGTGCAGTGTCAAGTTTTTGATGATAAAAATGGAAAATAGAAAATAAACAGGAGACGACAAAAAATTAAGATAGTGGTGTAAGGGTCAATTATATTACGACGTCAACAAACTCGTCTGAGTCAATCTCGGATTAAACTCCTATGGGGGAGTTGGTGTTCACTTGATGTTTGACCCAAATCAATGTTCCCTTGTGTACATGATGGACATGGCCGATATTTTTTAAATGTGCCCATATTTTTCCCCGATCCCTTAACCCACCTGAGGGGCGGGGTTTTGAGCTAATCTGAATTTGTACAATTATTAATTGTTAACTGATTTTAAGGATTTAGAAAATTTGATTTAGGTCCAAACATAAAGTAAACACCTTCTGCATAGGAGTTCAAGTCTGAGACCGACTGACCATTAGTTGGTTTCTATTAATTACCTCTTATATGATCGACTTGGCAAGTTTTTTAACTATATTCTAATATTATGACACGTTTTGCAGTTTTAAAAAATTACGTACACATTTAGACTATATCCAAGGAATATCTGCAAGTTCAAAAATGCTATTTATTCCGTGATTCACTAACTTCCCTATTACTGTATTAGACGGGCCTCTGTACGACGCTTATTTAAGGAGTTACCCCTACCCAGAGTAGAACTTTATGTAACATACATATTCTTATAGGAAATTCATCGTAGAAATCGAATCTGCATGTTAAAATTGCGAAAACCGCGGCCGAATATTGTTTTTTTGCTGATTTCCATGGCAACTGCGTTTTTCATCCGAAAATAACTTTCTTATTTAGCCTACGATTTTCAGCCTTTATACTTGCTTAAATATGATTTAGTCAATATATTTTACAAACATGGTGTAAATGTTCATATTTACCTAAATATTCTATCATTCAAACGTATATTTCTGTTACCATGGTAACTAAGTCAGTCTCGCCGTATTTGAAAGTAGTATTTTCAACATTTATTTTCGTGCAGACAAATCTCCATCATACAAGTTGGTGTAATGAAGCTACTAGTATGTAAAAATCATCATAGAATACGAACCCATGTGTTGAATTTCAGTAAACCTTGGCAAAATACGTATTTTTGGATGTTGCCAAGGTAACCACATTTTATTGAAAAATTCAATACATGCATGCACGTATTTGTTTGTATTATGACACTGGTATTATTAGGTTAATATCGATGAAATACTACTTACACATAAGAATATAATTTAATATTATACTAGTATATAAATGTTGTCCGTAAAACGATCATGTAACCATAGCAACCACTCACATGGACCAATCCCCGTCGTGTCTCTGTGTGTGGGTGGGTGGGGTCCAAACTATGTCGAATAGTACATTGATACATTGTTTATAGTTTTTGCCTCTTATTTCCGAGCAGTCTTTCACCCGTCCGTTCGTTTGTCCATCTACAAACTCTTAACATTTTGGATTTGAGATGTTCCGAACACAAATAGCACATAATCTGCGTACAAGTGATTGTTACCTCCCTTCGGGCTCTTTAAATGTCACTATATTCAGCACCGCCGTGATTTTTTGCTCTTTGTATGTAACTTTAAGTAACACCGCTGTGATTTTCTACTCTTTAAATGAAACTTTAATTAACACGGCCGTGAATGCATGATTCGTATTTGCACTTTCATATATAAATCACGGCGGTGTTAATATATGTGGTAACGGATGCTGATCGTCCACTGCTCAGTCTGCAAAGACACAGAGTAATATCGCCCCAATTATTACGACAAATTACGGGTATATCAAACCGACGTGTTGTTGTACATAAGCATCGAACGAGAACCGAATTAAGTTTGGTGTGTACGCATCTTCCAAATCAATTATGGATTTAGGTAAACCAGAGGCAAAACGCTTGAAACTGGAATAGAAGCATATGCATATATGTCTAAAGTCTATTCCAGAGGCGTCACACAAGGATATCGTGCAAAATCCAACAGTAACAGGTCTAGAGACATTGTTAGACATAGCAAGAGGCTAAACATGATCGAGTAAATGACTTATTAAGGCCGCATCGCCAGGATATACTTTCACATCAGGTAAACGTACGGTATCATAGGGTGTGTCGGGCTACATACACAAACAAATTTTACAGCAGTGACACAGCGCCTAAAAGTGATGATGTCTCGTCAAGCAGAAGCGAATCGCCGATGTCACCAGAGCTTCGAAGGTCGACCAGAGACAGCCAATCGGGTTTTAATATCAGAGAGAACTGTTTCATTTGTGGCAGTGCCAAGAAAATTGGTAACAGAAAAGAGCCATTATCTGGTGTAAGCACTGGGACAGGCGAATCAACAAGGCAGAAAACAGTGAATGCCGGCACGTTGAGAAATGATCAAGTTGTCATTTCCCGCATGCAGGCATATGGTGACCTATTTGCATATGATGCGAAATATCACCGTTCATGTTATGGACATTACATCAGCAAACGCAATGTAAGTTTTATGGTACCTCATGAAGACAAGGTCGACGAGCCAGTTCTTTACGAAGAAGCATTTCAGATGCTTTTAAACGAAACCAAACAAACAATCTTCTCCGAGACAAAGTCAGTAGTCACATTATCTGATCTAAATATTAAATACATACAATTTCTGGGTAGAGCTGGAGTTCCAGATGAACTCGCCAATGTATATAAATCATGGAAACTTAAACAACGGCTGGAGAAACAATTTGGTGAAGATATATCGTTCTTCCAGAGAAAGGGACAATCGGATCTTGTATGTTCCAGTGCAGTATCAGTTGGTGCTGTACTTCACAAAGCTTCTAAATTGAAATCTGAACTTGACGAATCCAACGAATACAAGGAGTCGAAGTTAGACATACAAGGGGCGTATCTCACAGACAGGCAGATATTATATGGGGCCGCAGGTATCCTTCGGCGAGCCATTAAAGACATTCAGTCCACTACACAAGCGTACCGATTGCAGGATTTAAGCATTGACGCTTGCAGCCAACTCGTGCCAGGACCACTGTACGATTTTATCATCTGGCTAGTAAATGCGAAAGCATTCGATACAGCCACTGGCACGGGTGATGAAGTTCACAGACGTGACAATATACAGGTGTTAGCAACATGCCACAACGTAATTTCACAAAGCAAGCGCATACTAACACCAATTAACTGGGGTTAGCTTTAACGGCATACCATGACTTTGGCAGTTCCAAGTTGGTGAGAACGCTGTATACATTGGGATACAGTGTTTCTTATGAAGAAGTTTTGCGATTCATAACATCCGCAGCAAAACAACAGCTATCACAAGAAGGTGTACCTTTCGTCCCATTCGGTATACACACTACCAACACTGACGACAACATGGGAACAGTTCATGCAGCAATTGATAACTTTGACACAAATGAACACACCTTAGACGGCAAAGAAACAACCCATTCCATGGCCATGGTTGTATATCAGAGGTGTGACCAAGACAGACAGATATCGGATGTTGAGATACCCCGGCTCTCGGAGAGAAGTATCGGCGCAGGTGATTATGGCACCGACATGTCAAGCGTAACATATTTTCAAAAGCCACCAACACGTCCAGCTCCAGACACAGTTGCCAATGCTGCCAACTTTTACATTGATGGGGACAACGACCATATCCGTAAAGCTGTGGTTTCCGACCTGTCTTGGGCTCTTTGTAGATCATATATGGCTGGTCTTGATAATATCCCTGCATGGTCAGGATATAATTCAGTGACTACAAAGGCCTCTGTACCTATAACGACCGTCAGGTACTTACCTTTCATAGACGCACCGCCGTCAGACAACTCACAATTTTCACAGCACTCAATCAGCTTGTCCGACTGGCAGCGGAACTTGGACAAAACCACATCATAGTGACAGCTGATCTAGCCATCTATTCCAAAGCTAGAGAAATATTGTGGACAAAGCCAGCGTGTTTGGAAGGTAAGGTAACACTCAGACTAGGGGGTATGCATCATACAATGGCATTTCTCGCTTCCATTGGAAAGCTGTTTGGAGATGGAGGCCTTCTCAGCTTACTGACAGAGTCGGATGTTTATTCTGACGTTACCGCCAGACAGATGCTAACAGGAGCACAACTGACAAGAGGAGTAAGGGGCATGAAGGTCATCCTAGACGCAATGTGCCGATGCTTCTTTGATGCCTTTATCGATTGGGTGACAACAGAGAAAGACAAAGAACCACAGCCCCAGATAGGACATCACATGGAGAAACTCCGTGATGTAATCAAGGAGAAGGATGTGGAGACCGCAAAGGAGATTCGAGAAACCCTAGAGGCCGAAGTTCAAGATACACTTGACCTCATAAGCGAGTTCCGAACACACGGAGAAGCGCAAAGTTCAACATTCAGGTACTGGATGAACTTCCTTGATGCTGCATTTCTGTTACTACGGCTTTTGAGAGCAGAAAGAGACGGCGATTTTGATCTCCACATGTTATCAGTAACGGAGAGTGTTCACTGGTTTTGGGCGGCAGGACGAACAAACTACGCACGGTTCACGCCCGTGTATATCGCCGATATGCTCGCTCTAAAGACCACCAACCCACAAGCATATGAACATCTTGAGAACGGTGGCTTTGTTGTCAGACGGCGATCGGGCACGCCTTCAATGCAGTTCCAACTGATCAGGCACTTGAACAAACAATAAATAAAGAAGCAAAAGGATCAGGGGGAATCATTGGATTTACTCGTAGAAAGGGAGCATTGACTCGGTGGCTGGTAACTCGTCACATTCTAGGTGAATTTTGTGGACAGTTCAGAGAGACTGTATCCAAGAACAAAGGTGCTAGTCAACACGAGGAATTGGGCAAAAGCCGAAAGGAAAGGAATGAAGCAGATGTTGATAAGGTAGTTGATCTAGTCACTACACAGTACCAAAATCCGTTCGACTTAAACACGGTATCAGAACGTCTGGTAAACATTGCCACAGGGCAAGTTGCGTCTGCGGACATAGAAAAGTCGATGAATGAATTCCGAGTTGCTAGTCAAGAGGCAGTTGATAAATTCGTATCGGAAAGAATCTCGAAGGAACGTACTGTGAAATTATGGGAACCAATCCCTCGCAGTAAGGTTAAGACCTTCTCAAATATGCGAAAACCATTTGCTACAAGCAAAACATCGAAACTGATGTTAGACTCGGAAGTTCTGTTCAGACGACTGCTGGCAGTAGCGAATCATAGAGACATTGAAATGAATGATGTCTTGAAACATGAATTGGCTTCGGTTCCACCTGCCCTATTTCACGACGACGGCACCATGCGCAAAACAAACAAGGCAGAGTTGACGAAGAAACTTGAATCTTTCGTTGAGGAGATCAACGAGTTTCCAGTTCAGCAAGCTGATACTGACAGCAACACGGCATATATCATCGATGCGATGGCACTGCTGCAGTCGCTGAACGAAGGACACTTCAAAACATTTGACCAACTAGGCGCAGTCGTTTTGAAACATATCATGTCACATTTTACCCGGGACAAGTCGATTACATCGGTCACTGTCGTCTTTGACCGGTATGATAAAGCCAGTTCTCTCAAAGAAGCTGAACGTCAGCGTCGCACGACCAACAGCGATGTACCTGCCTATATGGTGAGTGGCGGTCGCACAGTTCCAAATTACCGCCGTTTTCTGAGTAACTCTGAAAACAAAGCATCGTTGGCAGCCTTTGTGTGTGAGTACGTAGCTGTGAATGCACCAGGCCATCTGAAACAGCAGCTATCCATTGTACTTGCGGTGATTTTCGGAACGGACGAGAAGTACAGTCTGTGACGAAGGAAGGTACGGAATGCTTATCAAACTTGTTTTCGAGTCAGGAAGAGGCAGATACCCGAATGGTGCTGCATGCCACACATATGGCTCAAACGCATGGCCGTATTCTGATCCGTACTGACGATACAGATGTGCTCGTCATCCTTCTGTATTACTACTATACACGTTTCGCGGACACAGAAATATATATGCATACAGGGCATAGAACGAGGCATGCTTTCAGAAACAGGTTTGTTCCAATCCACTCGATTGCCCAACAGATAGGCCAAATCGTAAGCTCCTGCTTACCTGCCATGCATGCCTTGACTGGATGCGACACAAACAGCTCAATATACAAAGTTGGGAAACGAACCTCGTTCAACAAACTGGTGAAACGTGCCGACAAGCTACGGGAATTGTCCAAGGTGGGCTTATCAGAATATATAGATGAATGTTTACCAGTCGCGCGAAGGTATACTATGATGCTGTTTGGCGGCTTCAACAATAAGACAAGTGGAAAACCGTATGACAGTATGGATGAAATCCGATTGGCGATCGCTACATCCACGGACAAATCAGCAACGCAACTTCCACCGACAGAAGATGCATTCAAGCACCATGTAATGCGTGCACGAGTTCAGACAAGTCTGGTGCCAAAGCCATATTCCAGATCCTGAGGTTCCTGATCCAGTCGGAAATGGATGGAAGAAAGATGAAAATGGAATCCTGGTGCCAGTTTACTTCGCAAATCCACCAGCGCCAGTATTCTTGAGGGACCTGACACATTTGTATTGTAAGGATGGCAACTGTAATAGCAGCAAGTGTCAGTGCCATTCCGTGGGCCTTCAATGCATTGACATCTGTCGGTGCCAACATGAGTGCACAAACAGAACGACTGCTGTTACAATAGGTGATTCGGATTCGGATGAATGAAAGTGAGCCCACTTGAAGGTGGATAGATCTTGCAAACGAAACACGAAATAATGTAGTTTGTATCGTGTACTGATTTCTGCTGTTGAGATCGTCGTCCTGTTCCATTGTATAGTTATTTATCGGTTATGTACACACCATCTGTTTATGATTTTGTGAATATTTGATCTTCTCAGCATTTGTTTGTTAAATTTGGCGGCCATCTTGAAAAAGTAAAACATATCGACAGGTAGTCGAACATGTATGCACATACAGTGTATAGTCCCATGCGTTCGTATGATCGTGTGTATAATATCCCGTTCGTTGCATCGGTCAAATACACAACATTTGTTCTCGATTCTATGATTATTTTATCTGCTCAGCAATAGTTCGTTAGATTTGGCGGCCATCTTGAAAATGTTAAAATTGTCGACAGACAGTCGAAACATGTATGTGTACATATTTTTCTTTGTACGAGGGTTCGTCTATATATTATGACATTCGGGCAACGATTATAATTATACACGGCAATTACATTTTTTTCTAATTATATGATCAATTTGCACTGCTCAGCATTCGCGTATAGTTTAGATAATTAGACCAACCAAACTACGTATAATGTGATTATTATTGCATTTGAAATGTATAGAAGTGTTAGTTTTCGTCAGTATTATGTGTGTCGAAATGTATAACATTACAACTGACGTTAATTGTTCATAAATACCAAGGTACAGCCCGTTGCAAACGCTAATCTTCCCGATTGGCTAGAAACCCACGTTTCCATGGTACCGTCTACGAACATGCATTTTAATATTATTGTTCGATTCCAAAATATGTGTGCGTGTAAAATGAAGACAGTTTACCAAATATACAACTTTATATGTTGTTTTGCAACACGTAGATGTTTAAATATATATTTTGAATTTTCTGGAAAAAAATATTGGTTACCATAGAAACCAGCGAAAAAAACATATTCGGCCGCGGTTTTCGCAATTTTAACACGCAGATTCGAATTCTACGATGAATTTCCTGTAAGAATAGATATATTTCATAAAGTTCTACTCTGGGTAGGGGTAGGTCGAAATTTTCAGCCGAGCGCCAAAGGAGTATATCCCTTCACTTGATGCTTACGTTTATGATAATTAGGTTTGAGGAATTTGATTCCTCAAACCTTTTCTTTTCGTTTGTTTTTTTTTTCTTTTTCTTTTTCTTTTTTTTCTTTTTATTCAGCCGTCGAGACTACAGCCCAAACCGCTGGTCGGATCGACTTCAAATTTTGTATACCGATTCGCATCAACAGTGAGACGAGAATAACGCAATTTTCAGAATTCTCATGACGTCACTTTCTACGAAACCGGAAGTGACGTCATATATCATATAATTCCCTATAACTTCCTTATTTTCCAACCGATTTCAAAAATTCTTTTTGAATTGTAAAGCTGCGAGAATTCTCTATCTTCGCTTCGCTGACAATGTTTGGCTATCTGCTCAAATGAGAGAGCTATAGACATGTGAAATTGAGAAAAATGAAAAAAATCAACAATTTCAGATTTTTATTTTATTTTAACGGGTGGTCTTTGAAAACAGTTTTCCAATTTGTACAGTAATCTCAGCAACATAATTTTTTGACAGCGTCACGCGGGACATTCATCCGCACAGAACATGATATTTTTCAGAGCAATGGCTTGAATAGTTCTGATTCTATTGTCTTTCAAACTTGGACGTTTTTTTTCAATTTTTAAAATTTGAAATGGTCATAACTTTTTTATTATCTAACCGATTTCAAATATTTTTTTTGCATTAAAAAGCCAACAAAATTCTCTATCTCCGTTTCACTGGTAGTTTTTGGCTATCTGCCCAAATGAGAGAGTTGTAGGCATTTGAAGTTTTTTAAAAAAAATTGAAATGGTCATAACTTCCTTATTATTCAACCGATTTCAAATTCTCTATCTCCGGTTCGCTGGTAGTTTTTAGCTATCTGCTCAAATGCGCGAGCTACATGCATTTGAAGTTTGAGAACGAGCATATAAACTTAGCCGCCTAGAACAGTGTGTACAGCTGACAAACTTCGAGGTGGAGGCCAGACAGGTATGGTGGGCTGTATCAGACACTGGTTTTATATACGAACTGACATGCTGTGAGTGCTTTAGAATCGTCTCAACTTCAATGTCAGACTAGGGGGTTAACGGTACACATTTCGTAGAACGTTATATAATGAAAAATGCTTAGGATAGTCAAGCGATTCTGAAAATACAAAACTTTATTTTTTCAATTTCATTGGAATTGCATCAATTTTTTTTGAGTTTCATATGTTTTCGTCATTGGCAATGTCTTCTAATCACTTTGCCAGTGTACGTTTGTCAGTACATCAAGCCTCAAACCGTTGATGCAGCTTCAGCTGCTCTAGTTAGCTACTGTGTCGGACAACTATGTGAGTATTCAATCAGAGTTTGCTCCCTTCCCGCAGCATGCACTGACGGTAAAACCAATTTAGACCCGTTTCCAGTTGTGCATGCTGTTGAAGATTGTATGCATGTGTGGATTCAGGGGGAGGTGGCTGACCCGGCGCTCGCCACCCACCCCCCCTAAAATTCGCCGAGTAAAGATTTTTTACAAGTGATAAGACACATTTTGTACTCCAAAATGCGCCAGAACGCAGTAAATGCGATGTAGATTTAACAAGAACAATTATAACATGAATGATCATGTTATAAAAGAACGCTTTGAGTGTATGTTATTATTATTGAGGCCAACTACATGTTTGCAAGTAGCATGTAAAGTTATAGATATCAGGGTATGGGATCAGTGGTTTCCGAACCTGCTTTTCCGACGTGACGTATTCTGTGACGTCATTTTTACAGTAAATTTTCTTGAAACTTTTCCAAGCAAACGGACGGATTTCGATGATATGTATCACACCATAGAAGTGGCATACCGGTTCGATGATATGTATGACACCATACATTCACGTTCTTTAGATTTATATTCACATCCATGGTAACCGATTCTTCGTCAAAACCAGAAAATTGTTAGATTAAAGCAAACTATACCATAATGCAAGAACTGGCATCATTAAACGAAGCTAATCCCCTCGCACTGGCATCATTAAACGAAGCTAATCTCCTCGCTGGCAACCTTGATAATAAAAAAGTACTCCGTGACCTTGGGCGGTCGAACGTGGGTCATATGTCTACTCATATGCTAAACCATGCTCCATCCATAGACACACATTATGGTCAAATAATATCAAAATCGTAGAAGCAGTTCACAAGATATTGAAAAATGAAATGTGTTACTAGCGTACGTACATACGTACGCAGTACATGGACTAACGATATACCAGCTCTTGCCTATCGGCGAGGGGATACTAATTGGCAACCTGTTAAGCATTACTGCGTTATGTTTCATTAAACTCTGTCTTTCCATTATAAAGATATTACATTCAACATACTGCACCAACTTTAATTGACATGGCGCAATTTTAAATATTGCGCGGGCCCAATTTTCCCAATTTTAGTACTTTCCCCTAACAAAAAAAACCGACATCTAGTCGCACGCTGACTGAGCCGCGATCTATAAACTTACCCAGGGAGATTACATTGCAAAAATAGTGTAACGCGTCCACTGGCGGTTTGTTTCGGTGAGTCCGCACAGTACAACTGTTCAACAGTCCGACTTGGCAACGCCACCTAGCGACTTATCACCGGCACTGCAGTGCATGATATAAAAATCCTAAAACCATCAACTTCTAAAACTGGCGTTTTGAAGAAAGTCATGAAATATGCAATCTTAAATTCGATAAAATTGACGCAGTACAATTTTGAACGACGTTATAAGCCAAAGATATGAGTGCCAGAAATAATCCACATTCAGACACATGAAAATGTTTTGCCATTTCTCCATTTCATTTGTCGAAAACTCCAGACGGTTTTACAGAATGTGAAAGCCATAGAAAATGTATACTGGATATAAAATACTCCTACAAGCACCAACGACAGGTCATACATTACATCGAAACAGAAATCATTGCCTTGAAAAAGTCTGAGAAATATTACACACACACAAGTACACATTCAAACGGCTGTATGTCAAAAATTGTTCTGCGACTTTGCACTGCAGTGGAGTATCCAGATTCATGCAGAGGGGGTGTGAATTGTGAATGGAGTTTGGAAGGGGGTGCGAGAACATACATTCAATTTCTTCCATTGTAGTGATTTTCACATATATTATACAGGTAGTTATTTCCCCCAGAAAACGTAGGTTAAAGTAAAAAAAATACACACCTGACCAAATGTTACGGGATGCAATTACACACCATATCACTGGACTTTGTACTGTACACCCACTGGTGAATCCATGTGACAAGTGTTTTGTATGATGTGGTGTTTGTGAATGAGCTGATAAGACATGTGTCGTGCCTATGCACTTAATGACTGGGTGCCAGACATCCTTCAGCAAAGTTGCAAATCATGATTTGAATTGGGATCCCATCTGTTTGGCACAAAGTGTTCTTTATAGGAATTAAATATTAAATAAGTATAATTGTTTAACATTCCAACAGTTTCAAACATACGAGTGCCCGCTACACAGAAATATTCACTTAGTAATATTAGGTTTACTGATAGGTTGTATCATCGTGCTATTTTGATTGTAAATGAGGCAGGTCATTTTTAAATTATTTATATCAACTAAATGTGTCACCTGAATAAATATTTGTATTGACTTGTTTTACAAAATATTGATCATTGCACATCAAAGGATAAAATAGAAAAAAGAGAATAAAAATGTTGTTTCCATTAACATTTTAAAGAGTCAATGTTATCGCCCTTGATATCAAAGTGGCAATTCAAGCTTGATGTAAAAATAATAATAATGTAAAATTAACATGGTTGATATGATTTTTTTAAGAATTTTACCAAATTTTCTACGACGGCCATCTTGGATTATGCGACAACCTCCATTTTAACAAATATGAAAATGCTTCACCCACGCACCACAACTGTGAAGTCTGACCAGCGTCGGCCAAACGGTACATGAGAAGAAGGCGAAATCTATAATTAAAGGATGACCTGTCAGCGGCCATCTTGTATGATGTATCATCCGATTTTGACAATACCCACGATACCTTCGATTTGATATATATCGGGACCATATTAGGTCAAATTTGAAATATCACCATGTGCCAAATACAAAATCAATGCGTGAAAAAACAAAAGGAGAACACTGGAATATTAGTGAGGCAAGAGTTGTGATAACTATACAAAAAGGAATTCCAGTTATGCTCGGGACACAAAATCAGTACATGTATCCGAAAAAAACAAAAGAAATCAGTACATGTATGGTAAGATATGTTATTCTTGCTTTTAAGGACTAGAGCAAGTGAGCGGGGTCTCACACATACCCTCGGCCGTAGCAAAGTCATTTGGCCTTGACCTTTGGCATGAAAGCCGCTTAGGTGAGATATAGAATGAAATATGGCTGTTGATAAAGAAGTATGTGACATTTGCAGTTGATCCAACATACGGTTGCAGATAAATTGTGTACTTAAAACTTTAATGCAAATATTTCAAAACATTTAACACAATTTGACCTTGACCTTGGCCATGAAAGTCACATGTGTGGGCTATAAAATGAAAATAAAATATGGATGTTGATTGTTGATAGACAAATATATGAAGTTTCAATTCAATCTGACTTACGGTTGCAGAGAAATTGTTTACTTAAAACTTTAACACATATATTTTCAAAACATTTAACGCAAGTTTCAAAGTAATTTCACCTTCACTGTGTGCATGAAAGCGTATGAGTGGGCTATAGAATGTTTGTTTAATGGTGTTTAACAGCCTATCAACAGCTATGGTCTAATAATAATTTCATCGAGAAAAATAAAGTCAGCCCTGAAATTAGAATAACCTGACCTGATGCCAGGTCCATACCACACCAAAGTCACTTGGCCCCTTTCCCTAAAAAAGGATTACGAATAATCGTAATACTCACACAAGAGATATACCGGTAACCCAGATTCAACTGTCACATACAAAATGCCAAAGACGTATGTGAGGGCCAAACCAGGTCTCCAGTCGGATTTCCGGTAAGGATGAATCGCGATTGTTAAATTACCCATCACATGCACCCACCAGGGCTATAGAAAGAAAATATTGATCTTCTAACTTCATAAAGAAGTATATATATGAAGTTTCAAGTCAACCCCGACTTGCGGTTGCAGAGACATTGTGTACTTAAAAACTTTGACATGTTTGATGCAAATATTTCAAAACTTTAAGTAATTTGACCTTGTGCAGGAAAGCCACATCGGTGTGCTACAGTATAAAAAATATGGATGACGATAAAGAAGTATATGAAGATTCAACTCAATGCGATTTACGGTTGCAGATATAATGGGTACCAAAAAACCTTTAACGCAAATCTTACGGATGGACGAAAATACAAAAACTATATACACCTCGACATACTTTGTATGCCTGGGTATGAATCATGATTGAAGGCACTGTGTTACAGATGATGCCTCAATATGTTGTTTGTCACATCATGCACTGCAAATTACCAATATCAACCAATTGCACCATTTCATTCGAAGTCAAATTTCGAAGTCGAAATTTATTGTACACATGTAATTTGTTACAAGTTTGACCATTGGGCATTGATTTCAATTATAATCATGATAATAGCACAAAAATACATCATTAATTCGTAAATTTTCATTTCCCTTCGAAAGTCTACAAAGTTTGTCTTTGGTCTATTCTGGATGTTTCAAGTAAAATCCTTTATTGCGAAGATAACTGAAACCATGTGAAACCAACCAAATATAGACTTTATAGATTGTGGACGTTAAACAGAAATTTATGAATCAAAGATTGAATGCAATACCTTAAATGTTAATCATTCTAGGTTGGCGGTAGGATTTTTGTTTTTGAATTTGCTCAAATATGTGTCTGTGACTGGAGAAATGGGGCTTATGGGATTTGCGACCAGTGTAGATACACATATCCGCACAGGATCTGCACTGTTCACCATTGCATCAATGAAATCTCCATCATGCTTCTAACAAGCCACATCATTATCAGGCTACAGGAGTGTACTATTTGATCAGGAGCTACACTGGTCACAAATCCCATAAACCACATTCTCCTGTCACAGCCACCGGTTAAAGTAACGGACCAATACCTATAAATACATTAAATATACCTAAAAGCATCAATAAGTGAAATAAAATAGGCTAAACAAATTATTTACTCCCATATATCACACATGGAGTAAATACATTTTGTTTAGCTTATTTTTCTCTCACTTATTGATGCTCTTAGGTATATTTAATGTATTTATAGGCCATGGTCCGTTACTTCAACCTGAGGTCACAGCCACATATGTGTAAAAAAAAGCATAGTAAATATATTTCTGACCATTTCAATATCTAGTCCTTCGAGTGTCACATAATCAGAAATGTACCAATGTCATTCTGTCCACCACAAGAATGAGTCACCGATTCAAAAAATATTGACAAATCTTAAAACTGCACAAGTCAGATTTGTGTGAATAAGATTCATTCTCAATTCCATCAACACAAGAAGTAACATGTCTTCACGACACATCCTTTCAACAGGTTTGATTAGATGATTAGAGCAGAAATCAGAGTTAAGAACCACACAAACACTGCCGCTGGCATGGATGGTACTCCGGTTAAATGGTTAATTTTTTGTAACTGAACTTGTCTTTCTCAAGCTCTTCCTCGAGGGTTATATTTTCAGATGTCGCTGATCTTAAGATGATGACAGTCTGTCATGGCGACACTATATTTTGCTTCGTGTAGGTCAGGAACTGGATCAGTTCCCATTTCGCGAGTGTTTGGCAACTTCTTGCCCAGGTGGAGTTGTGTCTTCGGGCAGCGATTCTTCTGGTGGCCTTTGTCCTTCAACAGCAGAATGAGAAACAATTTCCGCCTTATCTGCTTCTTCTGAAACCGCCCATATACTATCTCTCAATAGCCCTGCTGGTGTCTGCCTCGACTGCAGGGGGGTGAAGTTGAAGAGGCTCGACGAATAATCCAGATGGCTAAGATCTGTAGACGGCTTCCTGAAACAAACAATCAAACACTATTATGTTCATGGTTAGCCTTTTATTGAATTTCTTACCAGTATTAACCATTACTCAGCAAATGACTCCGCAACTTTCCAACATGAAACAGTGCTTAGAGAACTACATCCCACCGGGCATCAAACTCACAACACTTGGATAAATGTGGTAAGCGAGTAAGCCACATTGTTCATAATTGTGAACAGTAACTCTTGAAATCTACAACCGTACTGTCCGTAGCAGAGTTACGTTTCCATTCATAGTCTTCCTCTGCAGAATAGTGAATAAGAGATCTGGTTCGCAAATTACATGTAGCAGCTAAAGTTGGGGTCCTATCCACAGGTTGAAGTAACGGACCGAGGTATATATATGTGTGTGTTATAGAGGGAGTAACAAAACTTTTTTTAGCTTTTTTTTTCGTTTATGGACGCTTTTAGGCGTATTTAATGTATTTATAGACCTCGGTCCATTACAATGTACTTCAACCTGTCCCATCATAGTAGGCATAACAGTTTGCCTATAAGAATTAAATAAGTGTATAATTGTGTAACTACGGTACATGTATTCCACCAGTTTTAAAAATTACGAGTGCAGGCCCACTATACACATATAATCATTCAGTAATATTGATTTTACTGATAGTGACTCGCGGTGGTATCAGGCTATTTTGATATGCAAATGAGACATGACATTTTAAAATTATTTATACCCATTAAATGTGTCGTCCGAACAAATATTTTTATTGACACATTATAAAGTACGATCATAGTGCACATAACAAAACTAAGCAGACAGAATATAGTTTCCATTAACCTTTAATGGAAACACGGTTATCGCCCCTGATATCAGTGACGAAATTCACGTTTCATACAAAAAGAAAAAGTACATGTATATTTTCACGTACATGTACAAATGGGGGGAAAATCCCAAAATCAGAAACTGAATATTTACAATAACAAAACTATATATTCAGCGCTGAAATCAGAATAATCCTGGTCTGATGCCAGGTCCTCGCCACACCAGAATCACTTGGCCCCTCCCAAAAGCAGTAGGATAAGTAATAATCTTACTACTTTTATAATGGGCAATAACCCAATTCAACTCCAAGGTAACAAAAGAGCCAAAGATAAAAATGTACTGAAGGGTCAAACCAGGCAAATAGTGATTCCTATATGGAGGAACCACTACCGTTAATTTAAGTCGTCTCGTTCTCCGACCACCACCCACGTAAAGTTTTGTATTACTTTTATAATAGTTTTTTTTTCAGATGGAAAATAAACAAATTAGGTCACAATTAACAACTAAAGTGTAAATCAGATCTGATTAGCTATTCTGTAGAGGAAGCCTACGTATATCATTTATTTGTTTGTTGGGGTCTAACGGCCAATCAACAGATGCGGTCATTTAAGGCCGGGTCAATGGGTTTAGTAATAAAAAATCCCATTACCTGTACAAGTACATGTTCAAGTACATGTACAAATTGGGGGGAAAATCCTAAAATCAGAAATTAATATTTACAATAAAAGAACTATATACTCAGCCCTGAAATCAGGATGATCCTGTCTGATGCCAGGTCCTCGCCACACCAGAATCACATGGCCCCTCCCAAAAAGCAGTAGGATCAGTAATAATCTTACTACTTCTATAATGGGCAATTACCCAATTCAACTCCCAGGTAACAGAAAGAGCGAAAGATGAAAACGTGCATGAGGGCCAAACCAGGCAAATCGTGATCCATACGTATTACTTTTATAATATTTTTTTTCAGATGGAAAATATACAAATTGTGTCACAATTAACAACTAAAGTGTAAATCAGATCTGATTAGCTATTATGTAGAGGAAGCCTACATGTATGAATGGAATAGTAACTCTGCTACAGACGGTACAGGAGTAGATTGCAAGAGTTATTGTTCGCAACTACAATAACATGGTTCAATAATAATGAGACATCAGTGATTCGATATTTTATGTACATATTGGTGTCGTTTTTATAGTTTCGATGTAGAACCAATAATTCATTAAACTGTGTTTATTCCATTGGGTGACAGTCCAGTTGTTACATTTATAACAGTATAGCCAATTGTTCTCGTCATTTTTTTAATTTTATTTCCACTTCAAGGGACCAGGGGTCTCAGAAATGTAATTTCCATTATGTACATTTACATGACGTAAATATAGCTTTACATTTACATTTTTTTCTTTTCAACGGCATAAAACATACAACTGAAGGGGCATCTATTTAGAAAAGTGTCAAGAATATGATAAGCTAATTGTATTAGTGCGAAACAGAGAAATTTAGTAGCAAGTCGTGGAATTTCTCATTTATGGCAACCCAACAACATGTATTTAATATTAAAAAGAATCAGTAAAGTTAAGCAAAACAAAATAGCTTGGCAACTAACAGAATGCCGTGTTTTACCACATGTACCAAACATCGTTATATACATGGTATTATACATAGTTTCTTTACTGAAAAAAAAAAAAATTTCCTTATAAATTGTGTGATTTGTCAGTATAAATTACACCGGGACACCAGATGTACATAAAATATAGAATCACTGACATACATATCTATACATGTATCAAACCAATGAAAACTGACATTCTGATCTGCATATAAAAAATGTCATTTCGGCTAATTCTGCACACCGGCTAATGCACAATTCACGTAATGTTTTGCCCAGCTTTAATCACGTCAGAATAAATTATGTTGATTTTGGAATAAATCAGCTGATTAACGGTATACTAAGTCACAATTTTATCCCATTCCGATAGTTTGGTAAAAAGTTATACAGAACATGGTCAAAATGATTAGTGGTCCTGCTTACTAAATTAATAGATCAACAACAGATCTGTTAAAAAAAGCTTCATAAACCAATAATACACATGCAAATATACCGACATTGGTTATTATTTTATTCCCGTATTATTCGCAAAACTCAAGGACATGGACTGATATTTTGATCAAATTTGGCTGGGTCTCCGCTAGGCGGATACAGATAATAGACGACAGATGAAATAGTAAAAGCCATCTGTTTAGCCGTGATTATCTTGGCTAAGAACTGCCTTGAATGTCCAGGGAATTTAGACTGAATATGGACATTTTCACGAAAATTGTTTGGTCACTGTTGTTAAAGTTTTCTAAATCGTGTAAACACGTGACTTTCTGAAAACACTTGTCTTAAGAAAACAACATGAATAATCAGGAACATGTAAAATATTGGTGTGTGCAAAGCCACATACACGGTGCGAAGCCGGGTACACTTACTTAATAGAAATACTGCACCGGCCTATATTCATGATATTTCGGGGAAAAGTCACCGCTGTGCAAATGCAGTGTACCTGGATTCGCACACCTCAATTTTTTACTTATTTCATCACTGTTGTTACAGTTTTTATAAACACATTTGACTCTCGTGGGGGGGGGGGGGGGATGATGAAATGAGTGTCTTTTTTAAGTGGCTAAAAGCCTATAATATATAGACAATAGATAACAGATAATAGCCTAAATAAATAATGAATTGACTTGTTGGACTGAAAACATATATTCAAAGTGAATCTACAAGTATCGAGGTGCCACAAACACACAGAGTCCGAGAGATGCACCATAAATTAGCTATTTAAACAACAATTGTGGAAACAACATTGGTCGCGAAAACCAATGACTCGGCACATGCACAGGCAATGTTGAATATCCCCCACCCACTTGAATTCATGTTAGATTGAATACAATGGAATTATTTTAGTAGCCCTGTGGTTAAAAGTGCTGTCGAAGTCAGCACGATTCAAATATTGGTCAACAGTAATAAAGAAATAATTCCTACCTGAAACGAATGTTTCGTGTCTGGCAGCTAGTAGACTTGAAATGTAGGTCAATTATTGATGCGTCTTGGCTGTCGCCGTATTGTCCTCTCAACTTTAGCAAATTTGCAGAAATGTACGTCTGTAGCATTCACAAATCGTCGAGTACACAATGAGTATCTGTATTTCCGTATTTAGAGCTTATCAACAATGAAGACAGCAATAATGACACGATGGCTTCGACCAGTACGTGTAATGGCACTATGACCAATCATTGTATTATTACGCGTTTGGCAGGACACGAAATATAGTATGACGTCACAATGAAAATAAAATCGCATTTAACAAACAAATAGCTGACTTTTTAAACGTAAATTTGTTATTGGTTGGTATATTACATTAAAAAAAAGTGTCCTGTGTCCAATAAATTGGACACATGACACTATGGCGTTTAGTAAAAAGGTTCAAATATTGACTCTATATGTGCCGGACGTTCTAAATGAGGCTCCATACGGGATAATCTATTTAAACTAAATTTCATTGGGAAGCTATTTTTTGCAAATTACATGCGTATTATTATTTTAATATAACCTATCAATGTTTACAGGTGTTAGCATGTTTCAATATTGAACTAACATATAGCTTGTTGGTATTGGCACACTTTCATTTTACGAAGTTTCCCGCAGCGAACCCCATTCGGCCCATCGACCGATTGTAATTATAGAACGCCTGTAACTATTCACGAGAATATAGGCGTTCTATGAAAAAAAATCCGGGTGGGAATTACCCCTAGCGCTATCCCGAGCTCTGCTTGGTCAAAATAGTTACGCCGCTATAGCACACATTTACTTACCGCGTTCCGCATTTTGACATTTGAATACTCCAAAGAACAATGGTAGACAATATAAAACGTATTTCCAACTCAGCCTCGGCATTGTACTAACTCCCCATCACTATTGTCTAGTCAACAGGAATAGATTTCACATTTCATTTCTCGGTGACTAACTTAAATGTATGGTTCCTCGAGGTGACAAATTTTAGGATTGATAAAAGTTTTTCCTGTAGATGTCGTGTTCAATAACTGCCGTTCATGTGTTTGCCATGCACAACAATTGACAGTGCACATGATGACAGTCCACATCCGACACCCAGCCCCACTACGTACATCCTCCTCAGTGCGGGCCGGTCAAGATTCACCGATATCCAGACTATGTGTCCGATGTTAACACCGTGGGAAACAACAAAAGTTATGTCATCTGATGTTGTTTCATATTTTGTCTTTTTCTCAATATATAAACATGGTTTGACCAGACCATGTTTTTGCTGAGAAAAATGGAAATTAAAAAAAAAGCTGTGGTACTATTTTGGCTTTGTTTTATTTGTTACTTTTACCAATGCTAAAATATGTGTATCTCCTAATTAGGAGATACTAAGTCCTAATTAGGACTTATTATCTCCTAATTATGACTTACTATCTCCTAATTATGAGTTATTACTCCTAATTAGGAATTACTATCTCCTAGTTAGGAGTTAGTATCTCATAATTAAGAGTTTGTATATCCTAATTAGGAGATAAAACAATGTTTAGCATTGACACATATAGCAAGTCCTAATTAGGAGATACTAACTCATAATTATAGTTGTAAGTACTAATTAGGAAATATTAAGTCCTAATTAGGAGATACTAACTCCTAATTATGAGATAGTATCTCCTAATTAGGTGTAAACATATTTTATTATTGGCACCAGGAGGCTTCCAATAGCCGACTCCTATCAATATGTGCAACTCGTTAACAATTAAATAACTGGCGCTAGCTCTGTGTATTGAAAATGTAAAGCAAACATAATTTGTTGCACTTATTAAACGACCCTTGCACTTCAAATTAATACAATCGGGATATACGGTTCATAAAAAAACGCTTGACCTTGCACCACCATTAGCAACTGCTTCACTCATTATATGGTCAAGAGAAACTAGTTATGTAATTGACACCACTACCTATGTCCAGTATACACAATTCAATAGTTTCAGCCGTCGGTAGCAGAAGGCTGAAATGAAACCCATTTTATTGTCGCGCCCACTTGCGGACAGCGCGTTATAGTCGGCATATTGATGTGCGTACGTCCGAGGTTAAAGTTTTTGGTTAAAGTTTGTTGGTATACTATCAGGGTTGGCCGGGAAATACCGGGGGCGGGAATTCCCGGAGGGAAATACCGGGAAATATGAATTTTTATGTTATTATTTCATAATTAAAGTTATTGAAATTAAGTTTTAAGCTCAGTAATAGTTAATTAAACAATCAACAACTTAATAATTAGATATAGGGGTTAATTACAATGTATAGATCTGTTTCATTTCCAACTAGGGGTACTCGTCAGGTAGAATATTTGGCAACCATGACATTTATATTTTGGTTGTATTATTTTTTTGTAAATTACTTCTTCATTTTTTAGGAAGCATCTGAGTGTCTGCTAGATACAACTCACAAGGATAACGTCATCATGATCAGACTATGTTTAGACAACAGGCTGTTAATTGTCAACCTTCTCCCACACTAATATTCGGTATCAAGAAATGAGAATAATCTTAGCATGCATGATGTGCATACACAGTCTCTTACAAGTCTTATATGACTGACAATGTACTGTTGTTTTATGCTTTGCATTTGTATTACTTATTTGCATTATTATTATGACATTTATTTAACGTGAAGACTATGGGCCAAGATGGTAAGTATGAGATACAGTACCTAAAATAATTAGCCAAAAGCCTACTAATGTCTACTTATTTGCATATACATTGATGAGACTTTAATATACTTTAATAAACCATCAGACTATGACAACAGGTTGTTAATTGTCAGCCTTCTCTCACACCTTTTGTGTCATACTGTATAATAAGAACCCAGGTGGTCTGTATTATGGTCATGTCAAGTTGTAAAACAATTACACTTACACTGTACATGGATTATCCCTGTTATCAACAGGGATTTTCTCAAAATTCCAAAAGCAGCTTTTATTAGTGGCAGGTTACTATAGTAATGAGGGGTGTTCTCATATACAATAAAATAGACAGTTTGCAAATACTACATAGACTTGTATATAGGGAAGAAAATTGTCTAGAAAATAATGATGTTTTTTTTCTCTAAATAAACTTATTATTTCTTTTGTTATTGCAGAATGTTTTACCTGTAGGCTTATCAGTCTACACAGATATAAACCATAGTAGATATAGGGGAATATAGAGACTCATCTTGACATTTTGGAATTAAAAAGACCACCAAGATTCATATTTCCCGGTATTTCCCGGTATTTCCCGCCGTCCTGGGATATACTCTTATTTCCCGGGAAATTGCCAACCCTGTATACTATCAAAGACTCGGCGGAGCGTGACCACAGGTGGAAGACTCGGACCTATGACCCAATACTTGGCTCATTTTGGAAACGTTACCCTACCCACCCATTTACATACACTATACCTTACATCCTTTCCAAATGAGCCAAGTATTGGGTCCTAGGTCCGAGTCTTCCACCTGTTGATCTAATAATTATAAATTAATAATATTTGTTAAACTTGTTGACTGATTTCAGTAAACTTGTTAAACCGGTGTACAAAAACAGAAAAAAATACATGTAGTTATTTTCCGTCTTTAAAGGTACATGTTGTATTTCCCGTGTATGGAGTGTATGCTTCTGTCATGGCTAATTGCTCATTTCCTCACCAACACCACTCTGATTCACATTATCCCTGCATCTATCTTCACAGTCCTCCACTTGTGACGTGTCGCTATGACAAACTCTCCCTGTCACCCATCGTATCTCGAATGGATTCTTCCTTCTTGATATTCAGACTGTGCTAGGTTTCATAACAAGAAATTCGCCACAGAAGCGGTGTCTACGGTGGCACAGAGGGGACATGAAATATGTTTTACTTTCGCGTGCGCACGCAATAGCACGCGATAGCTATTGCGTGCGCACGTAATAGGTTTTGCGTGCTCACGCGATAGGGTTTTGCGTGCGCACGCGATAGGATAGTTATTGCGTGCGCACGCGATAGCTATTGCATTGCGTGCGCACGCGATAGCTATTGCGTGCGCACGCGATAGCTATTGCGTGCGCACGCGATAGCTTTTGCGTGCGCACGCGATATGTTAGCCAATTAAAGCTATCGCGTGCGCACGCAATAGCTATCGCGTGCGCACGCAAAACCTGCAAAACCCTATCGCGTGCGCACGCAAAACCTATTGCGTGCGCACGCAATAGCTATATCGCGTGCGCACGCAAAATCCTATCGCGTGCGCACGCAAAACATATATATTGCGTGCGCACGCGAAAGTAAAAAATATTTCCATGTCCCCTCTGTGCCACCGTAGGTGTCACACCTGCCAGTATACAGAAGATGGGTGCGTTGTAGCAGGTCATGAATTTCCGTGAACTTATGAAAGTAAAAAAGGTCAAGGTCATATTATTAGCCGGATGATTGTGATTCGTATTTTCCTATGTGTCTGCATCCTGAAGCAATCCCTCCAAAAAAAAATATGGCATGATAAGAAACCTGTGCAAACTTTTGGACATCAACAATAGCTAAGTGTTTCAGCAACCTTGTTGTTGTCATAAAGATTAACACTTAGACCGCTACACACAACAATTGTCGACTGCTGTTGTTTTTATATCTTGTCTTATTTCTCAATAAAAACATGTTTTGACAGCACTTCAGAATCATTTCCAATGTAAATGATTCTGAAGTGCTGTCAAAGCATGTTGTAAATTATTCTAAAGTGTTGTCGAAGCATGTTTTTGATGATAAAAATGGAAATTAGAAAATAAACAGCAGACGACAACAAATTAAGATAGCGGTGTAAGGGTTAAGGTTATTCCAAAAATGATCGCACATATCAAGTCTCCAAATATTCAAACAATCCTGCAAGAAATATTGAAGTTAGATCACGATGAAGGAACTTAGTTTGTACAAACTTTTTGCAAACAAAAATGGCCAAGTGTTTCAGCAACTTTGTCATGGTCAAGGTGTTCCAAATGCTCACATGTAGCAAGTGTCCAAATATTGAAGCAATCCGTCCAGTAATATTAGTTATATCACAATGAAGAAACGTGTAGACTTTTTGACATGTGTTGATGCGGACGACGACAATGGAAAAAGCAGCGACTATTGTCGCGCCTGCTGCTACAACATGGCGCCACGCCGTTCGGAATGGTGCTTAACGGCCCATCAACACAGAGTGTCATTTAGGGCCAAGCAATTTAGATGAAGAAGAAAATAATAGTAAAATAGTATGTTAGATGTGGTAGGTAATGAAATGATTAGAGGAAAACTAAAACTATGATGAACAGTATTAATGAGCAAATGTATACAATGATAAAATTAGATTTTCCGATACAAGTTGGTTACATGGAGAAAGTTTAGCAAACCTTCAATATTCTCCACCTGGAACAACTCCGAAAGTGAAGTAACATTGAAGTGTTTGTGCGGAATATCGGCAAAGTCAATACAGTCCAGTAGGCTGTGTTGTACCGTAAATGCGCTGTGGCATGGAATACAACATGCACACGGCTCACCTTTGAGCATATACGAATGCGTTAGCCGTGTATGTCCAATGCGCAATCGACTAAGGACAACTTAATTCATCCCGGCGTACATGTCTGTAGCCAGGAGTCCATTCGCCCAAAGTCGTTCGGAAACCATGTGACCCCACTCCCTGTTGTAGTAACATCTGTTTAACCCTTCTAATGCTGAATTCAATTTTGTCGTCTGCTGAATAGTTTTATTTTTCATATTATTAAAGCATCCTTTGGCAGCATTTTAAGACTATTTTCTCAGGGAGATATTTCACTAAACTGTTTATGATAAAAAAGTTTGTACAAAGATTTTCATTGATTGATGATTGATCGATTATTCGTGTTTAACGGCCAATCAACAGCTAAGGTCATCTAAGGCCGGGCGAACGGGTTGGACTATCCCATATTCAACCTGTCCATAATGAAGGAAATTCCCAAAATCACAACCGAATATTTACAGAAAAAAATAAAATTTCCTGACCTGGTGCCAGGTCCATTCCACACCAGTCACTTAGCTGCAACCCCAAAAGTGGTATGATCAGCACTAACCTTATTACTTTTTAATGGAGTATAACAGGAGTTGGCTCTCAAGTATCAGAAGGCTAAAAATGTACACGAGGGCCAAACCATGTCGGCATTACGGTAAGAATGAACCCCGACCGTTGAATATCCCGTCGCATGCTCCCGACCAACCACCCACATAAAGATTTTTCACAAATTTGCTGCTCACATTATGTGGTTGCCTAATGATGCAATTTTCCAGCTGCATGTACAATCGATGAATGTGAGCACATCCACAAATGATTTGGCAACATTGGCAATTTTTATTGTTATTGTAAATTTCAAATTTGCGCTTACAAACTTTTTATTAGTGTTTAATGGCTTATCAACAGCCAAGGTCATGTAAGGATGGGCAAACGGGTTCGATCTCGTTTTAACCTGCTGCATTTGATGGGGAAATCCCAAAAACAGAACGTAAAATTTACCCTGAAATTAGAATAACCCGACCTGGTGCCAGGTCCATACCACACCAGTCACTTGGCCCCTTCCCCTAAAATAGGATTAGGAATAATCGTAATATTCGCATAAGGGGTATAACCAGATTCAACTGTCACATACAAAATGACAAAGACGTATGTGAGGGCCAAACCAGGTCTCCAATCGGAATTCCGTTAAGAATGAACCCCGATCGTTAAATTACCCATCATTATGCTTCCACCCTCCAAAGTTTAGTGAAATGGGCCCCAGGGTTTATATCCAGGTGCCAGAGTATAACGGTCTCAACATCCGCACAGGTAGAAAACTCGGACCTGTGACATAAAATTACCCATTAAAGGTACATGCCCCCTCAGTAGGCACAAAATGTGTTTTACAGGAATTAAATAAGTGTATAATCTGTCACCATTCCACTAGTTCTAAAAATTACAAGTACCCGCTAAACAGATATAATCATTTAGTAATATTTATTTCGCGGTGGTATCAGGCTATTTTCATATGCAAATGAGGCATGATATTTTTTAATTATTTATACTAATTAAATGCGTCCCCTAAACAAATAATATTTTCGACATAAAGTATGATAATTGCACATCAAAAAATAAATACAGAGAATAAATAGCAATGTCTGTTAACATTTTAAGGAAACACGGTTATCGCCCCTGATATCAGTGTGAGAATTTACGTCTGATATAAAATGTATAATAAAGCCAATCAATACATGGGGTAATGGTGAATGAATGTTTTTTAGGACTGGTGGAATAGTGACACTTAATACAGTTATTTAATTCCTATAAAGAACAGTTTGTGCCTACTGAGTGGGCATGTACCTCCTACTCAGTAGGCATAAAATGTTCATTATAGGAATTAAATAAGTGTATAATCGTGTTACTATTCCATCAGTTCTAAAAATTACGAGTGCCCGCTATACAGATATACTGATTTAGTAATGTTTATTTTACTGATAGTGACTCGCGGTGGTATCAGGCTATTTTAATATGCAAATGAGGCATATTTTTTTTAAGTATGATCATTCCACATCAAAAAATAAATACATAAAATAAATATCAATGTCCGTTAACATTTTAATGCAACATCAGTGTGGGAATTTACGTCTGATATAAATGTATAATAATGCCAATCAATACGTGGAGTATTTAGTTTGTTTGTTTATTGTGTTTAACGGCCTATCAACAGCTAAGGTCATGTAAGGCAGGGCAAACGGGTTCGATCCCGTTTTAACCTGCTGCATTGGTCAATACGTGGAGTAATGGTGTTTGTTTGTTTGTTTGTTTGTTTGTTGGGGTTTAACGGCCTATCAACAGCTAAGATCATTTAAGGCCAGGTCAATGGGTTTAGTACTAAATCCCATATATTACCTGTACAAATACATCTACATGTTCAAGTACATGTACAAATGGGGGGAAAATCCCAAAATCAGGACTGAATATTTACAATAACAAAACTATATATTCAGCCCTGAAATCAGAATAATCCTGATCGATGCCAGGTCCTCGCCACACCAGAATCACTTTGCCCCTCCCAAAAGCAGTTTGTTTGTTTGTTTGTTTATTGGTGTTTAACGGCCTATCAACAGCTAAGGTCATGTAAGGCCGGGCAAACGGGTTCGATCCCGTTTTAACCTGCTGCATTGGGGGGAAAATTCCAAAATCAGAACGGAATATTTACATCGAGAAACAATATATTCAGCCCCGATATTAGAATAACCTGACCTGGTGGCAGGTCCATACCACACCAAAGTCACTTGGCCCCTTCCCCTAAAATAGGATTACGTATAATCGTAATACTCACATAAGGGGTATAACCAGATTCAACTGTCACATACAAAATGCCAAAGACGTATGTGAGGGCCAAACCAGGTCTCCAGTCGGAATTCCGGTAAGGATGAACCCCGATCGTTAAATTACCCATCGCTTGCACCCACTTCCACCCACCCGCAAAAGCAGTAGGATCAGTAATAATCTTACTAGCTTTATAATGGGCAATAATCCAATTCAACTCCCAGGTAAGAAAAGAGCCAAAAATAAAAACGTACCTGAGGGCCAAACCAGGCAAATCGTGATTCCTATAAGGAGGAATCCCAACCGTTAATTTACGCCATCGCGTTCGCCCGACCACCACCCACGGAGTAATGGTGAATGAATATTTAGTTTGCCTGAAAATGTATCAGATGATGTCTCTGATGTAAAGAAAATGTGCCTACTGAGTTGGCATGTACCTTTAATCCTTACACTGCTGAATTAAATTTTGTTGTCTGCTCTTTATTTACTAATATCCATTTTTCTCATAAAAAATATGCTTCGACAGCACAAAATTTCTAATGGACATGATTGTTAAACCATGTTTTTATTGAGAATGAAGGGTTAAAGAAATCCATTACCCCACCCAACTGTTGTTGTACTGTACATTACATCTATACACCCGTGTAACAGGAAATCGCCCCCTCCCCCCCTTGGAAATCTCCCCCCCCTGGAAATCTTCCCCCCCGGGGCATTAAGCCTAGGAAATATTCCTCCCAGCCTGGAAATTCTCCCCCCCCCCCCCCATCACCACCTTCACAGACACTGTGCACAAAACTTTTAATGTATTTTCATATATATTGTTGATATTGTGCTCAGGAGAATACAAAATGCACATGCTAGAACTAGTCTGTTGGTAACAGAGGACGTAATATCCCTACATGTATATCCAACTAACATAGTCATAATGTATGTCTGCTTGTGGAGAAGTATGTGAATAGGCGAGGTAGCATTTTCTATAAAAGAGCTATATTTAGTATATTATCTATACATAGACAATATAGTGGTGGTGGGGCGGTAGAGATTCTATTTACCGGTATATGCAATAATTCCCCATTACCGTACCATAACTAATATGTAAGTTGGCTGATAGAGAGTTCTCTAGGTTAAATCTCTACCATAGCTGCATATGATTGGTATAAATGTATAGCACATGGTGGGGGTGGGTCTAGAAAATAACAAGAAACGAGGCAAAGCCACGAAGGCCAGGTTTTTTCCAAGCATGGACACTTGGATAACATAATTATATCCACTTTTTGCAGACTAGATGGCCGTGGCCTGCATGTCACACCTTGGGGCGAGGCATGGACACTAAAAAAATAGATATAGCAGATGGAAAAACTTTACTGAAAAAACTTTAACCGGACACACGGACGTACGGACGGACGGACGTATGCCAAAATGCCGACGATATCGCGCTTTCCGCAAGCGGGTGCGACAATGATGATAAACACCCATGTGAAGTATCAATGTAATGGGTGAAGCAGTTGCAGAGATAAAGTACACGAAAAAACTTTAACAAATAAATTCAAAGTAATTTGACCTTGACATTGCGCACAGGGGCCGCACGGTTGGGGGTTAGAATGAAAATATGGACGATGATAAACACCCATGTGAAGTTTCAAGGTAATGGGCAAAGCAGTTGCAGAGATATAGTATAACGAAAAAGTTTTAACCAAAACATTTAACCAGACGTACGTTAAAAAGTTAACGTTGAAAATGGCTAAGTCAATTACGTAGAAATAATAGGTGAAGGTAAAAAAATGGTCACATGTTGGATAGTTGTATGTGGTAGGCACCCCTTGGTTATGAAGCTGTGAAAGTTTGGTGATCCTAGGTGGTACAGTACCAAAGAAATGAACTTAAACACGAAAACTTAACATTGTAAACGCGAAAACTTAACATTGAAAATGGCTAAGTCGACTGCGCGGAAAAAAATGGGTCAAGTTAAAAAAAAGAGTAACATGTTGGATAGTGATATGTGGTGGGCACCCCTTGATTATGAAGCTGTGAAAGTTTGGTGGTCCTAGGTGGTACAGTACCAAAGAAATGGACTTAAACGCGAAAACTTAACATTGAAAACGCGAAAACTTAACATTGAAAATGGCTAAGTCGACTGCGCGGAAAAAATGGGTCAAGTTAAAAAAAAAGTAACATGTTGGATAGTGATATGTGGTGGGCACCCCTTGATTATGAAGCTGTGAAAGTTTGGTGGTCCTAGGTGGTACAGTAACAAAGAAATGGACTCAAACACGAAAACTTAACATTGATTGTGGACGCTGCCCGCCCACCCGCCCGGCTTTCGCCAATCCAATAGCCTGGATTTTTTTTCAAAAAACCTGGCTAAAAACAGTATATCTGTGTAGAACAGCAAGCATGTGTGGCAAAGTGGATGTGATTGTCTCTTTGTAGAGAAGAATAGCAGGTGATTTCGGGAGTATTTCTGATGAAATGAAATGTATGTTGGTGTAGAACAGATAGCATAGCATTTGGCATGTATTGAGGGGGGGGGGGGGGGGGGGGGGGGGGGATTTTCCCATCAACCATCTACCATATGCATAGCGGATGTGAATGTGAGTTAAATTACCCATCGCGTGCTCCCACCTGCCACCCACTGTCTACAAAGAGACATTCACATCCGCTATGCATATGGTAGACCCTTGGGGTGGGTGTGGTGGTGGAGGATATCCTAGAAAATTCTCTCACCATACCATTATTTCATCATGAGGGAGGCGGGGTTATTCTTGTCTACAAAGAGACATTCACATCCGCTATGCATATTGTAGATGATTGTGGTGGTGGGGGTGGGAATTTCCTAGGAAAATCTCTCCCCCACCCCCTGCCAATATGCGTCACATGCTAACTGTTCTACACAAAATTTTTCACTTGATCAGAAATCTTCCCCCAATCTTGTGATATTCTTGTCTATCAAGGGACTTACACTATGCATATGGTAAATTGGGGTGGGGTGTGAGGGAGGTGATTTTTTATGTTCCCCTTTCTTATACCAAATGACATACATTGTGCCTATGTGCACATGTTTGGTGGGAAATAATTCTGCTTTGTAGCATTCAAACACAAACTTTTGGGTGGGGGGAGAATTTCTAGGGTGGGGGTGGGGGAGAATTTCCTAGGGTCGAGCTGGAAATATTCCCCCTCGGCCTAGGGTACAGCCTGGAAATCTCCCCCCCTGGGGGGGGGGGGGGGGGGGGGTGGGGTGAGGGGGGGGGGGGAATTTCCTGTGACACCTGTACATAATGGTTGGGTAATGGGATTGTTTAATGGGTATATATTTTTTTCCTGTCGCAGGTCCGAGTGTTCCACCGGTGCTCCTGTGTTGGGAGAAACTGCAAAGGTTGAATATAAAAAACATATATGAGGGTTTTAGCTGTTTATTATTTTCTACTATATAGCACAAATACCCATATATCACATGTGAATGAATGAGCCACAGTATAACAAAACATGTTGAGACAATTCATGCCATAAAATATACCAGTCGTGAATAATGCCACATGAAAATGTATATATATGTGATCCGCCATGACGAAAGGGGGCTTATTGAGTTTTTGACAAGTGTAGCACCTGATCAACTAGCTCACTCCTGTACTGTCATAATGATTTTAAGGCTGGGTCAATGGGTTTAGTATTAAATCCCATATATTACCTGTACAAATGAGGGTGGGGGCGGGGGGGATCCCAAAATCAGAGCTGAATATTTACAATAAAAAAACTACATGTATATATTCAGCATGAAATCAGAAAAACCGGTCTGATGCCAGGTCCTCGCCACACCAGAATCTTTCATACAGATTCATGTGTCTTGCTATGAAAGAATAGGGACTCTTGAATTTTCTGAAAAGCAGTTGTGAGAAGGGCATACACCGAGAAGGACATACACTTTGTTATCGAGTCGCTGAATCATTGCCATATAGGAGATAGGCCATGTAATTTTGTACATGTGCGATATCTCATGAAACATATTTACGATATTTTCCGTAAATGATGTTGAAAATTGGCGAAATTTTCATACCAAATGTGGAATTCTATTTCGCATTTGAGAAGAATATTTTGCCATCTTTCGACGTCATTTACAGAAAATATCACAGTTCCTGTTCATATATTTCTTGAAAAAGATACCCGCACGTTTTTATGTACAAAATCAAATGATGTGTCTCGTATGTAAATTTTGATTTCATATCTGTACCTGTCTCCATGCGCTACACTGGCCACAAACTAAATAAGCCAAGTTTTGTGACCGCGGGCCACGTGTAGCGATGTTGTACGTGGACACACGAATCCCAGGCACTTGTCTCGATGGCACCATCATGTAACTACAGTTACTATACGCTAACATCAGTCAACAACAACAACAACTTGGTCAGCCATCGATATGGCTAATGGTTACCCTTTCATTAACACAACAGACCTCTCAATCATAATGTTTGCAAACAGTGTAGATCCAGATGAGCCGGCTCGTAACGAGCCGTCTCATCAGGATCTGCACTATTTGTGGGTATTTTCTGATTAAAAAAAAACAAAACAAAAATTCTGATAAATGGTAGTCTGAAAAGTAACATGGAAGAGTGCATTAGTTACTCTGGGGTGAAATGGTTAAAGCCATTATTGTACATAGATACTTGGACCACTGGATGCAATCTGGGCTATTTCAGATATTACATGTGGCCTGTGTTGATGTGTTGATCCTGATCATTTATAATCATGCAGTCGATACTTGTTATTCTGGGACAAATAACGAATGTCAAATCTGAATGGTGACCGGCCTAAATCCAGATTTGACTGTGCCGATGTGCAGTCTGATGAGGGACTATGCTGGACATGGCCAAAATGCCAAAAGATGCGTTTTCCCAGCCGGCAGCCATTTATTAATTTTATCATCTTCTGTTGTTCTTTTTTTATAATTTCCTTTTTTTATGAAAACACATTTTAACATTGGATATGATTCTCGTGCGCTCCTAAAATATGTTTTGCTAATGAAACAAGAATGTGGCCGGTCGGCGCATAAATGCCCCCGGTGGGAGATTAGAAAAACTGTGGCAAACATCTTAACCGGAGACACAGAAACCCACCCGGATGGACACACAGTCCAAACACTATATGCCTGCCGGCTCTACCAAGACATAAAAACAGCAGATGAAAGTTCCCAACTTTTGAAGGTTAATACAGAACACAACTATAAGGACACATGAGAAAAATGAATGAGCAAAGAGCAATAAGTTTTAATTCACATTATCACATCATGTTTTGTCTTCATTGAACGCGATTTAAAATTACATCTGTATACAGAATCCAAGTTGGAATAAAACCATACTTCAAACCAGTGTCGACTGTAATATTCACTGGTTTCCAAGAGTTTCCGCCCAATGATGACACATTGTGAACCTAGATAGGAACACCTGTGTGCATGTGAATGCCCCTCCCAACTGGTACAAAGGTGGTCAGTGACAAACCACAACAGACCATCAAGTCAGGCACTACATATTTGATGCAGTCCAGATTATTCCAGTTCAATCCATGATAAATCTGCTTTGGATTTGTTCAGGAAACGTGACACATGTATAGTTTGTTTGTTGGGGGTTAAAGACCTATCAACAGCTAAGGTCATTTAAGGCCGGGTCAATGGATTTAGTACTAAATCCCATATATTACCTGTACAAGTACACCCCTACCGTTAAATTACGCTGTCGAGTTTACCTGACCTACCACCCACTGGACACATGATCATGACCTGAAGATGAATTACAAGCATAAAGACAACTTTTTCGTGTTCAGCAGTCTAAGGGTTAGATACAGAGGAAATCATCCATTTGGGATATAAAAATAGTGGCTGTTATAGAGAGGGTGTTGTTGTAGAGAGGTGGCCGTTCGGGGAGGTTCGATTGTATATGTGACAAGCCATGTGTTCGGGGAGGTTCGACTGTATATGTGGCAAGCTATGTGTTCGGGGAGGTTCGACTGTATATGTGACAAGCCATGTGTTCGGGGAGGTTCGACTGTATATGTGGCAAGCCATGTATTTGGGGAGGTTCGACTGTATATGTGACAAGCCATGTGTTTTGTATCTAAGAAGATGTACGATTTTTCATGGTAATAGTACATTTTCATGAAACTTCAGTTGACACATTCATCGTTTGTTTGTTTGTTTGTTGGTGTTTAATGGCCTATTAACAGCTAACGTAATTTAAGGCCTGGCCAATGGGTTCGATCCCGCATTCAACCCGCTGCATTGGGGGCAAAATCCCAAAATCAGAACGGAATATTTACATCAAAAAATATATTCAACCTTGAAATTAGAATAACCTGACCTGGTGCCAGGTCCATACCACACCAAAGTCACTTGGCCCCTTCCCCTGAAAGTATTAGAATTACGAATAATCGTAATACTCACATAAGGGGTATAACCAGATTTATATATACATACAAAATGCCAATGACGTACGTGAGGGCCAAACCAGGTTTCCGGTCGGGATTCCAGTAAGGATAAACCCCGATCGTTAAATTACCCATCACATGCTCCCACCTGCCACCCACCACATTCATAGTATCGTCAGACTTCGGTGTTTATGTTGGGATAAGCTACTAGCAATCAATTATGTATTGCACTAATCGTAAAATTGATATTAATATCACCTTTTCATATATTAAAATATACATGTAGGCCATCTAATATCATGTGCATGTAATATATACGTCCACATAATGCTGTCAATACAAAAACACAGTGAGATGTATAAATTTTGGAAAAAGGAAAACATTGAGTATACTTTGAGGGAGTAATCAATTATTTTTCCCAAAATGCATTACGTCATATAGAACTAACAACTGCATATATCCGATTACAAGTATGCAGATTTATTATACTGAATTTATTACATTATCACAGTCAAAATGGCTGTGATAATGTAATAAATTCAGTATAATAACAAGAGTGCCGTAAGTCATGATAATGTAATAAATTCAGTATAATAACAAAGAGTGCCATAAGTCACAAAATACGCCCATCGAAGATGGGCCACACAGCGAAGATGCAGAAATGTGAAGGTGTCACCAAGGCAATAAACATTAATGATAATTTGAAACTCTATAGCATAATTTCTTCATCTCGTTGTGCTAAACATGTATACTAATTTAGGCAGAGATGTCTAAAGTAGAAATGATATAGAATTGGATACAAAAATGTAGAAAAAATGGCTAAGTTAAAAAGGTGATATTTATCGGCATACAAACACCAAGGTGCACATCTTCAATATGTGTAGAAGACGTGTGTATAGTTTCAGATCGATCAACTGAACAATTTCAGAGGAGTTGTGTACACAAACTATGCAGTTTTTCTGTCCGCCGTGCCCGCCCGCCCGCGGTAAAACATAATACGTACCAGTTTTTTAAAACGGTTGTATAAAAATTAATGAATTTATCCATAGATTGAAAATTTCTCCCTCAAAGTATACTTAGCAAGATAAGCATACTTTGCAATTTTGGTGAAATAGGTTACTGGGTCTGTGCGGGTTATGATCATAACTACAGTTCCCCCTAAACTCAGTTGTGAGCAGCAATAAGCAATGCAGTGAGCACTAGTGATTGAGATGCAGATATATGCGGCTGTGACTGGAGAACTGGGGCTTACAGGATTTGTGTTGATCGTTTTGTTTGCTGGGGTTTAACGGCCTATCAACAGCTAAGGTCATTTAAGGCCAGGTCAATGGGTTTAGTACTAAATCCCATATATTACCTGTACAAGTGCATGTACATGTTCAAGTACATGTACAAAATCAGAACTGAATATTTACCAAAACAAGAGTGCCGAAGGTCACAATATACGCCCGTCGAAGCAAGGCCAGTCAACAAGGGGAGATAATTCATCTTGACGTGATAAACATGTAAACCAAATTTGGTTTCGATCGGTGAAGTCGAACTTGAGTTAATGCATGGACAAGGATACAGTGCGAAAATTAAAAATGGCCGCCAGGGGGAAATAAGTATCGGAAATTTTTAAAAATCAAAAGGCTTCTTTGTCTTGCCATGATAAAATTGTATACCGAATTTGGTTTTGATCGGTGTAAGTAGAACTTGAGCGTTGGACTGATCGGGGGGTAGTAAAAGTACTGAGTTTATGCGTGGAAGGATCAGTGCGAAAATTAAAAATGGCCGCCAAGGGGGAAATTAGGCCGCCAGGGTAGGGGGAAAAATAAGTATCGGAAATTTTTAAAAATCAAAAGGCTTCTTTGTCTTGCCATGATAAAAATGTATACCGAATTTAGTTTCGATCGGTGAAGTAGAAGTTGAGTTATTGCATGGACAAGTATACAGAGTGCGAAAAATAAAAATGGCCGCCAAGGGGAGATAAGTCATCGGCAAGTTTTGAAAATCAATAGGCTTCTTTGGCTTGCCGTGATAAACCAAATTTGTATACCAAATTTGGTTACAATCCGTCAAGTAGGACTCTAGTTATTGCGTGGACAAGCTGTGCCTGCCCACCCGCCGCCCACCCACCCACCCGCACAAGATGAATACATAACACGTCCCATTTTTTCAAACGGGCGTATACAAACTAGATATTCAGCCCTGAAATCAGAATAATCCTGATCTGATGCCAGCTCCTCGCCACACCAGAATCACTTAGCCCCCTCCCAAAAGCAGTAGGATCAGTAATAATCTTACTACTTTTATAATGGGCAATAACCCAATTCAACTCCCAGGTAACAAAAGAGCCAAAGATATAAACATACCTGAGGGCCAAACTAGGCAAATCGTGATTCCTATAAGGAGGAACCCCTACCATTAATTTATGCCGTCGCGTTCGCCCAACCATCCACCCACTACAGGATTTGTGACCAGTCTAGCTCCTGATCAAACAGCACACTCCTGTAGTCTTATAACGATATACTAGTACATGTATACTGAAAGTTATAAGCATGAAGGGTATTCATTTATGGAATAGCGAACAGTGCAGTGAGTGAGTGAGTGAATAGGGTTTAACGTCCGCTTTTCTGACATAGAGGTACAAGCCTCAAGGAGTCTACATGCAGACGGGTCAACGGGGTCGTGTCCCGTATCCACCTGTCCGAGGGGGGTAAATCCCAACTTCAGAACTCAATATTTACAATCAAAATATATATTCAGTCCAGAAATTAGAACAACCTGATCTGGTGCCAGGCCCTCGCCACACCAGCATCATTTATCCCATCCCCTAAAAGTAATAGGATTAGCGCTAATCTTACTTTTATATATGGGGCATAGCCTGACTCAACTCTCACATACAAGAAAGCCAAAAATGTACATGAGGGCCAAATCCGGTATAGTGGGTTCCGGAAAGTATGAACCCAATCATTAAGCCAGTTTAGTCGCCTTTTACGACAAGCAATGGCTACTGCAGCACTATTCTCAGGATCAGTTGATGGTGCCTGTACGGGGCGCGAACAGTGCAGATGCTGATCAGACTGTGCAGATGCACATGGTGATCTAGATCTACACTGATCGCAAAACCCGTTAATTTCTCCAGTCACAGCCATATATAATGTTACCTTGCATCAACTACCCACCTATATCATGTATAAAAATACAAAGAAAAAAACAACACCGAGTGATTATCATTGATTAAATGGGGTTTTATGACTGTTCAACAATCAATGGCATCATTCCATAAAGCAAATACCCCAGTCACAAAACTAAGTGACCTTGGATAGTTGGATATGAGGGACTTGGGCCAGAATTTATTTAATGGTGTCGAATGTTCGTAAGTGCAAAATTATGATAGTCTGTAAATTTCACATTAACACCGTTTTCTTGTAAACAATTATTGGATTTACATTTATTGAGCATAGGCTGCATATGAAGCCTATGCTCAATAAATGTAAATACATCAATTGAAATTTCCAGAAGATCCTAAATTTGCACTTACGAAAATTTTAGTCATACAAAGTTTAGTGAAACGGGCCCCTGACCTGGTGTAACATCCTCACCACAGCCCCACTCCCTAAAAGTAATATGAGTATTACTATTCCGTCTACTTTTATAATGGGTATAATCAGATTCAAGTTTCAAACTGTAACAAGGAAGCCAAAAATGTATCTGAGGGCCAAACCAGGGATATCGGGATTCCGTTTAGGATGAAACCCATCGCTAAATTTACCCGTCGCAAGCTCCCCACCAACAGCCCACACACAGCAGTGAACATGATTACCCACAGTATGGCACAACAACAATAGGACACCATGACAGTACACAACTGACTAGTGACACTCCCAGTATACTTAATTAACCATTACTATGCTGAATTAAATGTTGTCGTCTGCTGGAAATGTTTTATTTTCAATATTTCTCGACAAAAACCTGGTTTTGACAGCACATGAGACGATTCTCATGTGCTGTCAAAACAACTTTTTTTGTTAAGAATTAAAGCAAAAATGAAAAACAGCAGACGGCAATTTCCGTCAACAGCGTAGGAAGGGTTAATGAGCCATAAACCCACTGTTCCAACGAATCGGCCAGAAACGTGGTAACAGTGGGTTTGACCGCTACACACAACAATTGTCGTCTGCTGTTGCTTTTATATCTTGCCTTATTTTTCAATAAAAACACGGTTTGACAGCACTTCAGAATCATTTCCAATGGAAATGATTCTGAAGTGCTGTCAAAGCATGTTGTAAATTATTCTAAAGTGCTGTGAAAGCATGTTTTTGATGATAAAAATGGAAAATAGAAAATAAACAGCAGACGACAAAAAATTTAAGATAGCGGTCTAAGGGTTGATGAATGTGTTTGTGGTCCATTAAGCATCATTCAACATATATGACTGGGGACAGTTTACTGTACATGTGAAACACAAACCACCAATCACTCTTCGAGTGGAGCGACACATATCAAGTGGGCCGCAGGCTGGGAAAACGTATCTTATGCCATTTACAACAATTAGACCTTGGCCCTATTGTGTATTCTCTCAGTAGGATTATATTGATTGATTGATTGGTGTGTAACGGCCTATCAACAGCTAGGGGTCGGGGATCCCAAAATTAGAACGGAATATTTTCATCGAAATAAATATATATTCAGCCCTAAAATATATATTCAGCCCTGCCAGGTCCATACGACACCAAAGTCACTTGGCCCCTTCATCTAAATGTAATACTTTTATAAGGGGCATAACCCCAATTCAACTCTCACATACAAGAAAACCAAAGACATACCTGAGGGTCAAACCAGGTCTTCGGTCGGGATTCCGGTAAGGATTAATTCCGATCATTACATTACCCATCGCATGCTCCCAACCAACCACCACAACATACCCAAGAGACAAACTAGCTCTCCGGTCAGGATTCCTGTAAGGATGAATCCTGATCGTTAAACCCATCACATGCTCCCAACCAACCACCACCAAGTAGGATTAGAACCCAATCATTGTAGCCGATTTCACCAAAAATAGCAAAGGAGACATTTTCAATTTAAGGATATATTTATTGGTTTTTATTATACTGAATTTATTACATTATCACAGCCATGGCTGTGATAATGTAATAAATTCAGTATAATAATTCTGCATACTTTTAATCATCAAATATATGCAGTCGTTAGTTCAATATGACATAATGCATTTCGGGATAAATAATTGATTACTCCCTCAAAGTACACATGGCTAGATAAGTATACATGTACTTTGCAATTTTTGTGAAATAGGCTACTGAAGGCATGGCCAACAGCGTAGTCACTACGGAGACTGTAGATGCGCAGGTCGATCTACGACTACGCTTGTCACATACGCAGTAAGGTCCGTTTTCTTAGCCATTAGCCAATATAAACTCAAGTATGTATTAATATAGAATGTGATACAAAAATATGGCTCATTTCATTTCTGAAAAGTGTAGATTTTGATCACTATGTTCACTTATAATATACAACCAGACAGTAACCCACATTGGTCACAGGATGAATAATGAACCAAAAGGCCAACAGTGAAGACCCTGATCAATTGAGCTGAATGAATAATAATTTCAAATAAAAATGGACGAATGGAAAACATGATTGACAAATACTACATGTAATATGGTAACTATGGCAACTGCACACCTGGGGGCCGTTTCACTAAACTTTGTATGACTAAAATGTTCGTACGGTAAGTGCAAAATTATGATAGTCTGTAAATTTCACATTAACAATGTTTTCTTGTAAACAGTTATTGGATTTACATTTATTGAGCATAGGCTGCATATGCAGCCTATGCTCAATAATTGTAAATACATCAAGGAATATTTCCAGGCGATCATATATTTGCACTTTAATACAAACATTTTAGTCTAGTTTAGTTTAGTGAAACGGGCCCCTGAACATTTTAATAGGAGCATAAAAAACGGCTACAAAAATACAAAGATATGGCACATCGTATACAAGGCCAACGTGATACAATGACAGAGATCTAATATACTGACCCTTATAGACCACACTTGGACAGCTAGATAACTACTGTAGTTCTCGGACAACTGCTTATGTAACAAGGCATAACTTTCTGTTGCTTACATGTTTCCTGAAAACTATTCCCAGCGTCCAATACCAGTGTAGTATGACCGGACGGTGTATTGTATGTTTTATTGTATGTTTTTTACCAGCTCGGAAGAATGTAGAAACTGGTGTAATACAGTAATGATACGGTGACATGTAAATCTGCAACAGCCCAGTAAGTAGCTGTGATCACATGACCGTCCCTGAAACGGATTATTAACCCTTTCACTAGAAAAGACTTTGATGTGTCTATTTGCCGACCAATTCAACGGTCACAAAATGATTTTCAGACTAGTCCATTTATGAAAAGGGGTGTTTTTGTTCTCAAAAGTATGAAAATTACTCGCAAAAAGTGCAGATCCTGATGAGACGGCTCATCACGAGCCGGCTCATCTGGATCTACACTTTTTGCCAATACCACTATACAGGCCTATCGGGTTGTAAGGGTTAAACATTCTGAGCTAGAAATTTGATTGTCTGAACTGAGCCATGGAAACTGCTTCTTTTAGCTAAAATTATAAATACCTGCTCAGTCAAGTATTATGGTCACAGTTCCTAATCTGTCCAAGTATGGATACACAAATCGACTACACGCACAGCTTTATACCCTCGCAACAAATCCCTCATTCCGTAGGCCAGTGACATGACACAAATACTATTCCCAGATAATATAAAGATGCCGCGCTGGCCACATATGTAACCAGATAACTTTTACAGCCATGATGACACATGAATAATATGAAACCGACCAATAAAATAACTAGCCACTCGACTATGAAACTTTTCTTGGATGATACTTCAAGCTCAAATATGAAATCAAGCTGAATAGATGAATAACCAATCAGATTGGTTTGAATTGAAGTTTTTAGTACATGTAATACTCCAACCAGAAGTTTTATAACGAAGGGCCATGTTTACATTATAAATAATAAATTACTAACTACTAGCACTAATTAAAGTGTTAACCCGATACATGCCGATACACCAATGACAATAACACAGAAAAAATAATAATTAAAAAATTATTTTTTTATAAATAATAATTAAAAAAATATTTTCCTTCCTTCTCTTTAAAAGCATATGTTATCACCACCATTCAAACCGTCTGGCCAAGACGGTTTAAATGAGTGGTAACAACATATACTTTATAGCAGAAATGGAAAACAAAACTGATCCTGTTTACACCTGCATAGGCATATTGCGCATGTAAGGGATCAACTGTGAGCAATCTTAAATAGGCTACAACTGACTAATGTGAGCGAGACACCACACACTACATGTAAGTAAACATCACGCCGCCTGGCTCAACTCCGTGCCTGCTGCAGCAACACATGATTGGCAGTGGTTACACACGAGTGACATGTCGTCACAAAAACGGGCTTACCAAGTTTAACCCTTAAATTTGGTCATCTGCTTCTTATTTTCTATTTTCTATTTGTTCTGATTAAAAACATGCTTTGGCAGCACTTTAGAATCATTTCCATTGGAAATGATTCTAAAGTGCTGTCAAACAATGTTTTTATTGAGAACGAAGACAAAATATAAAACAAAAGCAGACGACAATTTTCGTGTCCCGCATTCTAAAGTATCAGACATGCAGCTGAGGATCTAACCATTAGATGTATAGGAGTTTGTTTACACAACTCCATAGAACACAGTGCCGACACAGATGAGAATGTACAGGATGCGCAGATTGATCTAGCCGAACTCATAGAGCTCAATAAGCCGATTTTTGTCACAACGGCACACAATGATACACATGGACGAGAGAAAATACATTGTAGACCTATCTACTCTTGCTGGCATGGCCAGACTAGGTCACTGTCTACAATAGCTGCCCATCAAGATACAGGGTATAGTATGCCAGTAATGCCCTGGGCCCGGTTGCTCAAAGCTTCTGTTAGCTTAACAGATTGTTAAATCCTTAGCATTGCTAAGGATTTAACAGTCTGTTAAGCTAACAGAGGTTTTGAGTAACCGGGCCCTGGTAACGTTAGGACCAGCAGCCAATACAATGTGCCTTATCTTGGTGACCAGTGGAGATACAGATCAGATCAGGGACCACACTGTTTGCTATTCTGTCAACAATAAAGTTCTCTACATTTCAGCCAGGTGTGTACCATTTCACCTGGTTGAATCACCAGTAAATACATGTACATTTTACCTGGTTGAATCACCAGTATATACAGGTACATTTTACCTGGTTGAATCACCAGTATATACAGGTACATTTTACCTGGTTGAATCACCGGTATATACAGGTACATTTTACCTGGTTGAATCACCAGTATATACAGGTACATTTTACCTGGTTGAATCACCAGTATATACAGGTACATTTCACCTGGTTGAATCACCAGTATATACAGGTACATTTCACCTGGTTGAATCACCAGTATATACAGGTACATTTCACCTGGTTGAATCACCAGTATATACAGGTACATTTTACCTGGTTGAATCACTAGTATATACAGGTACATTTCACCTGGTTGAATCACCAGTATATACAGGTACATTTCACCTGGTTGAATCATCAGTATATACATATACAGGTACATTTCACCTGGTTGAATCACTAGTATATACAGGTACATTTCACCTGGTTGAATCACCAGTATATACAGGTACATTTCACCTGGTTTGAATCACAGTTATGGTACAGGTACATTTATTTCCTGGTTGAATCACTAGTATATACAGGTACATTTCACCTGGTTGAATCATCAGTATATACAGTATATACAGGTACATTTCACCTGGTTGAATCACCAGTATATACAGGTACATTTTACCTGGTTGAATCACCAGTATATACAGGTACATTTTACCTGGTTGAATCACCAGTAAATACATGTACATTTTACCTGGTTGAATCACCAGTATATACAGGTACATTTTACCTTTATCAAAAAGATTGGGTGCATGTGGCTGGAAATGTGCTGGGTGATCAGGATCTACAGTAATCACAAACTCTGTTTTGTCTCTTGTGCTCGGTATGGTCAGTGAGTGAGTGAGTGAGTGAATAGGGTTTAACGTCCGCTTTTCTGACATAGAGGTACAAGCCTCAGGGAGTCTACACGCAGACGGGTCAACGGGGTCGTGTCCCGTATCCACCTGTCCGAGGGGGGTAAATCCCAACTTCAGAACTCAATATTTACAATCAAAATATATATTCAGTCCTGAAATTAGAACAACCTGATCTCGTGCCAGGCCCTCGCCACACCAGCATCATTTATCCCATCCCATAAAAGTAATAGGATTAGCGCTAATCTTACTTTTATATATGGGGCATAGCCTGACTCAACTCTCACATACAAGAAAGCCAAAAATGTACATGAGGGCCAAATCCGGTATAGTGGGTTCCGGAAAGTATGAACCCAATCGTTTATAATCTGTGTAGATCAGACGGCCATTCCGGAACTACGCTGGTCACCAATATGAGTGTACATTATGTGAGCAGCTGGCCCGTTTAGGCCACCAAATTCAAGGATATACAATGGGAGTAGATAGACATGCCCTCCACCTAGTTATGTACATCGCACTCAGACGAGTCTGAATATAACTTCTAGTCATCGCAATATATATACTATATCTAATAATATGCCACATGATATACAACATATCTAATAGTCAACTTGTACCTAAAGTATGTACAATATACAACATATCTGAAATTCCATTTACAATGTACTTACATTATCTACAGTCTGCATCTATTTCCATATATTACTACAAGTATATATAATCACTGCATCAACATATTTCCACAATTATATACAGCATACACGATGTTTCCTCAATTATATACTACAATGTGTTTCCTCAATTATATACAGTATACATGATTTTCCACAAACTATTATATACATAAATATCGTGTTCATACATAATAGTAGTTCCACCGATTTCGGTGGAACTACTATTGTGTATGAACACGATATTAGCTCATGTTTATCATAATTAATTCAGCTACAAGCTGTGTGGTCAGGGTTTACACCGCTGACCAGTGGCTGGACATGTGACTGAACTACAATGCCAGGATAGAGATCAGGGAATATTTACAGCGAGGCCCAGTATGCTACACCTATCTATATTACACCCTTAGCTGGCCCACAACTAGACATATAAGTAAACGCGACATTTTCAGAACTATCTCCACAATCGCATTAGCCATTGACATAAATATTGATTTCGAAAATTAGTGATCTTTTCTGTAACTGATGTTGAAAGTTGTCCAAAATTTCGGAATAAATGTGTAATTAAAATTCCATAATATTTGGAAACGTTCAATGTCATTTAAGAAAATATTGTACATTTTGGAAATCAATATTAATGAACCAGATGGCCGCGGTGATCACAATGAAGTCCAGGTGTCTGTGCGTCCGTCCGTGCGTCCGGACGCACAGACACCCGGACGTCATTGTGATCACTATGTTTCACTTTCAGCAAGCAAACAGGAGATAAATATAAAGCCAGTCCCACATGGCAAACAGGGTTCAATATTTTTGTGACCAGTATAACACAAATCTGCCTATGCATATTGGGGTCTGCACAGTGCACATAGATTGTGATTGCTTGATTGGGGCTTTATGCTAGTTCAACAGCAAGGTCATATACGGTACTGCAGATTGACTGGCTAGCACAATGTAGGATGTTTGGAAGTGTTTGTCAATGAATCACAAACTAAATGGTATTAAACAGTGAAGGGCTTTTATAAATGTATTATTGATTGTCTTCCTTATTAAATAGGCAACAAATGATAAAAAATAAAACAAATTTAAACAAGAGGGCCATGATGGTCCTAATTCGCTCACCTGACTCCATGAACACCAGACGAGAATGTGACATTGAGTTCATGTGTTTTAAAAAAATTGTGCTATTTTTAGATGGCGGTCATCTTGGATTAAGTACTTCATTTTACAAATGAAAATGCTTCACCCAGGCATCGGCCATGTGGTTCCTGAGAAAAAGACGTTAAAAATCTTGAATAAATGGACCTTTTGGTGGCCATCATGGATGACATAATCATCCGATTCCGACAAATATTGCACCAGAGTGATCGCCTCATTGATACCTTCAATTTGATATATGACATGACCATATTCAGTCAAAAATAAAATTTGACCCCAATTTGACCCCACGGGCCACGCCCATTTTTGACCCCAGGGTCACCATTTTAACAACTTTCAAAGAGCAATGTACATCGATCATTCCTACCAAGTTTCGTCGAAATCCGGCTAGCGGTTCATGAGAAGAAGATTTTTTTAAGATTAATGCTATTTTTTGTGAAGAAGAATTTTGAAATCTCTGATAAAAGAACGACCTTTTGACATTTCTTTCGGCGGGCCATCTGGATGACATAACAATCCGATTTGTACAAAAAAATGTACCAGAGTGATCGCCTCATTGATACCTTCGATTTGATATATAACATGACCATATTCGGTCAAAAATAAAATTTGACCCCACGGGCCACGCCCATTTTTGACCCCAGGGTCACCATTTTAACAACTTTGAAAGAGCATTGTACATCGATCATTCCTACCAAGTTTCGTCGAAATCCAGCCAGAGGTTCATGAGAAGAAGATTTTTTAAGAATTTATGCTATTTTTTGCGGCAGCCATCTTTGGATTAGCCGGATGGACCTCCATTTTAACAAATCTGAAAAAGGCTTCCACCCATGGACCATAACTTTTAAAGTTTGGTACCATGGGCCAAGCGGTTATGTGAAAGAAGGAATTTTGAAATCTTCTAATAAAAGAACGACCCTTTTGAACATTTCGGTGGCCATCTTGGATGGACATAAACAATCCAATTTGTACAAAAAATGTACCAGAGTGATTCGCCTCATTGTACCTTCGATTGATTATAACATGAAATATTGGTCAAAAATAAAATTTTGGAACCCCAGGGGCCACGCCCATTTTTGGGACCCCACCGGGGTCCCAAATTTTCACTTTGAAAGAGCATTTTGTACTCATCATTCCTACCAAGTTTCGTTCGACCCGGCTAGCGGTTCATGGAAGAAGAATTTTTGAATTTTTAATTTGCTATTTTTAGACGGCGGCCATCTTGGAATTAAGCGATGACCTCCATTTTAACAAATCTGTAAAAGGCTTCACACATGGACCATAACTTTTAAGTTTGGCTACCATGGGCCAAGCGGTTCATGTGAAGAAGAATTTTGAAATCTCTAATAAAAGAACGACCTTTTGACCTTTCGGCGGCCATCTTGGATGACATAACAATCCGATTTCGACAGAAAATGCACCAGAGTGATCGCCTCATTGATACCTTCAATTTGATATATGACATGACCATATTCGGTCAAAAATAAAATTTGACCCAATTTGACCCCACGGGCCACGCCCATTTTTGACCCCGGGGTCACCATTTTAACAACTTTGAAAGAGCAATGTACATCGATCATTCCTACCAAGTTTCGTCGAAATCTGGCAAGCGGTTCATGAGAAGAAGATTTTTTAAGAATTTATGCTATTTTTAGACGGCGGCCATCTTGGATTAGCGATGACCTCTATTTTAACAAATCTGAAAAAGGCTTCACCCATGACCAATAACTTTTAAAGTTTGGCTACTATGGGCCAAGCGGTTTTCATGATGAAGAAGAATTTTGAAATCTTAATAAATAAAAAGAACGACCTTTTGACATTTCGGGGCCAGGCCATTTGGATGGACATAACAATCGATTTTCGACAGGAATAAAATGCACCAGAGGTGATCGCCTCATTGATACCTTCAATTTGATATATGACATGACCCAATTATTCGGTTCAAAAAATAAAATTTGACCCCAACACGCCCATTTTTGACCCCGGGGTCACCATTTTAACAACTTTCAAAGAGCAATGTACATCGATCATTCCTACCAAGTTTCGTCGAAATCCGGCTAGCGGTTCATGAGAAGAAGATTTTTTAAGAATTTATGCTATTTTTAGACGGCAGCCATCTTGGATTAGCGATGACCTCCATTTTAACAAATCTGAAAAGGCTTCACCCATGGACCATAATTTTTAAGTTTGGCTACCATGGGCCAAGCGGTTCATGTGAAGAAGAATTTTGAAATCTCTAATAAAAGAACGACCTTTCGACCTTTCGGCGGCCATCTTGGATGATATAACAATCCGATTTCGACAAAAAATGCACCAGAGTGATCGCCTCATTGATACCTTCAATTTGATATATGAAATGACCATATTCAGTCAAAAATAAAATTTGACCCCAATTTGACCCCACGGACCACGCCCATTTTTAACCCCAGGATCACCATTTTAACATCTTTGAAAGAGCAATGTACATCGATCATTCCTACCAAGATTTGTCGAAATCCGGTTGGCGGTTCTTGAGAAGAAGATTTTTTAAGAATTTGTGCTATTTTTAGACGGCGGCCATCTTGGATTACGTAATGACGTCATTTTAACAATTTTGTAATCCCCCTACCAAAGGACCATGACCATGAAGTTTGGTGACCATAGGCCCAATGGTTACCGAGGAGAAGACGTTTGAAAATGTTCACGGACGACGAGACGACGACGACGGACGACGGACACATTGCGGTAACAATAGCTCACATGAGCTTCGCTCAGGTGAGCTAAAAATCACTTATTTGAGTTGCAAAAAGCAAACAACACTGTTTGCTTTTTGCAGCTAAACTAAGTAAATTTTCAAGCTAAACTAAGTAAATTTTCAACTTTATTACAGTAGTTTCAATACTCAATATGAAAATCAATGAGTATTTTCACATTTCTGTGAGTATTTTGTACTCCCACTTTTGATAATCAATGCGTATTCTGCTAAAATAAGTGCGTAAAATACGCCAATACGCACCTTATCTGGAGCTCTGCTACAGCTATACTGGTCACAGACAGAGAGACAATGGAGTCCAGGTTGGGGAGTTCCAACAGTTCATCAATCGTCTAACAATATAAACTAATTATATATCTAACTATATAACGCCATTTAAACTATAACACATTGTAACATATTTAAAGCCAGATGAGCCGATGGGAGAGTGTATACGATACGTTGTCATGGTTACAGCAACCATAACTACCATTGACAAACACAAGACATTGCATTGTGAGCATTTTATAGAAATGTGAAAGAAGGGGGCTTAGCCCCTTTCCTCTACTGACCCCTTCAAATATAGCCCACCATGAAACAACAATCATTACTGACCAGTGTAAAACCCAATGCAGATATAATTTAGTTAACCTTTCACCCCGAAATATCTGGAATGGAATTTGATATAATAATTTTGCAACCAATCCAATGGTCACAAAATGATTTTCAGACTAGTTCATTTATGAAAAGTGGGTGTTTTTGTTATCAAAAATATGAAAATTACTTGCAAAAAGTGCAGATCCTGACGAGACGGCTCGACATGAGCCGGCTCATCTGGATCTACACTGTTTGCCAATACCACTATACAGGTATGTAGGGTTGACATGATTAATATGCTCAAAATATATCTCAACTTGCGACGTACACGCTCCATATTTCTTCGAATATTTTGAATGTGGTTCAGTGAATACACATTTGTGCTCTACACATATTTATCTATTGCAGTATTAGGTAGCAAAGGTCAAAACAAAACATTTAAAGTCATGAACTTACATGTACATTCACACATTAACACAAGTCCCTGAGCTGACACAACATGTGAGACAAACCCACTGGTTTTGCACCTAAGAACATGTGCGATATGTCATGATAAATATTCACAAACTTTCGATAAATGACGTAAAAAGTTGACGAAATTTTCAAATCAAATGCAGATTTCTATTCCGCTCTGTAAATATCGTCTTTCACCGTGATTTACCGAAAATATCACAGTTTCTGTGAATATATTTCATGAAAAATCTCACATGCTCATGAAAAATCTGTACAAAATCACATGGCGTGTCCCGAATATAAAGGCAGTGACTACACAAGATAACATACATCATCAACAGACACCACCCTATAGTGGGAGGTTACAGATCATTTCTATTCATAGATATCGGACAGATAGAGGATATTTCATCGTACATTTTGAATAGCGGGAAATAATACACGAGTTTGCGTCGGCTTCCGCGTAAGCAACTAATGAGCATAGCGAACCAGTTGTTTGCATGGACGCCGACGGACACAAGTGCATTATTTCCGCTATTCAAACATGTACGATGGAATATCCTATTTATTACACTTCCACGGCGGATATGTATGCACATTTATTAGTCTATTTTTTAATATTAAACACAATAAATTGTGATATGCGCATGAATAGTTACACAATGACGTGTTTTCCCGCGTTTTGACGTTACATATATTCGTAATTGATTTGCAAATAAGGCAGACAAAATACCTGCGTCTGATCAGGGTCTACACTGTTCAGCAGCAATGCCTCGGCATATGCTTATACAACAATCTGAGAATATTCTTGAAACTCGTACTAGATATCACGCAGTTTAATTGGCATGAAACTCCCTGATTTTGAGCATGTGAATGGAGTACATGGTGAGAATATATCAGCACAGTTGTAACTCTGGGGAATGAGATCTACACTGATTACAGCAAAACTCCATGTTACCCACTGGAAGCCTCGGTGAAGGCACAAAATACATTCAGGTGAGTACAACATGTAGGTGAGTACCGAAGAGGATCAGAATGTGCAATTGTTGCGAACGACAGACGGTTTTGTTTGTTTGTTTGTTGGGGTTTAACGGCCTATCAACAGCTAAGGTCATTTAAGGCCGGGTCAATGGGTTTAGTACCAAATCCCATATATTACCTGTACAAGTACATTTTCAAGTACATGTACAAATGGGGGGGGGGGAAATCCCAAAATCAGAACTGAATATTTACAATAACAAAACTATATATTCAGCCCTGAAATCAGAATAATCCTGATCTGATGCCAGGTCCTCGCCACACCAGAATCACTTGGCCCCTCCCAAAAGCAGTAGGATCAGTAATAATCTTACTACTTTTATAATGGGCAATAACCCAAATCAACTCCCAGGTAACAAAAGAGCCAAAGATAAAAACGTACCTGAGGGCCAAACCAGGCAAATCGTGATTCCTATAAGGAGGAATCCATACCGTTAATTTATGCCGTCTCATTCGCCCGACCACCACCCACGACAGACGGTACCTTCGGACAAGTCAATTTATGATCCAGCCAGTGCAGATATGGGAAACAGTGGAACAGATCCTGATCATGTTTATGATCGTGAAAAACTACACAGAAGTTGTACCATTCACTGGCTTACATTCAGTGAAATTGTTAAGATGAAGCAGTTGAAATGGTAACATACACTAAAATTCCCCATTCAGCATACAAATATGTATCTTTGATTGTCACAGTAAACGCTATGTCAGCAACTTTCCCCATTATCATTAACTGTAAATGCCTTGCATCGTCATCTATGTATACAATCACTAAGATCTCTACATGATTTGGCACATTGTAGAATTCTTAATCTGGAAGAGACTTCACTAAAATGCAACGAACACCGAACAATCCCTTGTGACAACAACCTTTTCAACCCCACAGACCATAACAAACATCATTCGCAAACACTGCAGATCCAGATGAGACGGCTCGTAACGAGCTGTCTCATCAGGATCTCCAGTGTTCGTCGTTATCTTAAGATTTTGAAACAATATCCATTTTTGATTAATGTAACAGTCCAAGATTAACATGGACCATGTTGTATGTTTAGGGGTGAACGAGTTAACAACCTTCAGTGTGATAGTAACACAGTAACAAGCCTTACACGAGAACAAATCTGCAATAGAACAATCTTTGAATAATAGTCTGTAACAAAACCCAGTACGATAGTAACGCTGCAACAAGAACCTTACTCTAGAACAGTTTGTCTATTATAGCCTGTAGATGTTCTGCCCGGCTGAAGTCTGTACGTGCGCGTGACTGGCGATACAGCACGGGACAGTCGAGGGACGTGCAGGCCTCCATGGTCCCTGGCTCCATACACCCGACACACGCGGCACACACGTGCGCCAGCTGGCTGCGTGCGCGATCCCAGCGTGTAATCCTGGCAGTGAGGGCGGTACACACCAGCTGCGGGTCAGTCATACACTCCACACACACCTTCTGCTTTGTCTGTCGGTCACACACCGGGCAGTTACTCGTCGTGAAGTACTGCGATATCGTGCCTTTGCGGGCATCATTGGGCAGTGCGGGGATTGAGCCCCCACGGGGTCCGATATGTGGCATCTCCTGGTACCAGGTAAACACGTCCACCCCCAGCAGGGAGAGGAGGCGGTGGAGGGGTGGGAGGACCTGCTTCGTCACGTAGTATGTCGTGTTGAGGCGCAGGCTGCCGTCCTGTAGCAGGTCCCGGGGCTGACGTACCAGCTGGATCAGGGGCAGCCCCGGACTGCCGTACACAATCACGTAGGGGACTCGCTCCCCCACATGCGGCTCTGCCCGCCGGTCCTGGTGGAGTAACTTCCTACAACAGACATAGGGGCGTTATTAACCACGGCTGACAAAACAGACCTCGGGTAAACATGGAAGCTTTACTGGTTGTGGCAGATAAAACAGAATGGAGAAGCTTGTAATTGCAACGACAGTAATTATTGTGCTCCTGCACATCTTTTATTTTCACAATACAAAACACATATCCGGCAGCCACATTTCATTTCATACATTTCATACTGGTGTTTTTTTGCTATTAATTGATGGATATATTTTTCGACAAATATTTTAATCAAACTAAATGTTTCATTAATACTGTGCTAAGGGCTTTTCCAGAATTTTTGTATGGGGGGGTTGGACGGCACCCGATTTAAATTTGGATGGGTGGTGGGGTGTTCCAACAAATTAAATTTGTGCATAGTGGGGTTTTCCAAAAAATGAATTTTGTGCATGGTGGGGTTTTCTAAAATTGAATTGTGTGCATCGTGGGTCTACCTTCCTAGGGTGAAATAAATCAAGGTGGCTATTTAGCAGGTGAAATAAATAAAATAAATATGGGGTCAGAATAAATTAAACAAGAAATGCGTCTGTCGAACGCGGATGCCACCTGCAGCATATTTGAGAAACTGTGACAAATTGGTTAACCGAAAAGTGTGACGGATGGACGGACGGACGTTCTTACAGTACTATACTTATGTGGCTTATCACATGTTAAATATTAGCCACATAAAACGATTTTTAGCCACATAAAAGGATTTTTTAGGTGGCTAATTGTAACCAACCCTATCCTTTACCAAGTCCATAACCCTGTGGGGCTAGCCACATAAGTACCCTAATGTGTGCCCGGAGGACGGACGGACGGACGGACGGACGTTCTTACAAATGGATACTTATGTGGCTTATCACATGTTAAATATTAGCCACATAAAACGATTTTTAGCCACATAAAAGGATTTTTTAGGTGGCTAATTGTAACCAACCCTAGGCTAATTGTAACCAACCCTATCCTTTACTAAGTCCATAACCCTGTGGGGCTAGCCACATAAGTACCCTAATGTGTGCCCGGACGGACGGACGGATGGACGGACGTTCTTACAGTACTATACTTATGTGGCTTATCACATGTTAAATATTAGCCACATAAAACGATTTTTAGCCACATAAAAGGATTTTTTAGGTGGCTAATTGTAACCAACCCTATCCTTTACCAAGTCCATAACCCTGTGGGGGCTAGCCACATAAGTACCCTAATGTGTGCCCGGACGGACAGACGGACGGACGGACGGACGGACGGACGGACGGACGGACGTTCTTACAAATGGATACTTATGTGGCTTATCACATGTTAAATATTAGCCACATAAAACGATTTTTAGCCACATAAAAGGATTGTTTAGGTGGCTAATTGTAACCAACCCTAGGCTAATTGTAACCAACCCTATCCTTTACTAAGTCCATAACCCTGTGGGGCTAGCCACATAAGTACCCTAATGTGTGCCCGGACGGACGGACGGACGGACGGACCGACGGACGGACGGACGGACGGACGGACGGACGGACGTTCTTACAGTACTATACTTATGTGGCTTATCACATGTTAAATATTAGCCACATAAAACGATTTTTAGCCACATAAAAGGATTTTTTAGGTAGCTAATTGTAACCAACCCTATCCTTTACCAAGTCCATAACCCTGACGGTATCTTTTTTTCGCAATTACGGTGGTTTCGCTACCTGCGTGTTTGCTATCTGTACATTTCGCACCTCGTGGGTATTGAAACCTCCTTAGGGAAAAGTGCGAAACCTCTAGGCGCGAAACTGCAGGGTAGCGAATCCTCCGTCAGCCTCTTTCTGTTTGCGCAAGCGTACTATCGTCAAAGCAGCCATGTACAAAAAGTGGACGTGCCGCGAGATGGTGAATCATTGTTGTTACTACTTTGTACATCGACAAAATGACTCGGAAATATGCGACAATCACCATACCGGCAGTGTGATTGAATGGAGTCGACCGTACATTCCATCACGTTACACCCTACATTTAGTTCAGCCGAATAAACATGTCTACATGTAGATGTGTTTACATAGAGTAGACTAGTTGCTTGGATAATGAAACTGTGTGACCATGCCATGATGGTCTACACTGATCATAATTTTAGCAGATAACAATGTGACCCGCCCTGACTAAAATTTATAACAAGTATTCTTCCTGTCCCATCACGTAGTCCCACATCCTGCATAAAGCATGTATGCTTCGCCTCCCAATGCAAGCTGATGTATTGTAGAAACTGAAAGTAAGTCTAAACGCAGGTCTGTTCACAGCAGCACGTACACGTCGGCATTCTTATGGTGGCTCGTTCGGGACATTTCATTTTGTTTACTCACCGCGAACGAACGTAAATTTTACGCCTCTAATGATTCGTTTTTTCCAGTTCACAACCATAAAATTAATTTCTATGTCACCAAAGAACGATAATTAGCATTCCTTCAAGGCTTCGAAATGTAATGTAATTGTAGTAAATGTAATGATGTTTTTTTTTCGCCGATGTGTGTTCATCTAAGGGATGCTAATTTTCGTTTCTTCGCAGACGCAGTGTAGAAACGAATTCCGTTTCTTCTTGTGCACGGCTCCAAGACGAAAAACACTTGAAGTCACTGTGTAAAAAATGTGTATAATACGGTATTATAATCACGTTTTGCAATCGATGGTTATTGATTTATTTTATGTAAATTAACGTTTTCATCTCATCGAGTCGACATGCCAAGAAACAAATATTTAGAGAAATAAATTCATGTTCACGGGGTGGAAAAGAACTTTAAGGTTCTTTATTATCGTTTCTACGCGTATAAACGAAGGAATAAAGTGAAAGTGAATGGGTTTAACGTCCCAGCAACAGCTAAGGTCACAGTCTCATCCGACAGACCAGTGGGATGAATATACTATGAAAGTATATTTTTGATGCCTAAGGCGATGTTTGAACCCACAACCTCCAGATTGGAAGTCAGATTTTCTACCCCTAGGCCACAACCCATCCCTTATAAATGAAGGAAAGAAATGACCCTAACGAGTGACCATACATACTTAGAATACTAACAGCTGATGTAACGGCGGTAAACTGAAATGGTGTACGTGACAATTGACATTTACGTTCCAACAAGATTTTCACGGTGTGTAATCGATCATATTTTCTCTCCACCCGACTCGAGAAACACAAATTAAACCATTTATTTCTGAATGTGTCAAACATTTGCCCGGTCCAACAGTTTCCCCAATGAATATGGGCTAGGTTCGACATTTCATTCCATGTCACATCGCCGGTTTTCGGTGATAATACTGTCAACAATTAAAAATACGCACGGACACCCGGACGTCATTGTGATCACTATGTATCACTTTCCGCAAGCGGGCTCGACAATAATTCTATTATTCGTACAAGATATAAATGGTGTTGTCTTAGGAGACTATTCTCACGTGCTGTCAAAACATGTGTTATTATTAAGAAATCAATCAAATGTGACAAAAAGCATCAATAAGACTTTTTACAAAACATTAGAATCGTCTAAGGAGACTATTTTCATGTGTTTCCAAACCTATTTTATTAAGAAATCAACAAATGTAAAAAGCAAACATGAATAAATTGGTATTTTTTACAAAACCATATTTGGACAAAATAGGAGAATCGTCTTGGTCTCGTGTTTTGGCAGCACACGAGAAAAGTCTCCTAATACAACGTGTACGTGTCCTGTTAAGGAAATGTGACACCCTCACTTTTTCGTGATTTCTCGCATAGGTTGAGATCGCGAAAACGCGAAGCGTGATAGCGAGATTTCGAGACGAAAACGCGTGATTCTATCAATCTCGCTATTTCGCAACCTCGCCGCGTTTTTGATTCGCGATCTCGCACGACTGTTGGAAGTACGGTCTACACACATGCATGTGCGATTGCAACACGCATGCTTTCGACACATGTATGAGCAAAATAACCCCAATTTTATGTCTGTAACGCCGAGATAGTCGCCCTAAGTTACAGACAGAAAAATCGGGTTGGAGCCAAACTTATTTTCAAAAGGGGAAAGCGAGATCGCGAAAACGTGACACGATTCTCATGTTTTGTTGTTGTTGAGAACGATATATTGGCAATATATTTAAAATAATTTTGATAATAAATAATTATGGGGGTTGCGGGTCAAAGAAATAACTCAATTGTATGGGTGGTGGGGGGCAATACAATAATTAATACATATGGGTGGTGTGGCAAGGGAAAATTAATAATTATGGGGGTTGGGGCAAACAAAAATAATTCAATTGTGTGGGTGGTGGGGTGAAGCGATAATTCATAAGCATGGGTGGTGGGGTGAAGCAATAATTCAAAAGCATGGGTATGAAAATTATTTTTTTGTATGGGTGGTGGGTAAAAAAAACAAGAGGGCCATGATGGCCCTAATTCGCTCACCTGACTCCATGAACACCAGAGAATGTGACATTGAGACATTGAAAAATACATTCAAAATCTTGAATAAATGGACCTTTTGGCGGCCGTCATGGATGACATAATCATCCGATTCCGATAAATATTGCACCAGAGCAATCGCCTCATCGATACCTTCAATTTGATATATGACATGAGCATATTTGGTCAAAAATAAAATTTGACCCCAAGGGCCACGCCCATTTTTGACCTCGGGGTCACCATTTTAACACCTTTGAAAGAGAATTCTACATCGATCATTCCTACCAAGTTTCGTCGAAATCCGGCTGGCGGTTCATGAGAAGAAGATTTTTTTAAGAATTTGTGCTATTTTTAGATGGCCGCATCTTGGATTAGCGACGACCTCCGTTTTAACAAATCTGAAAATGCTTCACCCATGGACCACAACTGTGAAGTTTGGCCACCATGGGCCAAGCAGTTCGTGTGAAGAAGAATTTTAAAATCTCTAAAAAAAGAACGACCTTTTGACCTTTTGGCGGCCATCTTGGATGACATGACCATCCAATTTCGACAAAAAATATGCCAGAGTGATCGCCTCTTTGATACCTTCGATTTGATATAGACATGACCATATTCAGTCAAAAATAAAATTTGACCCCAATTTGACCCCACGGGCCATGCCCATTTTTGACCCCGGGGCCACCATTTTAACAACTTTGAAAGAGCATTGTACATCGATCATTCCTACCAAGTTTCGTCGAAATCCAGCCAGAGGTTCATGAGAAGAAGATTTTTTAAGAATTTATGCTATTTTTAGACGGCGGCCATACTTGGATTAGCGATGACCTCCATTTTAACAAATCTGAAAAGGCTTCACCCATGGACCATAACTTTTAAGTTTGGCTACCATGGGCCAAGCGGTTCATGTGGAGAAGAATTTTGAAATCTCTGATAAAAGAACAACCTTTTGACCTTTCGGCGGCCATCTTGGATGACATAACCATCCAATTTCGACAATAAATGCACTAGAGTGATCGCCTCGTTGATACCTTCGATTTGATATATAACATGACCATATTCGGTCAAAAATAAAAGTTGACCCAAATTTGACCCCACGGGCCACGCCCATTTTTGACCCCGGGGTCACCATTTTAACAACTTTGAAAGAGCATTGTACATCGATCATTCCTACCAAGTTTTATCGAAATCCGGCTAGCGGTTCATGAGAAGAAGATTTTTTAAGAATTTATGCTATTTTTAGACGGCGGCCATCTTGGATTAGCGATGACCTCCATTTTAAAAAATCTGAAAAGGCTTCACCCATGGACCATAACTTTTAAGTTTGGCTACCATGGGCCAAGCGGTTCATGTGAAGAAGAATTTTGAAATCTCTAATAAAAGAACGACCTTTTGACATTTCGGCGGCCATCTTGGATGAAATAACCATCCGATTTCGACAAAATGCACCAGAGTGATCGCCTCGTTGATACCTACAATTTGATATATGACATGACCATATTCGGTCAAAAATAAAATTTACCCCAAAAATAAAATTTGACCCCAATTTGACCCCACGGGCCACGTCCATTTTTGACCCCGGGGTCACCATTTTAGCAACTTTGAAACAGCATTGTACATCGATCATTCCTACCAAGTTTTGTCGAAATCCGGTTGGCAGTTCTTGAGAAGAAGAATTTGTGCTATTTTTAGACGGTGGCCATCTTGGATTACGTAATGACATCATTTTAACAATTTTGTAATCCCCCTACCTAAGGACCATGACCATGAAGTTTGGTGACTATAGGCCCAATGGTTACCGAGGAGAAGAGTTTGAAAATGTTCACGGACGACGACGGACGACGACGGACACATTGCGGTAACAATAGCTCACATGAGCTTCGCTCAGGTGAGCTAAAAACTGCCGTCCAACCTCCCCATACCATTAATTCTGGAAAAGCCCTAAGCTAGCCAGCATCACTTACTTGGCGATGTTGAGCCCGGGCACACAGGCCCCGGGCTTGTAGCCGGCCATGCCGCGGTATTCCTTCGCGAAGATACAGTCCTGCAGGCCGACCGTACCCTCCATCACCTTCTGGCACTGCTGCTGCACGTACGCCTTCACCTGCGACACGTCGTGGCTCGCGAACAGGATCTTGATAGACCGCTCCAGGATCTGCAGACAATCATGTACGTGGAGTATAAGACCATTGTTTTTCAGACAATGGCAGGTAATATGTTAAGGACACCTTCATAAGCGCACATCGGTATTTTTAGGTAAATTGTTTTTTATTGAATCAAACTAATAACACTTCACGAACATAGCACACAAACAAACTATAGTTATCACAGGATTGGTCATAATACGTAATACAGCCACATACAACATTGTTTTGACACCCCGGCGTAGGCCCATGTGCCCCTAAATATGTATATTTTTTCCCAAGTTTGTGGCCCAGCGGGGGTTGGACGGTCGTGGATTTGTCACAGCATGATAGTAGAGCCTTAGAGGAATGCATGCGTGAAATATTAAGAATTTTCTATGAAGGAAATAGTAGTTATAACATTTCTCTGATGTTAAGTTTAGAGACGGACGCACAGACAGACAACCGGACTCCAGTATACCCCCACAACTTGTTGCAGGGTGTATAACAAAATTTCATGTGCATTTTTGACCATTGACCTTGAAGTGTGACCGTAACCTTGGACATAGACAAATGGGTATTATACGTCTAATCCCGAGAAAAATAATTGTGGCAAATCATTTGAAAATCCATTCATCGGTTTTAAAAGATATAAAGTGTAAACGAAATCTCACGTATCATTTTTTACCTTTAATTGTTACCTTGACCTTGGATGTAGACATGTGTGTATTGAATATAAAACATCGTCTCATCATGGCAAACCATGTGACAATCCATTCATTGGTTTAGAAGATATAGAGCGGAAACAAAATCTCCAATAAACCGACCCGTAGCCTATTTCACCAACATTGCAAATTATACTTTTCTAGCAAAGTATACTTTAAGGATAAATTTATTAATTTTTATTATACTGAATTTATTACATTATCACAGCCATTTCCATTTTGGCTGTGATAATGTAATAAATTCAGTATAATAATTCTGCATACTTTTAATCATCAAATATATGCAGTCGTTAGTTCTATATGAAATAATGCATAAATGATTACTCCTCAAAGTATACTTTGCTAGATAAGTATACTTTGCAATTTTGATGAAATCGGCTACAGAAATGATTGCTGTCTCACCTTCCAATACATATGCTATAGTAGTCTGTCCGACTCCATATAGACTCCACAAGAATTCCGCGGAATCAAATGTCTCGCCTTGTTCTGCCTTGACCTTGACCCTGGGGCATTGACCTTGACCCTGGGGCCCCGAGAATAGTCCTATATTCATCTACATATCATAGTAAAGGTATGTATAAAGTTTGATGACTGTAGCTGATAAGGTGTTGAATTAATGACCGTAACACGAAAACTTAACATTGAATGATGACGCCGCCGCTGCCGACGACGACGCCGCCGCCGACGATGGCAAAACCTATGTCTCTCTTTCTGCGTTATAAAATGACACCTGACCAAAACTTATTCCACTCCACAGTCAGAAAGTTACGTTACCTTGGAGACAGCAGCACAGGAGTCGCGGCGCACCGTCTCTATACCCTTGGCGTCGTACACGGGCTGCACCTGGTCGGGCGTCTCATACATGAAGCCCACGTACCGCTTCTTGGCCTCGAGCGCACACGGCAGGTAGACCTTCTCGAACTTCAGCTTGATAGGCTTGGGGAACATAGCGGTGACGGCGTCAGCGATCTCCTGGCCCACCCGGAACGCCTCATCCTTACTCTGGCCCTTCATCAGGAGGAACATGCTGTCTGTGTCCCCGTAGATCACCTTGGCTCCCCAGCGCGGCGTCTCCCGCACCAGCCGGATGGAGCGCTCCAGCGTCTCCCGTGCCTTCCGCACGATGCTGTCGGCCACCTCGACACATGGCATGCGCCCGGAGAAGTTGGCCGCTGTGTAGCCGTATGTAACGTTCGCGATCAGCTTCAGGCCGAGCTGGCGTGCGTGCAACAGCCGTGTGAGGGTGCGGTCGTCCTTGTACCCCTTCATGGCCCTCTTCACCATGAGTCGCGTGTTCAAGATCTCCTCCACCATCGCGGGCAGCACACCCTTCCTTACAGCCGCCGTACAGAACGCGACGCCGTTCGGCGATATCGTCACGTCGCGCGCGCGTCTCCTCAGCACGTCCGGGGGGACGTTGAGGGATGTACAGCCGAACTGTATCGGCCCGTCGTGGGACTTGGTGAGCCAGTCGAGGCGGCCGAGACACGTGGAGAAGCAGTAGTTGTAGGCTATCATGATGGACGGGTACAGCGACTGGAAGTCGAGCACCACGACGGGGTCAGTGTAGAAACGGGACTCGGGCTCCAGGCAGAGGGGGATACACTCGGGGGCCTTCATGCGTGCCCGCTGCTGCACACTTGGCGACATCGGGATGAAGTTGAGGGGTTTTGCCACACGCAGCATCATCGACTCCACTCGGTACTGTAACAGATAACGGTACTTCCGTGCAATAAATACCGGTCTTGCAATTTTTTGCGAGATGATGAATTCAAATGAAAGATAAAAAATGTGGCAACAATTTTGATGTCTTATCTGAAGTAATCATCTAATAAAAATTTAATTTGCAGCAGTTTTTGCAATGAGATTTTAACATGGAATGAATTAAATACTTTTTTTTAAAAGATTCTAAGAATTTGCAGACAGCTTTTTTGTTTTGTTTTCGTTTTCTTCAAACCGAGCTGTCTAGCCAGGTTTCAGAGACAACTGCCAACTTGTTTCGTTCTTCGACCGCTCACGATGTTGACATACGTGGGCAATTTGTCGCCAGTGTTGACAGATCAGCTTTATTATCTTGTATGGTGAAGCGCAAGTTGATTAAGTAAAACATTGAGAGCACCCCCTCACCCCACTTGTAAAAGTATCAAACTTGAGCATACCAGATTGATCCTGAATCATTTTGAAAACGCAAATTATGACAAAATCCAATGAAATCAGCTGATTAGCTGAAGATTCTCATGCCTGATAATGTGGCGTACCTGTGTGCCGCGAGACAAGACGTGGTAGAACTCGATCCCGAACACCCGGGCAAATTCACTGGTGCGTCCAACCAAGTCGAGCTGCAACATCATATCCAGGCAACACTTGACACGTGTCACGTAGTGATCTATCACCTTCCACCTGTAAGTCAAAGCCGTATTCTGTAGCCTGATTTGAGTTTACAAAAGGTAGTGTTAACACCACCTAGCAGTTCTAATACTTATACATAGTAAATACATGGTTAGTGCCGTCGAATATAAAATATATTTGGTTGAGCCTTAGACAGCTTTATTGGGGCGAGCTTTAGCGAGACCCTATAAAGTTGTCAGGGCGAAACCGAATATATTTTATATTCGACGGCACTAATCATGTATTTAATTTATACCACATACTAAATGTCTTTTTTGACGTCATTCCCTCGCCATACGTCACAAATCTAGCGACATCATTCAGGTAGATTCAGTATAGTATCTGATTAAATCTCAGATTTTGTTTGCAATGAGCTTCAATATTAGCTGGCTTTAGACTCCACAGTTGTCATAATAAGCATTACAATCATAATGGCCTTGTCTGTGTCATTGGTTATGTCGGGTATACTGTAAAAATGGATAAAATTCAGCTGAATCGACAGCGATTTAGATTTTAAAATTCTCTGCCATCATGAATTTGCTGTTGAGACTGACCAATCAGAGGCCGCGATTAGGGGTCAAAGGTGCAAAAATAAAGGCATAAAACGGCACTTCATGTAGATTAGGCTACTTCAGGTATATCAGGTTACTTCAGATATAAACAGCATTTATTCAACCCCCCTTTATTATGCTACATGGAGCAATGGCTACGGTATAAATGTATATATACTGGTAGTTATAACAACATCTATAATTTATGAATTTATGTGCAACATATTTGGCACCTCGGAGAATGACGACACCGACGTTAGTAATGCTGGTGACAACTTCTAACTTCCGGCATTATGAGTATAGACATGTCATCTAGACACAAAATAGTCGATAATCGCCACCACAACAGAATAAAATATTCAAACCTCGACAAATTTATCGCTGAAGTCCAAACAGATACTTTACAACATATGCAACAAGCATAATCCCATATCAGCCTGCACATCCACACATCTTGGTCAGGGCCTATTTTAGTTGTCTGGTCAGTGCAAGCCCTACGTGTGGCTGTGACTGGAGAAATGGGCCTTACAGGTATTGTAGCCAGTGTAGATCCAGGTCAGCTTGTGCATCCACACAGTCTGACCAGGATCTGCACTTTTCGCCACTTCATCAATGAAATACCCGTCATGCTTCTACCAAGCAATATAGATTGTTATCTGGCTACAAGAGAGTGCTATTTGATCAGGAGCTACACTGGTCATAATTTCCATAAGCCCCACTTCTCTAGTCACGGCCACAAATAACTATTTCGGTCAATCTGTGATTGTATGAACACACATGATGAAGAACCATTATTATTCATTGATGGAATGGCAAACTATGCAGATCCTGATCAGACTGTGCAGATGCACAGGCTGAGCATTGGTCACAAAACCTAAAAGCTCCATTTCCCCAGACACAGCCACATATAATGTATCCAAATCGTGAGGTCTCAAGGGTTGCTTATCGAACTGCACTACAGAAAAAGAAGATTTTTGGACCATGATTAACATCACAAATCAGATTTGTGGACAGAATAACACGTTCACAAATATAAATTTGTCAGTAAACGTGACAAAGAATGTTAATGGTCAAGATAAACTCATCATAACATTCTGTTTGACAGATCCATTGTGTCGCCATCTGCCTGTATATGTCCTTGTTTACCTGTGTAGGTGTGTCCGGTGTTTGTACCAGGCTGTGAGTGCGCGATAGGAGAACAGAGGCACGCGTCTGTGCAGCACATGGAATGCCAGGTTCTCAAACGTGTACACATTTAGCGTCACCTGAAATGGTTATAGTGACATCACATCCAGTTTAGACTTTTTTAAATCCTATCCTTGTCATATTTTTTCTAAAATAATGTTTATTATAAAACTGAATTATAAAGCATCATAGCTTGATATTCTAGTTCACTAAATGTTCTAATGCCAGTAATGTTACTTAATCAAACAAAGGGTTAAAGAGCGCCAGTGATGCGTAAGTATTGAAAATTATTCTAAATTGCAGCTCAACCATGTTATATTCAGAGAAACTACGAAACAACAACAGACAACAATTTTTGTTCAAAGGGTTACCTAGCACCAGTGATTACATGGTGATTAACCATTAATATTTGTCGTCTGCTGTTTTATTTTCCCTTTTTCTTATCAAAAACATGCTTTGACATCACTTCAGAATAATTTCCAATGGAAATGATTCTAAAATGCTGCCAATCTATGTTTTATTGAGAGGAAATACGAAACAACAGTAGACGACAATTTTCGTTTCCTATATTGTTATGGTTACTGAGCGACAGTGAGGATTACAGGTGCAAGCGTACCTCGTGCCTGAGCAGCCTCCATAGGTTGATGACGATACGGCCGGCGATGTGGACCTCAGACATCTGGTCCGCCCCGGACTCGTCGCTGGTCGGGGCGCGCCGGCTGACCGACCGGGCCTGGGGCAGGCGTGACAGGGAGGAGCTGAGGTTCATGCCGAGGGTGGAGGCGCGATCCAGCAGGTAGCCCCAGGACAACATCTGGACCTCATAGCCCACCAGGATGTCTACGTCCCATCTATGTACGTAGAGAGGTATGACGAGTGTTTATGTGTACATGCATGGCCAACAGCTTAACCCTTTCACCCCTAAGTAACTGGAATGGAATTTGATATGTTAATTTTGCAACCAACCCAATTGTCACAAAATGATTTTCAGACCAGTCCATTTATGAAAAGGGGGTGTTTTTGTTCTCAAAAATATGGAAATCACTTGCAAAAAGTGTAAATCCTGATGATAATGATAATGATTGCCAATACCACTATACAGGCATGTGGTGTTGAAAGGGTTAACAAAGGGACCTTACAGCTTTAACAAACGTCTCTATATCGTTGTTTACTTTTATTTTTTTATTAATCTGACTGATTTGGACATAGTGTTATGGCTACTTACAAACGTGTCAGTTTGACTAAACAATCAAAATATGTGTACAATGAATTTACTTTCCCATGTTAAATGGCAATGTAGTTCACTAATTAATGCTAAAATATCTTCCACCTACATATTAATACGTTTGAATAATTCCACTAATTATATAACAATGTTACTGTTTTTTCTTCAAAGTTTGCACTTACAAAATGTAGTGATACAAAGTTCAGCGAGATAACCCACGGACTAGACCGTACCTGTGTACTAACTGTACAAATGTGTCCAGCAGGTCCTTCTCATCCTTGGCATACAGAACATCGAGTCCCGAGACACCAGACTTTTGTAGTAACGTCTCCTGTAGCTTCTGACTCTGGGTTGACCTTGATGGAGAGTGTCTGCCCTTCACCTTGGCCCCTGGATCATGTGACGGCCCTGGCTTGGGGGCCGGTGATTTTCCGGCCTGGCCGGGTAACATATTGGGTGCCACGCCATGACCTGCGGCTGTGGGGTCAATGAGGATGGCCCCGGTGAGGTGTCGGGCGCCAGACTCGGGCGGAACATCATTGTAGATGGAGTAGAAGATTACCTGGATGCTGTCAAACTCGGGGTCAGGTCGAAGGTCACCGCGCGTCTCCACATGCAGCTCCGCACCCATCACGGTCACATACTGGTGCTGTAATATGCAGGATACAATGTGGTTCATTGGTGAAAATGTTTAACCGTTTCACCCCTAAGTAATTGGAATGGATTTTGATATGTTAATTTTTAAACCAATCCAACCATCACAAAATGGTTTTCAGACTAGTCAATTTCTGAAAAGGGTATTTTTTGTTCTCAAAAAAGTGAAAATTACTTTCAAAAAGTGCAGATCCTGATGAGATGGCTCGTCACGAGCTGGCTCATCTGGATCTACACTTTTTGCCAATACCACTATACAGGCCTGTGGTGTTGAAAGAGTTAAAGTGAAACTACGGGTTTAACGTTACAGCAACAGCTAAGGTCATATGTGGCTGTGACTGGAGAAATGGAGCTTATAAAAGTTGTGGTCACTGTAACTCCTGATCAAATAGCACACTCTTGTAGTCTGATAGTGATTTATATTGCTTGTTAGAAGCATGGTTGCTGCATGGACGGAATGGCGAACATTGCAAATCCTGATCAGACTGCAAATGCACAGGCTGTAAAACCCATAAGCCCCATTTCTCCACAGTGACATATAGAGACGGGACCTTGGTCTAAAATTTCATCTGAAAGACCAGTAAGATGGTAACAAGTCAAGTATGCTATAAAAGTAATTTTTCACGCCTAAGGTAAGGTATGAACACACAACAGCAGAGAAGTCCAATGCCCTACCCTAGACCACAACCTATCCCTGTGAAATGGCTAAACATTCCAGCAACAGTTATGGTCATATAGAGATCAGTAGCTGATGTCACCAAAATTGCAAAGCATACTTAAATAACAAAGTGTACTTTGAGGGAATAATGATTTATTTTTTCCGAAATGCATTATTTCATATAGAACTAACGACTGCATATATTGTACACTTTGCTAGATAAGTTGCAATTTTGGTGAAATAGGCTACACTGCTGGTGTCAGCTGACAAATAGATAATACATCTGTAACCAGTGAAGACATAGACCTCACTGTGTGTCCCTGTAGTAGAGCAGTGTAGACTGTGTTTATTTAACAGAGTGATGACCAGTATGGACTAGAGCAAGTGAGCAGAGGCTCACAGATACCCCCACCCGCCGCATGTACCGACAAAAAAATACTTTAATGCAAATCTTACGGACGGATGAACGAAAGTATTAAAACTATAAACTCTGTATGCCATGGATATAATAACAAAATTTGTTTCGACTGCTAGAAAGCTACGTGAGTGACAATTACTTTGGTCTTCACAAATATGGCTGTGACTGAAGAAATGGGGTAAATAGGTTTTGCGACCAGTGTCGATCCTGATGAGCCTGTGCAACCTCACAGTCTGATCAGGATCTAAATGCCTTTGTTATCAGGCTACGGGAGTTTACTATTTGATCAGGAGGTACACTGGTCGCAAATAACATAAGCCCCATTTCTCCAGTCAGCGCCACAAATCACACTCTACCTGTCTACAGTGAATGTGTTACATGAGGTACGTCTCTACGTCATGCAATGCCTTCACTTCCTGTACTTGTAAGCGACCTATTGAGTTTGGGTCGTACAGACTTTATTTAAATTTTATCGTAGTATTTTCACTACTCAAATCGATGCGTATTATCACATTGCTGTGAGTTTTTGGACTCCCACTTTTGATAATCAATGCGTACTGTACCTCATGCAATGCCTTCGCCGCCTCGAAGTTTTGTTGACTGACACGGAAGCCAAATGAGTTCTTGGGAGACGGCCCTTCTATCTGCGACGTGTCCTTTGGCTGTACCGGGGTGCAGAATTGCCTCTGAAGGTGGGATTAATGGATTGTTGATTAACTAAATAGGGTTAACGCTAATTTGTAATGTGGCCATAGGTGATTGGGTGGATTAACCCTTAGAATGCGGGAACGTGCTGTTGTGTTATATTTGATCTTCTTTCTCAATAAAAGCATGGTTTGACAGCAGTTTAGAATCATTTCCAATGGAAATGATTCTAAAATGCTGTCAAACAATGCTTTTGATGAGAAAAATCAAAGAAAAATTAATAAACAGCAGACGACAACATTTAATTCAGCAGTGTAAGGGTTAAAGAAATAACAAGTGCACATTGAACTTGTACATCTGGTAGCAGGTTTACCGGCCATGCTAAAAAATGCCGTGTCCAATCCCTTTTAGTTACCTTTTGCAACAAGCAGAAATTATTGGATGATAGGTTAGGATCAGCAGTAGCCGTTTCCGACCTTTCCCAGTTACCAGATGGCATTGATGCACTATACACGCAACATGCATGCAAGTACATGTATTAGAGCAAAGAGCAATCAGAATGTTGTTTGATAGTTGGACAGTTTTATTCCAGATACAGTAATAACCCTAAATGTCTGGATACAATTTGTATCCAAATACAGTTATTGTGATACACCAGTACAACCATACTAACCCTAACTATTGGGAAATTTGTTGTTGTGGGAAACCATGATAGATATTTGCTATCAGGAAGAAAATGATTGTGATTAACTTAAACAGTAATTAACCCTTACACTGCTGAATGAAATTTTGTTGTCTGCTATTTATTTTCTATTTTTCTCATCAAAACATGCTTTGACAGCAATTTAGTATCATTTCCACTAAAGTGCTGTCAAACCATGTTTTTTATTGAGAAAGAAGGAAACATATAAAGCAACAGCAGACGACAATTTTCGTGTGCAGCAGTTTAAGGGTTAAATATTGTGTAATTGACATAATGAGACACCGAGACTGCAAAATGGCCCTACAAACCTACCTTCATTTGGCTGGTGAGAATGGCCCGTCGCAGTGTCGCGTCTGTGTTCGCCGACAGTCTCCGCAGAGGCTTTGTCCGTTTGGGGGTCACAAATTCCAACCCCTGCTCATCCTTCATATCCACGTCCTGTTTGCTAGTGCCTTCTATAGGAGTACACTCGGGAACAAACAGTTCCGTTGACAGCCGCCTGGCCATCGGTGTACTATGGCGGTGTTCATCAGAATCGTTGGTGGTTCTCGATGTGGAATCCATGTCGAACGATTGATTTGTGATATCAGGTAATGTTGCATCTTTAGTTTCAGTCTCCTCTGTGTGGGTTTCACGAGAATCTACATCAGCTTCTTGCACAATTGTGAGCACTTCCCTCTTACCAGTAAACATGTTGAGTCGCACTTCACTAGTTTTGTGTTTGGGGTTTTCATTGCCTTCAGTTACATATTTGTTATCATCATCTTTGACAGATAATTCACTATCAATGTCTTGACAAGAAACCAGCTCTTGCCCTTTCTGCTTCACAGCTTGGTTTTTAAGAGTTTTATACAGTTTTCTCCCATCAAACCATTTCTCCACACTATTCCGACTTGGCGGTAAGACACAAGGGGAAATAATAACAGCACTATCACCAGTTAAAGCATATTTTAAAGCAGGTTCTTTCTCAAGTTTTTCATTTAGCACTTCTGTATCAGATTGAGAAGAATACCAACTTTCATTAACACAAAATATTGCTCTCCAATCCTTTAGGCCTTTAATTTTCTCAGCTGCCTCAAATTCTTTTAAATCCTTCAACTGAAAAAATAATAAAATATCTTAACCCATTACATGCGGAATACACCTTTACGGGTATGTTTTTTTTTTTTTTTTTTTTTTTTTTATTACTCAATGAAAGTATATGCTGTGACCACTCATTTGAACTGTCTCGATGAGACGGTTCAAATGGTGGTCTTGATATATATTCATGAGCGCATAGAAGGAAAATATTTAGGATTTTCCGCAAACATAATGGCATATCCTCGACATAAAATGGGTTAAGCGACTGTAACTACAGTAAATGAGCCACGAGCTGAGAAAATGTACCTTAAAATGTTTGCGACCAGCATAGTCAGAGACCAGCCTGGCCAGACCAGTCTGATCAGGGCCTACACTGTCCACCATTCCGTCACTGACGTACGCTTCAACATTACGTACGTGTCATCAACATTACATCCTATTCCGAGTGGGAATGAGCATAATGCCCAGAATCAACAATTGTTACACATGTCAACTGTCTCGATGAGACGGTTCAAATGGTGGTCTTGATATATATTCATGAGCGCATAGAAGGAAAATATTTAGGATTTTCCGCAAACATAATGGCATATCCTCGACATAAAATGGGTTAAGCGACTGTAACTACAGTAAATGAGCCACGAGCTGAGAAAATGTACCTTAAAATGTTTGCGACCAGCATAGTCAGAGACCAGCCTGGCCAGACCAGTCTGATCAGGGCCTACACTGTCCACCATTCCGTCACTGACGTACGCTTCAACATTACGTACGTGTCATCAACATTACATCCTATTCCGAGTGGGAATGAGCATAATGCCCAGAATCAACAATTGTTACACATGTCATAGGGTACCCTGTCTCAGCCGGTGGTACACATATGATGCACCAAATGACAAAAACACTATCGGATTTGCAAAGATCTTAATCTTCTTAATATAAAGTTGGATTACACATGTAAATCTAAATCACAGACTATGGCAGTAAGGCAATTTCATCTTTGGTGGAAATACCCAGATCAGCCTATACAGCCATCAGGACCTAAGGTATTCAACATTCAGTCTCTAAACATATACTTGCAGTTTTCAGCAAACACATGAGATACTGATGTGACTTCGGAAAGTAATATGTTCTCAAGATTTACATTTTATAAACTTCTGTAAGGTCTATTTTGTCAGCCGTGAGCTAAATGTACCATCAGTGAACAGTTAGAAGGCGGGAACCGAAAATTGCGTCTGCTGTTGTTTCTTATTTTGTATTTTCTCTAAATAAAAATATGGTTTGGCAGCATTTTAGAATCATTTCCAATGGAAATGATTCTAAAGTGCTGTCAAACATGTTTTAGATGAGAAAAATGGAAAATAGGAAATAAACAGCAGACGACAAATTTTAATTCAGCATTCAAGGGTTAAGGTTATTACACAGAAATAGAGTTAGACACATTTGCTAAAACACGCGGTGTATATGATTAACCCGTAGACCGCTACTCACAACAATTGTCGTCTGCTGTTGCTTTTATATATTGCCTTATTTCTCAATAATAACATGGTTTGACAGCAATTCATAATCATTTCCAATGAAAATTATTCTAAAGTGCTGTCAAAGCATGTTTTTGATGATAAAAATGGAAAATAGAAAATAAACAGCAGACAACAACAAAATTAAGATAGCGGTCTAAGGATTAAGTCTTGAAATGTGACTTTGATCTTGGCATTACAATGTGATGCTCATGCATAATGAAGTATCGTTCCAAAGTAGACATAGCTAATGTATCTAGGCAACACAGTCCGTAGATGCCTCTATGTACCAAAGTAATGGGTTTAAAGTCCCACCAACAGCTAGGGTCATATAGAGACGGGACTACAGTTTAAAGTCTCATGCAACAGACCAGTGGGATGGAAATACATGTACCATGAAAGTATTTTTTATGTCTAAGGCGAGGTTTGAACCCACAACCTCCGCATTGGAAGTCGATCAGGTGTTCTAACCCGTAGGCCACAACCTATCCATACTCCTGGAGAATGTGAAAATATGCATTGAATTTCAAATTGAGTAGTGAAAATACTGTCATAAAGTTGAAAATTCACTTAGTTGAGCTGCAAAAATCAAACAGTGTTTGCTTTTTGTAGCTCAATTAAGTGAATGTTTAAATTTGTTATATTTTTTTTATCATTTGTTCCCTATTTAGTAATGAAAAAAATAATTAATCCATTTGTAAAAGTAAAATACGCAATGATTTTTAAATCAGGGGTAAAGTACGCTTTAGACACAGAGCTTATCTTAGACCTTGAGCCACCAATAACACCCTCACCTCCCCCCTGTGGGATTTTTGGTCAGTATGATTTTCGGATTCAGTAACCTATTGTCTATCAAACCTGATTGTCTGCGCCTACAAAGCCGATGGATGAACAAATGGCGGCCATTTTCCAAATGGCCGACATACAAAACTGGGTGGTTTTAGTTCAGGCCGATATGTGTCATTTAAATCACGTTCTTCCAAGTTAAGCGATATCATTTTTTCACCAATTGAGTATAAAATGACTTACAATACGTTTTATATTGGATATCATCCTCAAATAGCCACAATTATCAAAATGGCCGCCAAAATACTTAATTGTTTATGCTTGCAACATTTTTTTTCACCACACGATGAGCTACCTACAAGTTAATCATGTCAGTAGCAACATATTCACATGGCAGATCCTTTTTCACATCGATTTGCATCATTTCTGGTGTGCTATCAACGGTAATTATTTTCAAAATGGCCTCCAAACAGGTATTATATAATGGCCCTTTCGGGTATTTTTGTTGTTGTGAACAACGACAAGCATATGGCGAAATTCCATTTTGTTAATTGTGAAAATTACATAAAGTTAATATAATTACCGGTAGGTCGAAATGAGAATGCGGTTATCGGATACATGTCTGTGTTAGTAATATTACAAGGGGGCTGCATGCATGTTTCGCTTGCGACCTATAATTTTGCAAGGACACACAAACTTCTGAAATATCCAGAAGTGAAACAGACGTCAAGAATATTATCAATGCAATAGGAAATTTTATAGATCCGTTTGAAGTATCAGATGAATCGCTCTATTGCATATCTTCAGGGGCGCCAGCTCCTAAAGATGTCGTTGACGATCTGCTGTCTGCAGAAATGACAGGAAAACAAAGGTTTGCGCGGTTTGTCCAGGAGCGGTTTGTTGAAAAGTCAGTCAGCTTTCATGCACCAATAAAACAGTTGCGCCTGAAAACATTTGCATCACTCGCTAAAGCTGTGAAGCTCACTGGTACGCAGAGAAAGACAAAGGAGTTAGTAGCTGAACAAAATATATTTGGGCAGCTAATTTCACTTGCTCTCAAACACAACATTGACATGGCTCGCCAGCAAAAACTGATAAAGCTAAACTCATGCACCAGCTTGAAGGACAATCACATAGTGTTGATGTACCTCCGACAGGTCAAGTGAGCTATATTATTGACGGCAATGCAATGTTACACATGCAGACCGCTTTGCCAAACACATTCGCGGATCTTGCAGATAACATATATCATCAGCTCCCGAAAGTTGAGCGTGTTGATTTTGTGACAGATACATACCAAGACTTGTCAATAAAAGCATCTGAGCGACTACGCAGGGGTACATCAAAGACTTACATTATAAAAGGACCTCTCACAAAAGTTCCACGAGATTAGAAACTGTTCTTGTCAAACAATTCAAACAAAACACAACTAATTAGACTTCTCATGTCTGAATGGATGCAGATAAGTACGCTCCAAAGCTGATCGGCAAGACTATTCAGTTTGTAAGCGGGGAGCAATGTATGCAGCTAACTAGCACTGATGGTAAGACTACACAAACTGTTGAGATAGAGGAGTTGCACTCATCGCAAAAGGAGGTGGATACACGGCTAATCCTGCATTGTGCGTACCATGCACTGCATACACCAGAGAACAGCACCATTATTGTGAGATCCCCAGACACGGATGTGTTTGTTTTGATGTTGAAATTCGGACAGAAGCTGAAACAACAACTGCTGTTAGATACCGGAGTTGGGAACAAGAGGTGGCTGGTTAACATACATGGTGTCATTGGAGACATAGGAACTGAACTGTGTTTGGCATTGCCTGCACTCCATGCTTTTACAGGCTGTGATAGCACAAGTGCTTTCGTTCGGCGTGGTGAAGTTACTCCTTTGAAAACACTCCAGCGGCATCCAGAGTTTATTGAAGCCTTCCAGAAGTTGGGAATGTCTCAGTCAGTTGATGAAAAGCTATTTCAAACGCTTGAACACTTTGTATGCTTGCTGTACAACAAATCAGACATTACAGATATCAACAAGCTACGAATGGAGCTATTTCTACAAAAGTGTAGCCCCAGGTCTGGCGATCTTCTTTCGACGTACAATGGGGCTGACCTGAGCCTTTTACCACCATGCAGATCGTCACTGAAAATGCATGTAGCAAGAGCCAACTATCAAACGCTCATTTGGAACAATGCTGACCGGCGTGATGCAGATATACCGCCACCAGATGAACATGGATGGGAAGTTAACAATGGCTTGTTAGAATGCAAGTGGACAGAAGGAGATCACCTGCCAAGTGAAATGGTTGATCTGTTAATAGAGGAACGGGATGACGTACCTGATACTGATGAAACAGAAGATCCTGAAGCAGAGAGCCTACTTGATGCCATGTTTGACACTGATGACGCGTATGACTAGTCTGGATTTATCTTAACCTACTCTCACAATTAGAACTTCACATAACTTGCCTGATGTTGTGAGGATCGCAATTTGAATATTGTAAACCATGATGTATTTTGCATGTGTTTCCTCTTGAATTGTATTATATGTGGCTGGAACGTTTGTATATTGTGTTTCATCTTGCCTGATGCTGTGAGGATTGCCTCGCCACATGTGCGATGTTTTGACTTTAACAATATGTAGAATATTTTGTATTGCAAGTTGAATACTGTAAACCATGATGTATGTTGCCTCTTGAATTGTATTATATGTGGATTAAGTTTTTGCCTATTGTGTTTCATCTTGCCTGATGCTGTGAGGATTGCCTCGCCACAGGTGCGATGTTTTGACTTGAACAATATGTAGAATATTTTGTATTGCAAATTGATTACTGTAAACCATGACATGTGTTTCCTCTTGAATTGTATTATATGTGGATTACGTTGTTGCCTATTGTGTTTCATCTTGCCTGATGCTGTGAGGATTGCCTCGCCACAGGTGCGATGTTTTGATTTGAACAACATGTGGAATATTTTGTATTGCTGTGAGGATTGTCTCGCCACTATAACGAGATTATTAATGTTGTAGATCAACTACTGTTGCCGATAATGATCTAGTGCCCCGAAATGTTTGAATATTCGGATATATTTCAAAATTTTACCGTCAATTTTTATTTGAGAAATGTCCGTACAGACGAACGAAAACACGGACTCATAGTATATTTAGTAAGTATGGACAATAATGTTACATATTTGAGTTGTTTTCAATCCATAGTAAGCGGTTATAATGTTGTTAAATTGCATAATATTACATACCTGTTACATTGCCATTGTAAAATGAATGGGTGGGGATTGGTCGAAAATACGTTATTTTTCACTTTGTATATTTTGTGGTAGACACTAAATAGTCGACGTATATACATTGGATATGTTCAATTGGCCCTATTAGACTACATTGACATTGATAAAATGAAAAAACGCCAACTTTTCATAAAGTTATTAACATGTATATTTTACCATTGAAATTTGGGTGGGTGGGGTAATAAAACCTGTAAAATATGACTTCTAGATTGTCAAATTTATTTCGATTGTATATTATTCTATTCCATGGTGTTCAAAATCTCGGAAAACGTACGAAAATACCATCTTATTCGAACAAAAGGATGTAAGTTAGGCAATTTTTATTAAAAAATGCGATTTTTCAAGATACTAAAAATACCGAGGGTGACATACTTTAAAATGGCGCCATATGTTCATCCATCGGGTTACAGAGCGCAGACAACGGATTAACACTCATAATTGAATGTAGTTTCAGGAAATATATGTCTGCAAAAATCCCACACAGGGGGGGGGGGGAGGTTTCGGTTATTGGCTCACGGGCTATCTGGAGCTCTGCACATGTCCAAAATTGTTAACATTGCCATCGTTGCCGGAATTTTTTACCAATATCTCTCACTTTCACTAATGTTGAGGAGTAAACAGTGATACACGTACTAACATACTAGCACTAACAAGCAAACTAACACACATACAAGGACTATCACTAAACTCCCCTATCTGATTGATTAGTGAAACATGCACAGGGTTTAGTTAGTACGAGATGTGCCACATGATTTTGTACCTTCGGACATCGGTGTAATTTCATGAAATATGTTTACAAAATTTATAATATTTTAGGTAAATGGAGTCCAAAGTTGGACAAAATGTTCAGAGACATGCGGAATTTACTTTTGACTTTACAATGTATTTACGAAAAATATTGTACATTTTGTAAATTTATTTAATGAAGGAATAAAATCACATGGCGTGTCTCATGTGTGTTAGTATACATTGCAAGAGGCCAGAGAGCAGATAGACAAAATATCATGTACAGTACCAAACAAAATTGTGTAGGTGTCGTCAGGCGTATATGCCCTCAATAATGACTCGTGTCATTGACCATGACTTTGATCCACCCACAAAATCAGCGTTACTCGATGTGAATTTTTGTTTTACCTTTCTGATGGGTGGACACAATACACCCATGCGTTACAACTGGTTACCTACATGTACATGTATCTGCTCTCTAACGATCAAACACCACAATGAGAAACAGTACTTTATCCCACAGGTGGAAGACTCAGACCTGTGACACAAAAAAAATGCCCATTACAAAAAAATCCATTACCCTATCCACTTGGTCTCATACAGTACTATCTTCTATTATGGAAGATAGTACTGTATGAGATCAAGTGGGTCAAAAAATGCCCATTACATAAATTCCATTACCCCACCCACTTGGTCTCATACAGTACTATCTTCCATTATGGAAGATAGTACTGTATGATATCAAGTGGGTGGGGTAATGGATTTTTTGTATTATGGAAGATAGTATTGTATGAGACCAAGTGGGTGGGGTAATGGATTTTTAGTAATGGGCATTTTTTGTTTGTGTCACAGGTCCGAGTCTTCCACCTGTGTTTTATCCATATCAACTATGTTTCTATTTGTTTTACAACCAAATTGTATCTGCAAATGATTATCATCTCACAATGTTGGTAATCAGGCTATACTCAAGACTCGATCTGTAGTAAATGCAATATGTATACAAGCTACTGGAGGTTCAGAGGAAATGTATACTAGGAGAACACATGTCACAAAGATAGAACAGCAGAAATCTGAAATGGTCTATCAACAGCTAAGGTCATGTAAGTTTCAACTTGCTGCATTGGGGGGGGGGGGGGGTGGGGGGGGGGTGGGGGGGGTGGGGGGGGGGGGGGAATCCCAAATCAGAACGGAATATTTACATCGAGAAAAAATATATTCAACCCTGAAATGAGAATAACCTGACCTGGTGCCACGTCCATACCACACCAAAGTCACTTGGCCCCTTCCCCTAAAATAGGATTACGAATAATCGTAATACTCACAAAAGGGGTATAACCAGATTCAACTGTCACCTACAAAATGCTAAAGACATATATGAGGGCCAAACCAGGTCTCCAGTCAGAATTCCGGTAAGGATGAACCCCGATCGTTAAATTACCCATCGCATTCTTCCACCTACCACCCACTAAATCCGTCATTGATTTGTCTTTAAACAGGGGCTTGCAGTCTCAAATCAGCCTACAATGCCTGCACTAGTAGTAACGATGGAATTGAGATAAATTTAGAATACTCTCTTTTTTTTCTAGCTTATCATTTCTCAAAGCAGGTACACATATGTAAAGTGACCTTAACCTTTACTACACGGAAGACAGAAATAGTCGTCTGCTGTTTTTCATTTTTAACTTAATTCTTAACAAAAAACCTGTTTTGACAGCACATGAGAATCGTCTCCAGTGGAGACGATTCTCATGTGCTGTCAAAACAGGTTTTTGTCGAGAAATATTGAAAATAAAACATTTCCAGCAGACGACACATTTTAATTCAGCGTAGTAAGGGTTAATGACAACATATTTCTAAATGGTGATAAAGCAAATATTTAGAATTTTCCTTCAGAATGTACTGGGTTATGTTAGTGTTGAATATTAATCAAAGAATGACAGAAGCATAGATTTGCATATGTTGAATAAATGCCAAGAAAGAAATGAAAATAAATCAGTGTCAGTAAAACAGGACTTGACCGAGTAAATGGAAGGTAAGTGAGCAGGTAGTCATGGATACCTCTGGCCGCTGCATGGACTGACATATGGAAGCATTATAACACCAATGTTGCCAAAACTTTAACAAAACAATCATTCAACCTTCAGCTTTGGCACAGTAGCTGCCTGAGTGAGATATGGAATGAAAATAATAATATGGATGATGATAACCAGGATATTGGAGTAACAAATCAATCTTATGATTGCAGATATAGTAAGTACGCAAAACTGCAAATGGATGGATGGACAACCAGGCGGAAAGGCCAACACTATAAAGCCCTTGACATACTGTGTATGTCAGGGTGATAATTAACTCTTTCAACACCACAGGCCTGTATAGTGGTATTGGCAAACAGTATAAATCCAGATGAGCCGGCTCGTAACGAGCCGTCTCATCAGGATCTGCACTTTTTGAAAGTGATTTTTGAGAACAAAAACACCCCCTTTTCATAAATGGACTAGTCTGAAAACCATTTTGTGATGTTTTGATTGGTTGCAAAATAACATCAAAACCCATTCCAGTTAGTTAGGGATGAAATGGTTAAGGCCAAAAAAGAGCACACTACGACTAGAAGGGACTGTTTCTCTGCAGTGGTGATTGGTGAAGTAAACGCTCACCATATTGGACGGCACCCGCAGGACATGACCACCGCCCTCCCTACAACAGTACAGAACATGCAGTGAGACACCGGGTCACCGGGCAGCCACACACACACACACACACACACGCGCACACACACACACACACACACATACCCACACACACACACGCGTACGGACAACACAGTCATCAATGGATATACACCATACACCAACAACTACCACGGTGAATCTTCATGCAATTGCCTTTTGTGTCAGCATTTTTCTTTGAAGATGCTTTTTTTCATGACAAGTCGTTACGCTATAAATGGCTTCTTATCATGTAGTGTTTTGAATGTCAGTCATTTTCAGTTTATAAATAATAATAGAAATATATATCACTCAAAATTTAAACAAATGAGCTATGAAAAACACACATACATGTACAATTTTAAATATGGTTAAATGACGTAATTCACACATGTCCTATTGAATGTTGCAATTTTATTTAATGTCTGGAATTAGTGCACTTTCCTATACACATACAATTTCTGGACCACGCAAATTCATTTCAGAATACATGTATATAAAAATCAAAAGTAATGCTATTTTCATTATCATGATCATTTACAATCATATTCAGTTCATACAACCTATTTGTACTAGTGCGGTAATCTAAGGTGGTATGCACTTTGCTGCATGCTAATTTCATCACAACTGAGTTTAGACAAAATCTTACAACATAACAGACATCGTTCATCAAGCTGAGTTCCCTCGATGTGACAGTCTATGGGAAACTGTGGCGGGTTTACAATACATGTATTTCCAGTAGGTATAGCTGGCTGGATACATGTACAGGGCTCCAGATAAGGAACTAGTAATTGAGTATTTTCACTCCATCATATCTGAAGCAATTTAAATATTTTAATTGGGTAAAATAAAATCACACTACTGTTTACACATCAACATACAGAAATTATTGAATAGTTTGCTTCGAAATGAAAACATGTCTTGGCATTTCATTAGAATTGTCTCCTTGGAGACAATTCTAATGAAATACCAAGATGTGTTCTCATGGAAAATAAGAAAAATATGCTATATTTGTGGTATGTTTATTGTTTTCTGCAGCATGATAAAGGTACCACAAATTTGTTATTGCCTTTTGATACTCGCTACTTCTGATTTCAATTGGGTTTTTGGCAATTTTAATTGGGTATTTACGCAAATACGCAGCTTAACTGGAGCTCTGCATGTACCACTCATATATCCACCATGCCCAGGTAGAGGCCAACTAAAACCATACACGGCCCATGATTACAAAACATTCGGAGAATAAAGCTAACTGTGGCTGTGACTGGAGAAATTGGGCTTATGGGATTTGTGAACCATGTAGCACCTGATCAAATAAGCACATTCCTGTAGTATGTTAACAATCTTTTGCTTGTTAGAAGGCATGTACCTTTAAAGTCTCATCCGAAATAGATGTGCATTTTTTTTCATGAGTTTACAGAAACCCACATGTATCCCACATTTCCTCTGAACATTTCATAAACTTTTGACGTCATTTACAAAAATTATTTTATATTTTTAATGCGATATCTCAGATCTTCATAGGTACAAAATCACATAGAGCGTCTGATATGACACCCATGTGTTGGATGGAGGCAATATATGCCAAATGACATCTTAACCCTTTCAACACCACAGGCCTGTATAGTGGTATTGGCAAAAAGTGTTGATCCAGATAAGCCGGCTCGTGTTGAGCCGTCTCATCAGGATCTACACTTTTTGCAAGTAATTTTCATATTTTTGAGAACAAAAACACCGCCTTTTCATAAATGGAGTAGTCTGAAAATAATTTTGTGACAATTGGATTGGTTGCACAATTAACATATCAAAATCCATTCCAGTTGCTTAGGGGTGAAAGGGTTAATGCTGCTCCAAGTCTTCCTTTTTTCAAGAATGCTGCTCCAAGTCTTCCCTTTTTCAAGCTTCCAACAACAGAGACAAAGTTCGACTGAAGCAAGTGAACATACGCTCACGTATACCTCCAGTTGATGCCTGCACCAACATTACAAAACTTTGACACACATCAAAATTTTAATGCAAATTAAAAGGTCATTTCATCATTGGGTCTGCAACAAACGATGGGTACATGAATGAGAAAGTATGTTAAAGAAGAGACGCATAGAAGTTTCAGGTCAATCTGACTTCAAATTTCATCTGACCATAACCTTGTGTATGGGAACCAGATAAAAGGAAGACGATAATAAAGCATATAAAGTTCCCAAACAAATACTTTAAACAAACTTTAATGCTCATATGCAATGCAGCTGGGCTAGAAACATACAACGTTTCAGCTTAAATTTAAATGTTTAAATGAATGTAATGAATGATTCAGATCCACAGAAAGACAGAAACTATATAGCCGTCGACATACATATTCGAGGCAATCACTAATGGTATCTTGGCACAATTTGCCTGCCAATTCTAACCTATTTGCATGCGACACCGCAAGCACAATTGATATGCAATTTGATACACAAGGTTAAATAACTTCCACAGTGCTATGACATCATATTTTGGACTTAGAAGGCATGTACCTTTAAAGTCTCATCCGAAATAGATGTGCATTTTTTTTCATGAGTTTACAGAAACCCACATGTATCCCACATTTCCTCTGAACATTTCATAAACTTTTGACGTCATTTACAAAAATTATTTTATATTTTTAATGCGATATCTCAGATCTTCATAGGTACAAAATCGCATAGAGCGTCTGATATGACACCCATGTGTTGGATGGAGGCAATATATGCCAAATGACATCTTAACCCTTTCAACACCACAGGCCTGTATAGTGGTATTGGCAAAAAGTGTGGATCCAGATGAGCCGGCTCGTGTTGAGCCGTCTCATCAGGATCTACACTTTTTGCAAGTAATTTTCATATTTTTGAGAACAAAAACACCGCCTTTTCATAAATGGAGTAGTTTGAAAATAATTTTGTGACAATTGGATTGGTTGCACAATTAACATATCAAAATCCATTCCAGTTGCTTAGGGGTGAAAGGGTTAATGCTGCTCCAAGTCTTCCTTTTTTCAAGAATGCTGCTCCAAGTCTTCCTTTTTTCAAGCTTCCAACAACAGAGACAAAGTTCGACTGAAGCAAGTGAACATACGCTCACGTATACCTCCAGTTGATGCCTGCACCAACATTACAAAACTTTGACACACATCAAAATTTTAATGCAAATTAAAAGGTCATTTCATCATTGGGTCTGCAACAAACGATGGGTACATGAATGAGAAAGTATGTTAAAGAAGAGACGCATAGAAGTTTCAGGTCAATCTGACTTCAAATTTCATCTGACCATAACCTTGTGTATGGGAACCAGATAAAAGGAAGACGATAATAAAGCATATAAAGTTCCCAAACAAATACTTTAAACAAACTTTAATGCTCATATGCAATGCAGCTGGGCTAGAAACATACAACGTTTCAGCTTAAATTTAAATGTTTAAATGAATGTAATGAATGATTCAGATCCACAGAAAGACAGAAACTATATAGCCGTCGACATACATATTCGAGGCAATCACTAATGGTATCTTGGCACAATTTGCCTGCCAATTCTAACCTATTTGCATGCGACACCGCAAGCACAATTGATATGCAATTTGATACACAAGGTTAAATAACTTCCACAGTGCTATGACATCATATTTTGGACTGACAATGGATTGATGACAGGCCATCCAGAATCTGGGTCTTCACATATGGATGGACACAGATTGCCTGTCATCAATCTGGGTCCCAGATAGCAATTGGGCTTGGATGAGTGAGCATGCAAACAAAACCCATCACATCTGGAGATGCATACCACTTTCTTCATGCAACAAGAAATCAGGGGCCCGTTTCACTAAACGTTGTACGTCTAAAATGTTCGTAAGTGCAAATTTAGGATCGTCTGGAAATTTCAATTGATGCATTTACATTTATTGAGCATAGGCTGCATATGCCTGACCCCGACCCTGACCACATATTTGCATTTTCTTTTTGAAAGGTGTCCACATCCAAAAATGTAAAAAAGTGCAAATCAAAAATTTTGTCATTAATGCTGGTTTTCACAGAGCGCGGCCCATATGTATTCAGCCCTGAAATTGGAATAACCTGACCTGGTGCCAGGTCCATACTACTCCAAAGTCACTTGGCCCCTTCCCCTAAAAGTAATTACTCATACAAGGGGTATAACCAGATTAAACCCTCACATACAAGAATGCCAAAGACGTATCTGAGGGCCAAAACACGGGTCTCTGTTCGGGATACCGGTAAAGATAATTGCCGATCGTTAAATGACACATCGAATACTCCCCCCTACAACCCACTCGATTATCAGGAACCTCAAATCCTGATAACCTCAAATCCTGATTTCAGGATATATCCTTAAAATTCTCACCCCAGAAACTGGTTGACGCCGATGTCTATGCTGGTATTGTGACTGCTATGTCTCACATTCCACCAACATACCATGGGTGAGAAATCCCAGAAAAGTAGGCCACATTGCAAGGTATTAAAGCTGTGATGTAAACACAACCACTGGGTTATCTAATTACATTTGGAATACACATCTAGTTGTATGAAAGCAATTGCAAGACATTTTCCATTATATTTTTTATTATTAAATGTACCGTAGATATACCGGTATGTTGTGATCACTCATTTATACCGTAGCGATGAGACGGTCCAAATGGAAGTCACAAAATATGAGGGGTGATAAAAACATGTGCACTTTTGCCATAGTTTGTTTATTACAAGGTGCAGAATCCTGAAATTTTACCCCAATGTACATCTAGCAATTGTGCACAAGTCGACATATTCATATTTAAAAATGATTGAACGGTGCACATTTCTATATCCATGTTAACAAGGTATCGGCGCAACCCAAATACAATTCAAATGTTTTGTTCTGCAAAAGAGTAATATAAAATAAATATGACCAGCAAATTCCTCTTCTGCTACTAGTGATCAGTCATTAAACGTTTCATTTATTTTAGATATCATGGTGCATGTAGTAATAAACGGAACGGCGATTTGGAAGCGGTCGTTAAATATTATTACCGGTTTAATAACGTTGTCGTCAGAATGGCAGAAACCAGTGCAATGATACAGCTTTGTGTGGATCTAGAGTAAACCACAACGTAAACCTTGTAATTTGAATAATAAATCATCATTGTGCCGATTGCTGGTATTTAAGTAGCATAAATGATTTTAACGGGCCGGAGGTACTTGCGAACAGCGGAAGGAAACGACGTAAACCAATTGTCAACTTAAACGTGTAGCGCTAACATGGGACTACAATGAAAACAGCTGGCTGTTCACCGCAATAGTCATCTATCAAAGTAGATTGACGTACATTACGAAACGGTTCAGACGATATCGACAGAACATTTGCAGATGAGTAAGGTATATGTCCGATGAGTTCACAGGTTACCGACTGATACAGAAATGGAATGATGAAATGATGGTAGCCTCAACATTGCTCAATGTCACTCACGACAACACGGCACTCTGACGTCAGGAACGTCGTGGCGATGCACCGACATGCTCGAGATGCATTTTTCAACGCATCAGTGTAAGGCAACTACTTGCATAAGGTATATGAACTTTCTAGCCATCATTGCATATCGTTTACTCTTCCGGATGGTCTAATTTTAATTTCTGCATCACATAAAATGTTCAATATATAGCAAAAGCTCACATACTATAACAAGGCCATTGCCTACTAGTGTCTCAGCCATGAAAGTCAAGGTCATCAAGGTCATCCAAATGACACTGGTTGGATAGCTATCAATGTGAGGAATCTATTGATGTAGTTTGGTAATGATCCGACTCGGGAGGTATTTGAAAATAATGGTGGACACCTACGACGATAATGCAAGAATCGTGACCGCTATGTCTCAATTTCCACTTATGTGTGTAAGACAAAAATAAAATAAAACATAATTAGAATATTTTAGAAGAGTAATATGGTGTAGCCTCATAATGCAACTGGTCTAGAGTACATTAAAAGAAATAATTACCTCGGTCTCTGGACAATATCCCTCGGGTTACTGTAGTAAGCATCCTGGACCTGGACAGATGATAATCCAAACACACTGGCCGACTCCCTGATGCTCTCACTGCTGGGCGGTAACGTCAGTGGTGTTATCACATTGGTGCCACAATCGTGTACGCCTTCACTAGATCTGTCCAGGCCGTGTTTGCCTGGATTGTGACCCATCTGACGACCGGTTGAATGCTGTGACCCATCACCAGCTCTGTGACCAGATTTCTGCGATGTATTTCCCGGTTTACTTACAGGCTGATTAGTGCCCGCGTTTACATTCTGCTGTCCATCCCCCGTGCCAAACATCATCATCGGAACTTGGTTGTCAATTTTCATACTACTAATTGTGCTTAGATTACTACCGGTATTTATACACAAATCATTTTCTTGTCTCAGTGAATGGTTAGCCAATGATTTAATAACTGAATCACTGAAGCGACTGTTTCTGTTTATCGCATAATCCGATCTTAACACCGAATCCGACAACGAGTGAACCAATGCTGGATGAGATATAGCACTATGTTGAGTTTGCATATTTACCTCACCTTTATAAGAGAGTAAATTGGATTGGTCACGGTCAAAAAGATCACCACTGTTCATACCCAGTTTTGCTCCAATACCACTGTAAACTCCATCTTCGGTAGTACTTTCAAAGAGATCCCTGCTATTAGCTCCAGTTACACATTGTGAATTCAAGCTAGAACTGAGAACACTGGACACTTGATGAACCTCCGGATATATATCACTGTTAGATCTGTGATATCTGTTACCAATACTAGTTTTTTGTGTATTGAAGTCTGTAGTAATTGAGCCTCTATTCTGCTTTGCAGCAATATTTTCTTCCCCCCTTTTGATAATGTCCAACATATCTGCCTCCGTGCAACTCCCTGTCACATGCATAAAGCTATGTCGGCTAGCAAGCTTAACAGCAGGTGTTTTGTTGTTCAAACCATAAAGGTTTTCGTGGTTATTTGCCGACTGGGGAAACTCATGAAACATATTTGATGAATAAGTACTATTTTTGTGCTTGTTAAACATACTTAAAATACTTCCTTCAGTTATGTCAGTTTCTTTTAATCTTTTTTCAAATTCTGATATTTCTTTTAATTTGTCATCCATATTTAACTTAGAAGGCACATCTGTAGATGAAAAATTGTCTTTCATGTCTGCTACAGAATTAGCACTGGCTTGCTTCGTCTTATATTCTGCATTAATGATATTGTTACTGTCACATGAATTATTATCGTCATTACTAAAGTCATCACCACTATAATCAGAATTTTCACTGTTCTCACTGTCATCATCACTAATATCACTAAATTCCTCACTCTTTACAATGTTTATAGAACCACTGGAGCTGTTGGCACCAGGTGATCTTCCAATTCTGTTCTTGGAGTCATGATCTAAAGGTAAACTAAAATAACCCTTAATTTCTCCCTCAGTGGCAACAGTTCGTAGCGAGTGCGAATTTGTTGTGGGTGCAATACGTGGTGAGCGGCAAGGTATTAGAAAAGGTGGTGGTCTACTGTCTAAATCATTATGTTCCATCACCCGAGGTGACCCTGAACACGGTCTTATAATTTTTTCATGATTGGTTTCCACGTCTTCTTTGAGTTCGTCACGTGTTTGTTGATTTTGAACTAAATCTGGCGGGGCAACATTGCTTAAGGTAAGATGCCTTGGTGAAACTCTTGAAATATTGGGAGGTCCCAAATCAGGTGGAGATATATTATCCAAATGATCTTCTAAAGTCTTGGCTTGCAATGATTTCTTAGCCTCATTTTCATTCTCTTCAGCACAGATAGACTGTATGTCTTTCAGTGTTAATGGTGCTAACTTCACTACAGCTGTTTTTACTTCTTTAGCGTCGGTAAGATTCTTATCATGCACATCAATGTCAGTCTCAGTATCTATGTTTTCACAACCAACATTTGAATTCGGTGAATTATCTTTGGATTTGATGGTCTCAACACTTGAAGCAGGCGGTGTCTCATAGAATTCTTGTCCCATTAAAGGTATAGATGATTGTTGCACCGACTTTTTAATATCAGCCAATGTCAATTTCTCTTCATTCAGTCCGGTATTTGTACTGTTGTCACTTAGCATTGTTTTCATACCACTATTTTCACTTGACAATGATTTTATTATTTCATCTGGAGATAGTGGTTGTGGAGGTGTTAAATCACCCATTTCGGAGTCTGGTGGAGAAAATAAGGCAAGTTTGTACATTGTATCTGCATAACAGGCATTAAAATCATCCACTTTATCAGTGTAAACATCACAATCTGCTGATTTTATTGGACTTGAATTCTCTGTTGAATCTTTACTGTAAAATGGGGATATGTTGGAACTGGGAAAATTGGAGAAAGGACCCTTAACAGACAAGTTTTCCATAGTAGCATCATGCAGCAGAGAGAGAGTTGACATCAGCTTGGCGTTTGATGATTTGGAAGATGTGTTCTTTTTTCTCCGCTTCTTGCCTACAAATGCTTGACTCAATCTGTTCTGCCTGGTTTTCTTTTTATTTTTATGACTTTTCCGTTTTGATTTTTTCATCCTTTTCTCCTTGATATACTCATCTGCAGAACTCGAATCATGTGTTTCATTAACCATATCTCCAGTCACAGATTGTTCTATGTCATCAGTAATGTTATCAGCCATAATGGAACCATCATCATTGAAACTTGCTGAGGTAGGAGATGGTGCATTTAGGAGTTCACAATTCATACTCTCAGTAATAACAGAAGTGTGTGAAACTTTGAATGAAAGACATTCACCATTTTCATTAGAGAATCCATGAACATCTCCAGAACACGGATCATCAGTTTTCAAGGACTCCAGATTTCTATGAAGACATTGGCCACTCATACTACAGTTCGATTCAGCATCACATGTTTCATCAAGTAACACACTGGTAGGAGTTGAATCCTTATCCAAATATATTCCGATTTTAGGTACACTGTGAAAGTCTTTTAAATCACCAATTTCATTACAATTTTCCTCATCTGTGTTTTGCTTTGCACAATCAGCAGTCACATCTAAATCTGTTTCAGCAATACTTTCATCCACATCGGCATTACACAAGTTTTTCTGGCTACTTTCCGACTGAGAATTATTCAAATTAGAGAGGAATTTTTCAAATTCAGCACTAAAGCCAGTGCGTGGACTTACTTGTACCGTATTCTGATTATGCTGCACAATATCCGAGTTCACATGCTTGTCATTGATATCTTCACATTGTATGTTTTTATTCCTTAAAACATCATTCTCTGAATGACAGTTACTAAGTGACTTAGTAGGATCACCGATTTCAAGTTTGTTCAGAATAACTCTCATTGACGTATGCCCTTTGAACTTTCCTGTAACAATGTAATCTACACCTGGAATGCCATCTGAATCACAATCAACACTGTAATAATTGTTTCTGCTTTTGGATCTACATTTTTTTCTGTCTGAAGAATTCTGCCTCGAGTTTCGCCGTGAACTAGATTTACTGCTACTTGCGGAAGATATTGATTGTTTCTGCCTCTTAATTTCAGTGTCAGACATATCTAATGAGGATTGTCTTTTAATTCTTGTCTTCTGTCCCAATTCCACACTTTCCAAACTGGACTTTGAATTTTCGTTCAATAATTGCAAACTATCTGAACCTTTTGTCCATGAGTTGCTACGTGATGCTGGAACACCAGTACGACTTTCTGAACTACTAGAACGAGATCGGCTGTCAGAATTTCTATTCAATCCTTTTGGTTTCATAACATAATTTGCAAGACTTTTGCTTGTATCTAACAAACAACTTTGAGAAATGGCCATTTTTTCTTCAAAATGTTTCTTGAATTTTCCAAAGAAGACTTCAGCATTTCTTTCGTCATTTTCAGCAATGTTTCTCTTCAATTTACATTCATTTTCAAGCACTTCATTGGTGGTGTCCATTGAAATATTTTCTTTCTCAGCAATATGAGACAGGTACTTCATCCCTTTATCACTCAGCTCATATTCCTTTGACTGATTCACCTCTAGCTTACATTGATCTGGCATCACATGTTTACTGGTTTCATTATTAGCTTCAGTACAACCATTTTCTATCAAACTCATTACCACAGGAATCATGTTATTCACTCCATTCAACACTGGAGCTACATCCAACATGCTATCTTTCTTAATGGCATCACGAATGTTAACAATATCTCTAGCCTGTTCTGCAGGCTCTGTTTTACCAATCATTGTGCAATTGCCATCATCCTCCTCATCATTGTCTCCCTGCGATTGCAGTTCATTGTCAGTACTCGTTTCTTCTTCAGTATGTGTGTCATGCTTTTCCTCAAATAAATCATTATCAAACATGTCTGCAGGAGGGTTATTCTGGCTATTTAAACCAATTTCATGTTCATCTGGGTCAAGAGACTTTAGCTTTACATCTAGGTATTCCTTGTTTTCATGACTGTCCAAATCAGACATTACATTTCCTGCTGAATAGGCTGGGCTGCGGCCGGCAATTGGTGTCCTTGATTTCAAAGGTGTTAATGTGCCTTCTGATGCTTCAGTTAAATTCACATCACGTAATACAATGTTTTCATCATCTTCAAAATCTGGTCCCAAGATTGGATTAAAGTGTTTTGCAGACTTTTTACCAATGTGACCTTTCCCAAAATATGAAAATCCTGCGCGATATTTCTTCAAATGTGGAATATTTGCAATGTTCTTATTTTTAAACATGCTTTTCCCATTGTTCTTGTCCTTGATTTCAAACTGTTTTCGTTGTTTCGATATATTAAGATCAGTTCCATTTGATATGTGTCCCAATTCTTGCTGAGCTAAATTTGGTGTTAACATGCTTACAGTCAAATCAGCATCATTATTAGATTGCACTGGTTCCATCCCAACAGCTCCAATACCTCTCAGTGGTGGTGGAATTGCTTCAACATTAATGCCAGCCAACAACTTATTTTGAACTTCTTCAATCATTTCCTCACTTAAATTTGCCAGTTGAACAACTTCTTCCCCAATCTTAAGCAAGCTGTACCGCCTAGCATCTTTCGGATGCATCCTAACAAACTCAATATCAGTGTCCATCTCAACTGTAAGTTTGTCTTTAATTTTCAGCCGTTTAAATAATGGTGTTGGTATTGGAAACTGATATGTGTAAGATTTGCATGGCTGTGGCATTGATGTAACTTTACGCTGTATTGATAAGAGTTCCGACAGCTGGTATTGTGGCATCTGTGGTAAATGCGTTTGATTTGCAGCAATATTTTGGACACTGACAGAATTCTGTGGGATGGGAATACTATTGTGATTTTGCTGCGGAAAATTTGCAGTGTCTATACTTTCTAACTCTTGAAGAAAAGAATTTGATTTAAAATTCTCCATTTGAAACTGTTGCACTTGCAGCGCATTTTGAAACTGATTATCAACATTATGTTCAGACCGTTGCGAAAATAGAACACTTTCAGGCAACTGATGATCATATGGCAACTCTGGCACCCGAGTGTTTACCTGAGACAGAGATGTACGACTAGATTGCAGCTTGGACTGAAATTCCTCTGATGGTGGCAACTGACTGAACAGACCTGGTTGTCCATTGAAGACTTGTAAAATGTCTAACTGCGTCTTTTGTAAATAATTCTGACATGAAGAGTGTTGACTTTGTGATGGCTGCTGATTGTCTGAGAACTGCTGCTGTGGATACTGATATTCAGGTAATGGAGGCTGATTTTGAACAAACTGAGTGACTTGTTCATTTGGTTGAAATGGAAATGATGACTGGCGGGATGTAGGGCTGATATTATTGATAAAACTGTCTTTTCTCGGTCGTCCTCTTCTCCGTTTTGCTGCCTCTTCTGGTATACTGAAAGATCTCGCTGTGGGATTCTTTTTGGTGTAGGCACGTTTCTTTGGCTTCTCTGTGTGCAAGCTTGTATTTGGTAAACTGTTGGAGTTATTGTCAATTCCGAACTGAGACCAAGCGAGCTGTGAAGAGTTCTGCTGCTGTGTGTCACTTAAGGGGACAAACTGCCTTTCAATCTGGTGTGGCAATTCAATGACGCTTGGACGTTCAAAACTGGAAATGTTCCCTTTTATATTTGATTGAGGTTTATTTTGCGCACTCAGGACACTAAACTGACTAGTACCACTTTTTGTGAAATCGACACCATATTGTTCATATTCATCTTTCTTTACACTTCCAACAAATGTTTCCAAACTTGACAGCAATGTATCATTCTCAAACTTATTTTTCACTGGTTGGTCAGCTCTACTAGTGTTTATTGAAATAACTGTCAATGGGCTTGCCGACTGTTCTCGTAATGAATGGGCACCCATCCTTGACGAGTCTTCAGCTATCAAACTTGCCAAAGATGCTGAATTATCCTGTGATACACGTGCAGGCACATTGGATGCTCCTAATTGACTATTTACACACATTGATGAATTATCTGCAAACAAATCCTCCTGACTGCCATTCCAACTAACATCTGAACCCATACTGCTGTCTATCTTTGATCTAACTGAATCCACGGATGGCCGGTGTTGCAGTGTTGGTTTATTCTGCTCTAATAAATGACTAGAATTACTAGACGAGTTACTTGGGCTTCTGAGCAAAGGATCGCCAGCAAAATATCCTATCACTGGTGATGTTAATGAAGAAGTACTAGATCTCATATTATTCAATGCATTACTGTTTTGCTCCGAGGTTGGTGATGACAATAACAAGTTATGACTTTCATTCCTCTTTGCAACAGGTTTAGGAATAGTTGGTTCACTGGGCTCAAGCAGCAGTTTTTCAAGAGCAGCTGAAGATTTGCCTGGAGGTCTCACACTCACGTGTGAACTGCTAACTGGGCTAAATTCTGACAAACTCAGGGACTCATTAGCAGACTGTTCCAATAAACTACTTTGTAATTTACCTAAGTGTTTAGCATAATATTCAGAAATCGGTCCAACACAGTTATCGTTGAATGGAAATACAGATTTGGACGGTTGCTTTAAGCTGTCATGATGGACATTCTCAAATTGCACACTGTCTTTCCTTGGCCTTCCTTGGCCTTTGCATGGACTTCCATGGTTAGCATTCAAGTTCCCTCCTGAACTAGTATTGAGCTTTTCACAAACGGAGTTGAGAGCCTGGTTATGTTGAATTGCTTCTGCTGCTTCAGGCTGACTAGCACTCACAGTGGTTGTAAGATTGGCACTGCGTATGCTCTGCCTTCCTCGGTTGAATGCCGCCTGCTGCCTTGCGTCCAGATTCTGCACTATGTCTTGAAAGATTGTGCCAGAGTTTGAGGCATCACTGTTACTGTGATCACTATGTTGGCTTTTAATCAGTTCAGTTGCCTTCTGATTTGCACCCATCACATGAGAATGAAAGTTGGCATGGAAGTTCTGCTTCTCTGTAGGACTTAACAGTGGTTGGTGTTCTTCAGATGAGTTCTGTCGGTACACAGTTTCAGTATTATAATTCGGAGCAAGCATTTGATGCAACTGTGGGTCAACAATCTCTCCAGGCACAGGTTTAGAAGGCTGGTATGGCTTCGTGTTAGAACTATGTTGAGGTTGTCTAACAATGTAACTATTTGAAGATTTTGACTCATCAGTACCTACTGCTTTTGAGGGTGGTGTAATTGCTAGATGTCCTCCACTGGAATCATACCTGTTCATCATATTACCAGTTGACCGAGCAGTATCAGTGTCCAATTTAGTTGTAGCTGGCCACCCATGATGTGGATAAGTACCAAGTGGTCTATCCATAGAGTTGAATGGATGATTGGAGTGACCCAAGTGTCCTCCACCCAGACTATTGGGTGACAGCGAGGTTGGTGAGAGAATTGTGGTCTGCTGTCCAGTTACATGTACTTCTCTATTTCTTCCAGGTGAAATATCTTCCACAGACTTGCTGCCACCTCCTGATGTTGGTTGTATGTGACTAGCTGTTCGCTGAAAATCCTGCATTTCACGAGGTGGTATCTGAAAATGTGGATTAATCTGGGCAGACATGCGACTACTTTGAAAACTGTTATTCGATTTTGGTGAGAGTAGATTAGCTGGTCTCTGGTATTGGGCCTGATCACCGATTACGAGTAGCTTTGGCTGTATTGTGCTGTCTGGCTGTGCCTTGTTACCAAGACTTGGTGGCCTTTTCAAAACATATCCTGTCGGTTGGGGAACAGGATGAACAGGCTTTGGTTTCGTGGCTGCCAACAAACTTATCTGCTGATTAGGTTGTGAAATGCTAGCAATGGGTTGCGACATGGTAACTGATATTGGGGCTCCCATCTGCTGCATAGCATGTGATCCCTGAGATGCCATGTGACTACCATGTGACAGATCAGCTGATCCAGGTGACGCCATGTGACTACCAGCTGATCTTGGAGATGCCATGTGACTACCAGGTGACCTATCGGCTGATCCTGGAGATGACCTGCAACCACCATATGACCTATCGGCTGATCTTGGAGATGCCATGTGACCACTACGTGACAAATCGGCTGATCCTGAAAAAGCTACATGACCACTACGTGACATATCAGTTGATGCAGGAGATGTCATTTGACTATCTTGTGATACATCATGCAATCCCGGTTGTATTTTGTGACTAGCATGTGATTTATCGGCCAATCCTTGTGACGCCATGTGATTATCATGCAATCCATCAGCTGTCAGTGGAGCAGCCATGTAGCCACCATGTGATACATTAGTTGACACTGGAGCCATCATGTGACTTCTATACATTCCATCATCTGATATCGGAGTTGGCATTTCAACATGTAACCTATTGGCCGATTTGGACGCTTCCACAGGAGACTTTCCAGTTGTTGCCATGTGTGCTGACCTTGCAGTCGCCATGGGAAATGACCCTGAACTTGGCATGTGAGATAACCTCGATGTTGCCATGTGAGACGACGCTGACTGTGCCATATGAGATACCACTGGACTCGGCATGTGATTGTCACGTAGTTGTTCACCTGATCCGGCAATTTCCATGTGACTAAGCTGAGACCTTTCAGATAAAGTAATGCAGTTTGTCTGTGATTTACCACCTGGTGCTGGGATTACAGCAGCAGTGCCATAAGGCCGAGTACCAGGGGATGCAATAAAGTCACCGTGTGGGCCAACTGGCAATCTCGGGCTGACATTGTGGCCTGATTCCTTCTGCACCGGGACGGGCAACTGTGGCCTGTGGTGACCACCAGGATACATGTGGTGAGCACTGTCATGCTGATTATGCTGGTTATATGTCTGATTGGGTAGTCCATAGCCAGCCTTGTTTGGCTGTGATTGACTCTTGTAGGGTAGTTCAGTGGCCAGACGTGCTGAGATCGCTGGTGGACGATACATGCTGCTTGTATGGTGAGGTGGCAGTGGTTGATTCGGCAAACGTTCTAGTGTACCGGCTCTGCTTCGATTGAAACTCAGATTCATGTGTCCATTGATGTCGCCAGCCCGTGGTCTGTAGGCGGGCATTTGTTGGCCGGTTGGAGGCTGTGGCCGGGGTTGGCCGCTGTACTGTAGGCCCGGGACTGGCTGCCGTGGCATACTGGCACCGCCCCATGGCTGACCTGGCTGACCTGACTGACCTGGCTGCCATGGCGCACGACTGGTCGGTGGAGGATACTGGCTCAGTGCCGCGGGCCTGGGGCCTGGAGCCCACGGAGGGGTTTCACTTGGAAATCCTTGGAAACTATCGTAGCCCGGGCTGTTAAACTGCTGATGTTGCCCTGGTTGTGCCATTGGTGGGAAGTTGGGTCGGCTGCCATACACATTATTGTTGAACTGTGGGCCTCCGACTGACAGGTTTGTGGCCGGACCATGAATTCCCAGCCGCTTGGTCACTTGTTTCTTGGACAGGCCTAAAATTAAAGATTTCACAAATTAGTGATAATATGGAAACAAGGAGTAACTTGAAAATGTGTTCATAGAACACGGATGCCCCACATATCACTTTGATAGTAAATTAGGCCAATTTCCAAGTCCAAAAGGGGGAGATAATCTGTGGCTCAGTGTCAAAGCAAATATAGAAACTCATAATGTGCATCTAAACACCATAAAGAAGCTACATATCAAGTATCAAGCCTCCAGCTATTACGGTTTATAAGTTTTACAAGTTACAAGGCAAAATGGTAAAGTCTGTAGCTAGTACGGTTTAAAAGTTTTACGAGTTACAAGGCAAAATTGAAAAATTCTAAGTCGAAAAGAGGGAGACAATCCATAACCAGGGGGTCAAATCAAAAATCGAAATAAACTTTGAGCATCTAATCATCATAAGAAAACTACATACCAAGGTTCAGGTCAGTAGCTAGTACGGTTTAAAAGTTTTACAACTTACAAAAGGCAAATTTGGTAAATTCTAAGCCGAAAAGGGGGAGATGCCCCATGGGTGGTCGAATAAAAAATCAAAATAAAAACTTTGTGCATCTACTTATCATAAGGAAGGTACTTACCAAGTTTCAGGTATGTAGCTATTAGAATTAATAAAAAGTGTTACGAAATACAAGCTAAAATTGCAAAATTCTAAGTCGAAAAGGGGGAGATAATCCATAACCTAAGGGGTTCAAATCAAAAATCAAAATAAACTTTGCACATCTACTCATCATAAGGAAGCTACATACCGAGTTTCAGGTATGTATGTTGTTTGTTTATTGGTGTTTAACGGCCTATCAACAGCTAAGGTCATGTAAGACCGGGCAATCGGGTTCATCCCATTTTAACCTGCTGCATTGGGGGGGATAATACCAAAATCAGAACTGAATATTTACATTGAGAAAAAATATATTCAGCCCTGAAATTAGAATAACCTGACCTGATGCCAGGTCCAAGTCACTTGGCCCCTTCCCCTAAAATAGGATTACGAATAATCGTAATACTCACATAAGGGGTATAACCAGATTCAACTGTCACATAAAAAATGCCAAAGACGTATGTGACGGCCAAACCAGGTCTCCAGTCCGAATTCCGGTAAGGATGAATCCCAAGAGTTAAATTACCCAGCACATGCTCCCACCTGCCACCCACTTCAGGTCTGTAGCTAGTACAGTTTAAAAGGACGGACAAGGGTAACACTAAATGCCCCCTCCACTATCATGGTGGGGCATAACAAAGAGGCTCACACATACCCCTGGTAACCGCCTCGACCGACAAACCAAAACTTTAACAAAATCAACAAGAAAATGTGGCATGTCGGTACACAATTTCCCCCGGTGGCAGATTGGAGAATCTCTGGCAAACTTCTTAACCAAACCCACAGTCAAATGCCTCTTCGCTCTACTGAGACCATTTTGTGTTACGGACGGACGGATGACGGACGATCGGACAGAAAGGCAAAAACTATATATCCCTCGGCATACTTCGTAATACTGGGGGTATAAAACAAACTGAAATTCAAGTTCACACATAACATTTCTTGTCAAAATGTTCTGACAAGAGCTCTCTAAATGTGTCAATGTTGACAAACATATTTTATCAGCAACATAATTTCACTATGATTTGGGCATGTTTTTCTCTTATTATAATGATGTGTAGGAAATCAAGATGGTTCTACCTTTGATCTCACTATAATTCTCCTAGTGGTAAAGGCTATCATAATATCTGTATCAATTATATCGCACTTTTGATAACATTATCAACGATAGAAAATTTCATATGCTAGCATCAAATCCATCAATATCTAGATAGTAGTGTTAAGTCACTATTTCACTTGTCAGAGTGTGTAATAAATTCAACTGTTATTTTGAAATACAGGATTTACTTTATTTCCTGTAAATCTTACAAAGAATCGTATGCTTCACATTTGTTTCTTAATCAAATTTACAAACAGCTCAAGAAAGCAATCGCATATTTCTGAACGATAGTTGAATAAACTCTATGTTCAATATTCATACTTGAAGAGTCCCCGCAATGAATTGCAAATGGATTAGATAGAGTTTATTCAACTACCATTTTAAAACACTGGATTTATTTCCCCCAAGACATCTGGAAATCTGATAAAGAAACGAGTGCAGAGCACAAGTTTCTTTGTTGGATTTACAGATGTCAAAGGAATTAAATCGGGTATTTCAAAATGGTAGTGGAATAAATTGTATATTACATGCTCTTCAAAAAATGTGACATTTGCTCTCCGACTAGCTTATAACGTTGTAAAAATTGAAAATGTTGACGTTAGCGTACGAATTGTTTCTTCGCCAGAAACGACATCAAAACGTGACGTCAATTAAGTCTCGTGAACGTCTAGGAGGAAAATAATAACTGGGTAGCATATAATATATACTTATAATTTAAATGTACTACATATTTCTGAAGGAGTAATACATCTGTCTGAGACTCCAGCTTAACTCTTGCTCCCACATGTTCTATTTACCAGGTGGCTGTTCATCCACAGCACCATCGAACTGCGGAATTATGTCACTGTCTGCATCGCTTATCTCAGCTTCATCATCGTCTTTTGTTACAGCATCCAGCTGGGAGTCTTGCCAGGTCTCATCCATACCAGCCAAGTCGTATTCCTGCTCTACTTCCTCTGGACTGTAATGTGGGATAAAAACCAATCTATGACTACTGAGCTCGCACATGTGAACAGATAGAACATATTTGTAATAAATTATATTTATCCAGGTAAATACTGCTTTCATTTCATCAGCATGGTTCAACTAAATTACAGTTCTGTAGGAATTCAGGCTCACTCCTGTGGTTGTGACTGGAGAAACTTGGCTTAAGGGTTGTGCGACAAGTGTAGATAAGGATCTGCACTGTTTGCCATTCCATCAATGAAACACTTGCCATGCTTCTAACAAGCAACATAGATCGTTATCATGCTACAGGACTGTGCTATTTGATCAAGAGCTGCGCTGGTCACAAATGCCATAAGCCCCATTTCTCCAGTCACAGCCACATATTTGATATCACTTCCAATTGATAAATAAACCTCTCATAGATAAATGAAATCCTTCTGTTGCTGCGGCTTACCTTGGCTGCTCCTGTATATCTTCCACTGTGTCCTCATCCCAGATGCGCTGTGACATCTCCAGAATCTCAGCCTCCTCCTGGCCCTCAACCTCAGGGTCACGGGGTCGCGGAGTCAGGGACAGCACGCTGTCCTGCTCCTCCAGAGTTGCGACCTGTGAGGCTGCCTCCTGTGACGATGCTGGCTCCGAGTTGTCATCAGCCAGGGCTGCCAGGATGTCAATGAGTGACTTGTCGTGACTGTCCCCTGCAACACCAGCGCATAAAATAGTACTTACACACTAATTGTGACCAGCTGTAATATGATAATGAAAATTGACACAATAACTATTCTCTATTTGCCACCAGCAAGAATAAGGTGGCTGTTTGACTGACATAACACCTGATTCAACTACGAATATGTGCTGGTGACAATTAGAGAATAGTAATTGTGTCACCAACTACCAAGATGTGAAGCTCTGTGCCAAAGTCGAGTCAACAACTACTGTTCACAATAAATCAGATTTCGGAATTGTCACCAATCACACAAAAACACCAGTTGTCGGCATCTCAATCAATCTAAGACAGACAAAAGGCCAGTTACTTTAACATGTGACACAAAATAATAATATTTAGATGATACAAAGACAGTAAGTTACAGGATAAAATCTAACTTGTTGGTATTTGTAGATACAGGTAAGCTGCTACTAACCTTGCTTCAACTGGGGCATGACATCACGGAAGCTCTGACTGGCCGACACAACTCGCTTGATCGACTCGATGTTGACAATAGGCTCCTCTTGTCTGTCTTCTATGTCTAACATAACTGTGTCCTGTGAGTCGGGTAACTCATCTGAATTTCGAAAAATATGGTTGACAATAAATATGACAACGGATGGTTGCAAACATTGTATTAATTGTAAATTGTGGCTAAAGCCATCTACCTCATATATTTAGAGAGTAATAATAGGAAATGTTTTAAAACTCCTTATATTATATGTTAGCAGATGTATTAGATATGACCACTCCATGAGATCATTAAGTGGTAATCACCACTACCTTTAAGCCATTTATCTAATATTTATCTAAGCGATTTGTTGTATTACCTATGTTTCTACCAGTATGAGAATGGACAGTCTTTTTATTTCGTGAAATTTGGTCGAATATTGATTTTATTGCGAAAAAACAATTTCCACATGTTAAATCTCCATAGCCATCTTCACAGAGTGAAGATGTCTATGTCTATGGGGATTTAACATGGGGACATATACCTTCAGTCTGTGAGAGGTGTAGGTGGGCGAGGGAGGCGGGGGTAGACGGGACTACATCCTCCTGGGAGATCTCCTCATCTGATTCCGACTGGCTGTCCCTGCCAATGGACGATATAAAGTCACACAGTGTGACACAATTCATTGCACTTCCTATTCTCACACAAATATGAAAATCAATATCATTTTACAGAACAGTCAATGAAAATGGCATGCATGTTGAGGCCGCCTGGACATTGTCATTGAAAAAACAGAATCTGGATGGATGCATACAACATTGTGATCAGTTTGTCTATTGGGCTAAGCATGACTAAAAGTCAGCCCCAATCAATAAAGATAATGTAATTAAAGCGTGAAATTCATGAACACTGAAGGTGAGAGCTAGTAATTTAAAAACATGTTATTGGTCTATTAAGAGAACATGCACGAAAAATTACGATATACAATTTATTAATATGTGGAGCTAAAAGCAAATGAGTGGAGCTAAAAGTTTCATGAACATCAGTTACAGCCCTATCTGAGATTTGGGTCAAAATAGCCATCTGACAATGCATTAGTACGTACATGTATGGTTCGAGGTCGAGTATGATCTGCCGTAGCCGTTCCTGCAGTAGCTGCTCACTATCAGATGCCTCCACATCCACACGACCTGCAACACACAATGCAGGCTTGGAACCAGCAAAAACTACTGTCTGTTTCACGAAACCTGCCCAATATTTACGGCTATATAAACAATACAAAAACAATATTTTTTTTGATAATATTAAATTTTATCAAAATTTAAGAATGACCCTTCTTATTTCGTGAAATTTGGTCAAATAGTGATTTTATTACGAAAAACAAGAAACGAGGCAAAGCCACGAAGGCCAGGTTTTTTCCAAGCATGGACACCTTGTGGCGAGGAATGGACACTAAAAAAATAGATATAGTAGATGGAAAAACTTTAACGAAAAAACTTTAACCGGACACACGGACGTACGGACGTACATTCTTACAGTACTATACTTATGTGGCTTATCACATGCTAAATATTAGCCACATAAAACAATTTTTAGCCACATAAAAGGATTTTTTAGGTGGCTGATTGTAACCAACCCTATCCTTTACTAAGTCCATAACCCTGTGGGGCTAGCCACATAAGTACCCTAATGTGTGCCCGGACGGACGGACGTATGCCAAAATGCCGACGATATCGCGCTTTCCGCAAGCGGGTGCGACAATGATGATAAACACCCATGTGAAGTATCAAGGTAATGGGTGAAGCAGTTGCAGAGATATAGTACAGGAAAAAACTTTAACAAATAAATTCAAAGTAATTTGACCTTGACATTGCGCACAGGGGCCGCACGGTTGGGGGTTAGAATGAAAATATGGACAATGATAAACACCCATGTGAAGTTTCAAGGTAATGGGCGAAGCAGTTGCAGAGATATAGTATAACGAAAAAGTTTTAACCAAAACATTTAACCAGACGTACGTTAAAAAGTTAACGTTGAAAATGGCTAAGTCAATTACGTAGAAATAATAGGTGAAGGTAAAAAAATGGTCACATGTTGGATAGTTCTATGTGGTAGGCACCCCTTGGTTATGAAGCTGTGAAAGTTTGGTGGTCCTAGGTGGTACAGTACCAAAGAAATGGACTTAAACACGAAAACTTAACATTGTAAACGCGAAAAGTTAACATTGAAAATGGCTAAGTCGACTGCGCGGAAAAAATGGGTTAAGTTAAGAAAAAAGTAACATGTTGGATAGTGATATGTGGTGGGCACCCCTTGATTATGAAGCTGTGAAAGTTTGGTGGTCCTAGGTGGTACAGTACCAAAGAAATGGACTTAAACACGAAAACTTAACATTGAAAACGCGAAAACTTAACAATGAAAATGGCTAAGTCGACTGCGCGGAAAAAATGGGTCAAGTTAAAAACAAGAAACGAGGCAAAGACACGAAGGCCAGGTTTTTTTCAAGCATAGACACTTGGATAACATAATTATACCCACTTTTTGTAGACTAGATGGCCGTGGCCTGCATGTCGCGCCTTGGGGCGAGGCATGGACACTAAAAAAATAGATATAGTAGATGGAAAAACTTTAACCAAAAAACTTTAACCGGACACACGGACGAACGGACGGACGTATGCCAAAATGCCGACGATATCGCGCTTTCCGCAAGCAGGTGTGACAATGATGATAAACACCCATGTGAAGTATCACGGTATTGGGTGAAGCAGTTGCAGAGATATAGTACACGAAAAAATTTAAAAAACTTTAACAAAAAAATTCAAAGTAATTTGACCTTGACATTGGGCACAGGATCGCGCTTTCCGCAAGCAGGTGCGACAATGATGATAAACACCCATGTGAAGTATCAAGGTATTGGGTGAAGCAGTTGCAGAGATATAGTACACGAAAAAACTTTAACAAAAAAATTCAAAGTAATTTGACCTTGACATTGGGCACAGGATCGCGCTTTCCGCAAGCAGGTGCGACAATGATGATAAACACCCATGTGAAGTATCAAGGTATTGGGTGAAGCAGTTGCAGAGACATAGTACACGAAAAAAATTTAACAAAAAAATTCAAAGTAATTTGACCTTGACATTGGGCACAGGATCGCGCTTTCCGCAAGCAGGTGTCGACAATGATGATAAACACGATGATAAGTATCAAGGTATTGGGTTGAAGCAAGAGTTGCAAGAGATATAGATAAAACACCCATCAAGGAGGGTAACAAAAAAAGTTCAGAGATATAGACCATTGACATTGGGCAAAAAAACGAGGACCTACGCTGCTTTCCGCAAGCAGGTGCGACAATGATGATAAACACCCATGTGAAGTATCAAGGTATTGGGTGAAGCAGTGCAGAGATATAGTACACTAAAAAACTTTAACAAAAAAATTCAAAGTAATTTGACCTTGACATTGGGCACAGGGGCCGCACGGTTGGGGGTTAGAATGAAAATATGGATGATGATAAACACCCATGTGAAGTTTCAAGGTAATGGGCGAAGCAGTTGCAGAGATATAGTATAACGAAAAAGTTTTAACCAAAAAACTCTAACCAGACGTACGTTAAAAAGTTAACGTTGAAAATGGCTAAGTCAATTACGTAGAAATAATAGGTGAAGGTAAAAAAATGGTCACATGTTGGATAGTTGTATGTGGTAGGCACCCCTTGGTTATGAAGCTGTGAAAGTTTGGTGGTCCTAGGTGGTACAGTACCAAAGAAATGGACTTAAACACGAAAAACGTAACATTGTAAACGCGAAAACTTAACATTGAAAATGGCTAAGTCGACTACGCGGAAAAAATGGGTCAAGTTAAAAAAAAAGTAACATGTTGGATAGTGATATGTGGTGGGCACCCCTTGATTATGAAGCTGTGAAAGTTTGGTAGTCCTATGTGGTACAGTAACAAAGAAATGGACTCAAACACGAAAACTTAACATTGATTGTGGACGCCGCCCGGCCCGCCGCCGCCCGCCCGCCCGCCGCCCGGCTTTCGCCAATCCAATAGCCTGGATTTTTTTTAAAAAAACCTGGCTAAAAAAGTAACATGTTGGATAGTGATATGTGGTGGGCACCCCTTGATTATGAAGCTGTGAAAGTTTGGTGGTCCTAGGTGGTACAGTACCAAAGAAATGGACTTAAACACGAAAAGTTAACATTGAAAACGCGAAAAGTTAACATTGAAAATGGCTAAGTCGACTGCGCGGAAAAAATGGGTCAAGTTAAAAAAAAAGTAACATGTTGGATAGTGATATGTGGTGGGCACCCCTTGATTATGAAGCTGTGAAAGTTTGGTGGTCCTAGGTGGTACAGTACCAAAGAAATGGACTTAAACACGAAAACTTACCATTGAAAACGTGAAAACTTAACATTGAAAATGGCTAAGTCGACTGCGCGGAAAAAATGGGTCAAGTTAAAAAAAAAGTAACATGTTGGATAGTGATATGTGGTGGGCACCCCTTGATTATGAAGCTGTGAAAGTTTGGTGGTCCTAGGTGGTACAGTAACAAAGAAATGGACTGAAACACGAAAACTTAACATTGATTGTGGACGCCGCCCGCCCGCCGCCCACCCGGCTTTCGCCAATCCAATAGCCTGGATTTTTTTTCCAAAAACCTGGCTAAGGAGTTCTCTATGGGAATTTAACATGGGGAAAAAAAGAGGTAGAGAACCTGGAGCAGGAGTCGAAAAAAATGCAAAATTTTGGAAATTTATTCCGAAATCTAGCTAGATAGTTTGGAAACTAAGAAAACAAAAGTTACATTTTGAAAATCGGTCCACTATTTCTGAATTTAGAAAAATTTCCCCATGTTAAATCTCCATAGACATCTTCACTCACTCTGTGAAGATGTCTATGGGGATTTAACATGTGGAAATAGTTTTTTCGCAATAAAATCAATATTCGACCAAATTTCACGAAATAAAAAGTAGGCTCATTCTTAAATTTTGCTATAATTTAATATGATCGAAAACTATATTGTTTTTGCATTATTTATATAGCCGTAACATTTGGGCAGGTTTCGTGAAACAGACAGTAGGTTATTTCAATAGTGGCCCAGAATCCCATGTTGGGCAATACAAATTATTTTCATGACCTTGTATATTAATCTGATAGAGTAACACAGGATATCACTATATTGCTTATATGAAATTGTGCAGTAAACTATATTAAGAAACTGTCTTACAAAGATACAGAAATTGCATTTAGTATTAGATTATATCATGATGTAAACACAGCACACATGGGGATAATGTGTCAGTAGCCTCTTTCACCAACATTGCAAAGTATTCTTATCTAGCAAAGTATACTTTGAGGGAGAAATTTTCAATTTAAGGATAAATTTATTATTTTGTATTATACTGAATTTATTACATTATCACAGCCATTTTGGCTGTATTTATTACATTATCACAGCCATTTTGGCTGTGATAATGTAATAAATTCAGTATAATAAATCTGCATACTTTTAATCATCAAATATAGGCAGTCATTAATTCTATATGACATAATGAATTTCGGGAAAAATAAATGATTACTCCCTCAAAGTATACTTTGCTAGATAAGTATACTTTGCAATTTTGATGAAATTGACAACTAATTGGCTATTGGTGTACATGTGATGTCCAATCAACCACAAGCATTTAGCTTTCACAAGTAGTCAGTAAACTGTGTTTCACCATACCACCAACACCACATGGGGGGGCTATCAAATGAAAATATGCATGATGACAAAAGGAAAGTAAATACAAATGTTACGGATCGACATACAAATGAACAAGAGTCATATACATGGAGCAGTACAAAAATGATATAGATCTGGACATACATGTACTATGTATGCTAGGTTTGTAATAACGGTGTCCTATATATCCCCGCCTGGATATTAGATGAAAACATTAGAACTAATTTGAGTCATTTGACCTTCGGCATGAAAGACACATAGGTTGACTAGAGAATGAATGGGTAATATATAGAGAATACCAGGCTAGTGTCTTTTGATATCAAGTTTATCAGGCAAGGCTAGGAAACGCGTAGGAATTCCGAGGCTTGCCGAGGAATTCCTACCGTTACCGAGCCGAGCCTGATAAACTTGATATCAAAATACACTAGCCTGGTATTCTATTTATCAGGTAACGTTTTATGCTCGAAAATGACATTAGATGACGTCGTATTCTATGGACCGAACGCGGACTTGTTTACGTTGCGTCATTACACTGACGTCACGCGACGTCAACCGACCAATGGAACGTCAGTTTTCACTTAGTTGTAACCCAGATGTTGATATCAGGTCAATGCCTGTTACAACAATATGTTATCAGTCAGTACGTATTCGGTCAATACTGGGCAGGTTACCTGATAAACAACTCTGTCTGTTCCACGTTTTGCTGCCGACGGTCTTTTGGCCATTAAAGCCCCTATACGGCTCAAGTTGCCGAATTTGGCCTCCTATTGGGTTTTCTCACAAATATAAATCCAACAGGTTTCTATTTACATACACTTTGAAACTGTTTGCATTCATTTTGGTACAAAAATGAGTTTGTTGTCGATGAAAATATCAATAGTTGTTGATAAACAAACAGCAGGTGTGTTTTTCAAAGCCCGATTGATTTTCCGATAGACGCTCGGGTCAACTCCTCCACTACCCGATTCGCGGCCGATGAATTCCGATAGCCGGAGTTTATCGACTCGCTTCCGAGCCGAAGCCGTTGGGTTACGGAAATGAAATTGTCAATATTGACATTTTGCACTGAGTGGTACACAAAACAAGTTTTTGTTGTCTTCACATTGCGATTAAGATGTAAATCTCAAGACTTGAGATGTATCTATTAGGCAGTATATGTTAGTTTTGTGTACTAAATCAGTTGCCAAACATGTTTTTGTGTTTGAAAAAATCGGAAAATTGTAATACTGAGCCGTTCAGGGCCTTTAAACACATTCATCAATAACAAAAAAGTCACCCTCCCCAAAAAAAATTATTTGATGAAATTCCGTAAATTGTTGATTTTATTGCGAAAAAAATATTTTCGCTATAAAATCAATATTTGATGGAATTTCATCAAACAAAATGTTTTGGGGAGGGTTATTTTTTGGTTATTGATGAAAAATTACTTCCATTTAAATATTTTTGATATTTAATGTGTTTAATAGCCAAATGTTCGTCGGCAGAAAAACGTGCAACAGACAGTACATGTATATACATCTGAAGTCAGTGTGACTTACAATTCCAAGGGTATCGAAAAATTGAAACTCTCATAACAGACGGATGGATGAAATGACTGTATACACATTGGCATATTAATATAGTGATGATGACTGATGGGCGGATGTGGCTACCTGGTGAGGTGGGTGGGGCAATGTCGTCAGTGGAAAGTCCCCGGGTCCTCAGTCTCTCCCTCTCGTCTTCCCACAGGGCAGCCAGCCCAGGATTGGCACCAACATTCGCTGCAAATATAATCAAGTCACTCAGTGATAGAAGATAGACTGGGTTTACTAGATCAAAATGTAGCTTAATTTCAGACGTCAGAAGAATTGAACACACAAACTTCTCTTAACTAGAAATGGACGCTTGTCGACAAGCGCATGTGTATCCCCCTCCCCAGATACACAAGTAGTTTGAAAAAAGGGTGTTCGAGTTATGCTCCGGAGACAAAATCAGTGACGGAAAAACAAAGGGAGATAACTAAAGAATTAGTGATGCAAGAGTTGTCATTCTTGCGGGACACACCTTTAGGGTCGTGGTCTATGCATGTGTGAAGTTTCATGAAAATATTCCAAAGGGTGTTCGAGTTATGCTCCAGACACGAAATCAGTGCACGAAACAACAAAGGGAGATAACTAAGAAATTAACGACGCAAGAGTTGTCATTCTTACGTGCGACACACCTTTGGGTCGTCTTCTATGCATGTGTGAAGTTTAATAAACTAGAAAATGTGTTCATAGAACACGGATGTCCCACATATCGCTTTGATAATAAATGAGGCCAAATTGCAAGTCAAAATTTTCTTTTACCTGAGCGTTAAAGTTTTTGAAGCACCAAGTATGTGACCTTCACCCTGGGCTTGGCGGGGGCAGGACAAACCTGGATTTGGCACAGGGCGGTAGAGGACCATTAGAGCAATGCATATATGAAATATGAAGCTGATCCGTGAAAGAAAACAGAAATTATAAGATATTTACCTGAGCATTAAAGTTTTTGAAGCACTAAGTATATGATGTTAACCCTGGGCTTGGCGGGGGCGGGATGAACGTGGATTTGGCACAGGGCAGTAGAGGACCATTAGAGCAACGCATATATGAAATATGAAGTTGATCCGTGAATGGAAAGAAAAATTATAAGATATTTACCTGAGCATTAAAGTTTTTGAAGCACCAAGTATGTGACCTTGACCCTGGGATTGGCGGGGGCAGGACGAACGTGGATTTGGCACAGGGCGGTAGAGGACCATTAGAGCAATGCGTATATGAAATATGAAGATGATCCATGAAAGAAAACAGAAATTATAAGATATTTACCCGAGCGTTAAAGTTTTTGAAGCACTAAGTATGTGACCTTGACCCTGGGCTTGGCGGGGGCAGGACGAACGTGGATTTGGCACAGGGCGGTAGACGACCATTAGAGCAACGCGTATATGAAATATGAAGTTGATCCGTGAATGGAAATAAAAATTATAAGATATTTACCCGAGCGTTAAAGTTTTTGTAAGCACCAAGTATGTGACCTTGACCCTGGGATTGGTGGGGCAGGACGAACGTGGATTTGGCACAGGGCGGTAGAGGACCATTAGAGCAATGCGTATATGAAATATGAAGATGATCCATGATCCATGAAAGAAAACAGAAAGTATAAGATATTTACCCAAGCGTTAATGTTTTTGAAGCACTAAGTATGTGACCTTGACCCTGGGCTTGACGGGGGCAGAACGAACGTGGATTTGGCACAGGGCGGTAGAGGACCATTAGAGCAATACGTATATGCGTGTTCGAGTTATGCTTTGGATACAAAATCAGAGCACGAAACAACAAAGGGAGATAAGTAAACAAGAATTCCGCGGAATCAGATGCCTCGCCTTGTCCCGCCTTGACCTCGAGCCTGGGCCCGAAAGCAATTTTCACTGGCCCGAACATATTATACAATTATTGACTAGTGAACATAGAATATCAGATTATATTCTATTGCTCACTAGTCAATAATTGTTTTATTATATGATAATAGTCTGTATATAGCACTTACGACCTTATGCTACTAGACAAAAATTGAAAAAGAATTTGAAAAAAAAAATGAAAAAAAAAAATGGAAAAAAAGTTTAAAAACATTAAAAATAATAATGCTTGCTACTATGGAGCCCAGAATTTTTTTTAATAGTCCTATATTTATCTACATATATCTGCACAGGTCCACATAATGCCACAATATTTTCAACACAGTTTACGGAAATGTAATATAATCATTTACCTGTATAAATTACCTGTAAGTGGTCAGTGGTCAGTTGCACATGCTAGCACATGTACAGGTGAATAGTCTGTATATAGCACTTACGACCTTCTGCTACTGGACAAAAATTGAAAAATAATTTGAAAAAAAAAATGAAAAAAAAAAAATGGAAAAAAAAAGTTTAAAAATAATAATGCTTGCTACTGGAGCCCAGATTTTTTTTCCAGTCAAATTGAAAAATAATTTGAAAAAAAAAGGAAAAAAAATAATTAAAAAAAAAAAAAAAATTACAAAAAAAAGTTTAAAAATAATAATGCTTGCTATTGGAGACCAGATTTTTTTTTAATAGTCCTATATTTTCAACACAGTACCCAATGTAGTGATTTACCTGTATAAATTACCTGGTCAGCAGTGGTCAAGCAGTGGTCAAGCAGTGGACATCTGCACATGCTAGCCCATGCTTAGCACATGGTTCTCCCAGTTTCTATTGTTCTCTCTACAGGTAAGGTGTACAGAGCACACCAGAAAAGGTATACAGAGCAGACGAGAAAACAGGTCTTCATGCATTATTGTCCAGTTTGTAGAGTGCGCAAAACAAAAAAGGGAGATAACTGAAAAATTAGCTACGCAAGAGTTGTCATTCTTGTGCGCGACACACCTCCGGGTCGTGGTCTATGCATGTGTGAAGTTTCATGAAAATATTCCAAAGGGTGGTCGAGTTATGCTCCGGACAGGAAATCAGTGAGCGAAAACAAAAAAGGGAGATAACTCAAAAATTAGCTATGCAAGAGTTGTCATTCTTGTGCACGACACACCTTCGGTTCGTGGTCTAATTGAATGTGTTAAGTTTCATAAAAATATTCCAAAGGGTGGTCGAGTTATGGTCAATCAGTGCGCGAAACAAAAAAGGGAGATAACTCAAAAATTAGCTATGCAAGAGTTGTCATTCTTGTGCGCGACACACCTTCGGGTCGTGGTCTATGCATGTGTGAAGTTTCATGAAAATATTCGAAAGGGTGGTGGAGTTATGCTCCAGACACGAAATCAGTGCGAGAAACAAAAAAGGGAGATAACTCAAAAATTAGCTATGCAAGAGTTGTCATTCTTGTGCGCGACACACCTTCGGGTCGTGGTCTATGCATGTGTGAAGTTTCATGAAAATATTCCAAAGGGTGTTCGAGTTATGCTCCGGACAAGAAGTGTCTACGGCGGACGCGGACCGCGGACGCGGACGCGGCGCGCTGTCAAATCCATAGTATCCCCCGACGGTAGTCTGGGGGATACAATTAGAGCAAGAGAGCAGGGGCTCATGTATACCCCCGGCCGCCGCATGGACCGAACAACAATAATTTACAACTTAAAATATATATAAGTAATTTGAACTTGACTTTGGGCATGAAGACCGCATGTGTGGGCTACAGAATGAAAATATGGGTGATGGCTGAGATGTATGTGAAGTTTCAAGTGATTCCGAATGACGCTTGCAGAGATATTTGGTACTTAAAAACAGTAACGCATAAAGTTAAAAAACTTTTACACAAATTTGAAATTGACCTTGGACATGAAGGGCGCATGGAATAAAAATATGCATGATAATAAGGAAGTACATGAAATCTGACATACCGTTGCAGAGATAATGGGTACCCGAAAACTTTTAATGTTTTAAAATTTTAACACAAATTTCTAAGTAATTTGACCTTGACCTTGGACATGAAGGCCGCATTGGTGTGGTATGGAATGAAAATATTGAAGATAATAAGGAACTATATGAAGTTTGAAGTCAATCCAACTTACCGTTGCTGAGATAATGCGTACCTGAAAACTTGAAAGCAAATATTACGGAATGACGAACAGACGGACGGAATGATGAAAACTAGATACCCCTCGACATACTTTGTATGCTGGAGGTATAATTTATAGTAGATTCATTCAAATTGACAGCAGCATGTATTCAGATACATCACAGAACATTACACCTGTACAGTCAAGTATTCTAACTTACAAAATGGGACGGTATTTTCAGTCTTCAGTGATGGTGATAATTTAGAGCATGGAACTTCATGATCATGCATGCCACAAAGACAGTTGATTAACTGAAGTAGTTTGCCAGTGGATTATTTGGAGAAACAAGAAAATTTCGAAACTGGCGAACTTCTTAATGTGCCGGACACACGGAAACAGAGTCCGAACACAATATGCATCCGGCAAAACCGAGACCGGGGGCATAAAAATACATCTTACCATTAACCTCGAGCCTGTTTAATATATCGGCAGCCACAACATCCACTTCTAGAGAACATGTGCTCTGTCTCTCCACGTCAATACACAGGTCGCTGGAACATCACACAGGGCAAATACAGTACAACCTCCCTAAACTGCACATCCATTACACTCAGTGTGCTTATTTTGATGCACTTCACTATTGTTAACGATAGCACAGCATGTCCAGCAGTGTTCATGTGAATTACTGAGGAACCTCTATAAACCAGACACCCTGGGTAGCTCCCACACTGTACTGGGTAGCTCCCACACTGTACTGGGTAGCTCCCACACTGAGCTACCCACACTGTACTGGGTAGCTCCCACACTGTACTGGGTAGCTTCCAGGGTGTCTGGTTTAGAGAGGTTCCACAGTATGTTATTTTTCACTATTCTATTTATTCTCCTCAAATAAGATTACTGGTATGACCACTCTAAAGAACTTTTTTTTTTTGAGAAAAGAAAAACTTTCATTATTTCTGCAAAATGGTATCTGCCCAGAATGTAATTATTAATAATCACAACATGCATGGAACATTATAATCAATGTACCGAGCATTAGTTATACAAACATGTATCCATAATCAACGTGTACATGTAACCAAATCAACAGTGATCGCGATAAAATCTTACTATTGTGATCAGAACTATAAAATTCCACTCGAGAAAATCAATACTACAACACCAGCATGTTGTTATTACGTTAATATTCATTTCAAGGCAATTAAGGCCTCAGGTGATGAAGGCAGTAATTGAGTAGATATTTAATTCTCCAGCTCATGATGTCACATGATACACCTGGAAGGTCTTGACAATAATTCATCTGACAAGAAATAAATGGGAACAAGAGGGCCATGATGGCCCTAATTCGCTCACCTGACTCCATGAATACCAGAGGTGAATGTGACATCAAGTTAATGTGTTTTAAAAAAATTGTGCTATTTTTAGATGGCGGACATCTTGGATTAAGCGATGACTCGGCCATGTGGTTCCTGAGAAAAAGACGTTCAAAATCTCGAATAAATGGACCTTTTGGAGGCCATCATGGATGACATAATCATCCGATTCCGACAAATATTGCACCAGAGCAATCGCCTCATCGATACCTTCAATTTGATATATGACATGAGCATATTTGGTCAAAAATAAAACTTGACCCCATGGGCCATGCCCATTTTTGACCCCGGGGTCACCATTTTAACACCTTTGAAAAAGCATTCTACGTCTATCATTCCTACCAAGTTTCATCGAAATCCGGCTGGCGGTTCATGAGAAGATATTTTAAGAATTTGTGCTATTTTTAGACAGCGGCCATCTTGGATTAGCAACGACCTCCGTTTTAACAAATCTGAAAAGGCTTCACCCATGGACCATAACTGTGAAGTTTGGCCACCATGGGCCAAGCGATTCGTGTGAAGAAGAATTTTGAAATCTCTAATAAAAAAACGACCTTTTGACCTTTTGGCGGCCATCTTGGATGAAATGACCATCCGATTTCGACAAAAAATGTACCAGAGCGATCGCCTCTTTGATACCTTCGAATTGATATAGACATGACCCCAATTAGACCCCAAGGGCCACGCCCATTTTTGACCCCAGGGTCACCATTTTAACAACTTTGAAAGAGCATTGTACATCGATCATTCCTACCAAGTTTTGTCGAAATCCGGTTGGCAAAAGATTTTTGAAGAATTTGTGCTATTTTTAGACGGCAGCCATCTTGGATTACGTAATGACATCATTTTAACAATTTTGTAATCCCACTACCCAAGGACCATGACCATGAAGTTTGGTGACTATAGGCCCAATGGTTACCGAGGAGAAGATATTGCGGTAACAATAGCTCACATGAGCTTCGCTCAGGTGAGCTAAAAAGCTTATGGGATTAATCTGCCACCGGCATCACCCTCTATGTGAAGGTGCAGGAATTTAACAAGCAGGAAGCAGTTCTTTGTGGCATAATCTTTTTCTTTTCTTATTCTTATTATTCTTATTTTTCTCTTTATTTCTATTTATAAACATGTTTTGGCAACATATTAAGATTGTCTAAATTGTAGTTACAGTGTTCATGCTAGGTCATTAGCTTCTATTTGTCATAAATGACAGTTTATATAGTCGTAACCATAGCTGCAGATAAGTTTTGTATCTAATGAGTATTATAACCCCAGATTTCAAATTCAATGCGTATTTTACATTTACAAAAAGTATTATAGATTTTCTTCCGTATTAAAAGGGAACCAATGTAAAAATAAATAAAAATTCACTTACTTGAGCTGCAGCTTAACTAAGTAAATTTCAATGTTATTACAGTATTTTCTCTACTCAATTTGAAAATCAATGCGTATTTTCAGATTGATGTGAGAATTTAGTACTCCCACCGTTGATAATCAATACATGTTCTGCTAAAATAAGTGCGTAAAATACGCCAATAAGCACCTTATCTAGAACTCTGGTCGTAACATCAGGTAGGGGTGGGTAAAACATTATATATCAAGTGAGTATCTGTGCAGCATACCTGGGTATGTTCTCCTGTTCCCAGAATCGTGTAGATGGGGTGATGGAGCCCGACCTATTGAGAGAGTACGGGAATGGCGACTGTGATTTAGGGTCCGCTCCCAGCCCCTCGTTTGACCCCGGGCTGCCCGGTATCACATCACCTGGAACATAAAGAGGCATCATGGGCAACTCTATGGTAGAACAGGTCTACTAGTATTTGTCTTCATGGGTCATAAATGTATCATCGATAGACAGGAAATTTCAACACTGTCCCAATGACGCTGCCAAAGACAGGCACTGGAACTTGACCCGTATGATGCTGAATTCAATGTTTCTTGTCTGATGTTTGTTTTTTATTTTCCATTTTTTGTAGCATCAAAAACATGGTTTGACAACACTTTAGCATCAATTCTAATTATTTCTGCTATTTAATAGGGTTTCCCAATGCAAATGTTGTCCAACTATCTAGGGTTAATATGCTACATTACCCATTGGCATACTTTGCAAAACGGAGGTACAGATATCCTCATTTGAAAACTTATGGTGAAGAGCTTATACAGCTTTCGTTTTACAGAGCATTTATTTTGCTTCAAATGTTTTTAAATGCAAATAATAAAAGTACATGTATTCACATACAAATATAGAGATTGTGCTTGATTTAAACAATATTTTATTTCATTTCATCATGTAGATGAACATGCATACAAACATAACACGATAGTAGGATACATAAACAGCTTATAAATATACACAATGGTTCCCACAATGCAGAGTGTGCTACTGTTTAGGGTTAGTTTGTTAGTACCGGCTTACAATGAAATTTGGATACAATTATGGTAATCAATGTAACGGAATGAGAAGCACACTATATGCCCTTAAGCGGTATACATACGGTCTGGCTGAGAGCGGAACTTGACGGCGGCGACGTTGATCATGTTCATGCCATAGAGGTTGTAGTCGACGAAGAGCTGCAGGGTGTAGGGGATGTGGGACTCATGGGGCTGGAAGGCCTTGTTGAGCACGGCCGCACCCAGTAACAGATCCGCCGCCCTGGTGTAACAGTCAGTACAGGGATAACACAAGTAATCTATGGCACTATAGACCAGCCTTATGAATAGGTTACCGACCATCAACAATGTTTTTTGTTTGTTTGCTGGGGTTTAACGGCCTATCAAAAGCTACGGTCATTTAAGGCCGGGTCAATGGGTTTAGTACTAAATCTCATATATTACCTGTACAAATGGGGGAAATCCCAAGATCAGAAGTGAATATTTATAATAACAAGAGCTGTAGGAGAACAGCATAGCTCGACTACGAGGGTTGTCGATGTACACATAGCTTGACAAAGAAGGTGGCTGCGGCCTGCATAAAAACCTTAACCAAGGTTGACTAAAAACATTAACCAAGGGAAATTAAGTAAGTAATTCAAGGTTAAATGCAGGTCAATGTCAGATATAGGTCAGGGGTTATTGATGTACATCACTAGGAGATAAAGTTTTCCAAGTATGGTTGCTAAAGGCCCAGGAGTATTCCATATACAAGCTTGAGTAAAAACCTTAACCAAGGGGAGATAACTAAGTAATCCAAGGATAAAAGTAGGTCAAGGTCAAATATAGGTCAGGGATTATTGATGTACATCACTAGGAGATGAAGTTGTCCAAGTATGGTTGGTGTAGGGCCAGGAGTATTCCATCTACAAGCTTGACTAAAAACGTTAACCAAGGGGAATTAAGTAAGTAATTCAAGAGGAAATGTAGGTCAAGGTCAAATATAGATCAGGGTTTGTTGATGTACATGACTAGGAGATGAAATTGTCCAAGTATGGTGGGTGTAGGGCCAGTAGTATTCCATATAGAAGGTTGACTAAAAACCTTAACCAAAAGGAATTAAGTAAGTAATTGAAGAGGAAATGTAGGTGAAGGCCAAATATAGATCAGGGGTTATTGATGTACATACCTATGAGAAAAGGTTGTCGAAGTATGGTGTCTGGATGCACAATAGTATTCAATGTACAAGCTTGAAAAAAAACCTTAACCAAGGTTGACTAAAAACCTTAACCAAGGGGAATTAAGTAATTAATTCAAGAGGAAATGTAGGTCAAGGTCAAATATAGATGAGGGGTTATTGATGTGCATCACTAGGAGATGAAGTTGTCCAAGTATGGTGGGTGTAGGGCCAGTAGTATTGCATATAGAAGCTTGACTAAAAACCTTAACCAAGGTTGACTAAAAACCTTAACCAAGGGGAATTAACCAAGTAATTCAAGAGGAAATGTAGGTCAAGGTCAAATATAGATCAGGGGTTATTGATGTACATCACTAGGAGATGAAGTTGTCCAAGTATGGTGGGTGTAGGGCCAGTAGTATTCCATATACAAACTTGACTAAAAACCTTAACCAAGGCGTGACGGTGAGTGACGCCGACGCCGACGTGACAACATAAGCTCTACTTATTCTTCGAATAGTCGAGCTAAAAAACTATATATTCAGCCCTGAAATCAGAATAATCCTGATCTGATACCAGGTCATCGCCATACCATAATCACTTGGCCCCCCAAGGTTTTTGGCAATTTTAATTGGGTATTTAAGCAAATACGCAGCTTATCTGGAGCTCAGCCTTGCTGCTCTGATATATTTAATTCTATACAAAGTGGTCTTTAACTAACCAGCCATTATGAATAGGTCAACTGAAGGATGATGGGCAAAATGGGGCTAACTTACTCAATAGCAATGAGTAATGAAGATCTTCTCTACACGTAAGTGACAATATATAGTAATGATGATAACTTTACAAGTGATAAAACAAGGACTGATACCATAATAACTGAACATTAATGGAAGTGGCTTCTATGATGGTATAGTTCATGAAATAGACGGATGACCTACTTTTTAACCATGACCGGGTTGTAAAGGTAAATCTTGAGGAACTGCTCTTCCTTGTCATGGAAACCGTACATCGACCTACAAGGGAAATCATCCTTTAACCTTGTCAACACTATAAAGTAACTGGAAAGGATTTTGATATGTTAATTTTGCAACCAATCCAATCATCATAAAATGATTTTCAGACTAGTCCATTTATGAAAATGGGGTGTTTCAGTTCTCAAAAATAGGAAAATTACTTGCAAAAAGTGCAGATCCTGGTGAGACGGCTCGTTACGAGCCGGCTCATCTGGATCTACACGTTTTGCTAATACCACTATACAGGCCTGCAGTGTTGAAAGGGTTAATGGGTCAACATGGAAAACTCACCACAGTTGATCAGCTGTGTAGATCCACTGATGTTCATGTCCACTAACTAACGTTAACATTATAATGTCATTAACCCATTAACCGTTATGGACACTCCTACATGTATGTTATTTTTCAGACTAGTTCATTTATCAGAAAGGCGTGTTGTTTCTAGAAATCAGAAAGTATCCACAAACAATGCAGCTCCTGATGGTTACGAGCTGGCTCATCAGGATTTACACAGTTTGCAAAAATTATGATCTATTGTCTGTTCCACGTTTTTCTGCCGATAAACTTTTGTCTATTAAACACATTAAATCTAAAAAATATTGAAATGTAAATATTTTTTCATAAATAACAACAAGAGTGCCGAAGGTCACAATATACGCCCGTCGAGGCAAGGCCAGTCAACAAGGGGAGATAACTCATCTTGACGTGATAAACATGTAAACCAAATTTGGTTACGATCCGTCAAGTAGAACTCGACTTATTGTGTGGACAAGGATAGTCCGAAAATTAAAAATGGCCACCAAAATCAATAGGCTTCTTCGTCTTGCAGTGATAAACATGTATACCGAATTTGGTTATGATCGGTCAGGTAGAAGTTGAGTTATTGCGTGGACAAGGATAAAGAGTGCGAAAATTAAAAATGGCTGCCAAGGGGAGATAAGTATCGGAAAATTTTCAAAATCAATAGGCTTCTTTGTCTTGCCATGATTAACATATATACCGAATTTGGTTTCGATCGGTGAAGTAGAACTTGAGTTATTGCGTGGACAAGGATACAGAGTGTGAAAATTAAAAATGGCTGCCAAGGGGAGATAAGTATCGGAAATTGTTCAAAATAAATAGGCTTCTTTGTCTTGCCATGATAAACGTGTATACCGAATTTGGTTTCGATTGGTGAAGTAGAATTCGAGTTATTGCGTGGACAAGGATACAGAGTGCGAAAATTAAAAATGGCCGCCAAGGGGAGATAAGTCATTGAAAAAATCAATAGGCTTCTTCGGCTTGCCGTGATAAACATGTATACCAAATTTGGTTACAATCAGTCAAGTAGTTCTCTAGTTATTGCGTGGACAAGCTGTGCCCGCCCGCCCGTACAAAATGAATACAAAAGTCACCTTCCTCCCAAAAAATTGTTGATGAAATTCCATCAAATAATGATTTTATTGTGTGAAAAAATGATTTTCCTATGGGACCGATTTTCAAAATCTAACTTGTTTTTCGACCCTCCTGGTCAGCCTCCTCCTCCTTTTTGCGCCATGTTAAATTCCCATAGGAAAATAGTTTTTTTTGCAATAAAATCAATATTTTATGGAATTTCATCAAATAAAAAAAATTGTGGAGTGACATTTTTGTTATTGTTTAATAGCCAAAAGTTTGTCGGCAGCAGCTTTCACCCCTAAGTCACTCGAATGGATTTTGATACGTTAATTTTCCGACCAATCCAACCATCATAAAATAATTTTCAGACTAGTCCATTTCACAGGTGGAAGTCTCGGACCTATGACACCAAAAAAATGCCTATTAAAAAAATCCCATTACCCCACCCACTTGGTCTCGTACAGTACTATACGTTAATTCAAGGTGAGCATAAATAGCGCTATTATAGAAAGAGCCCTCTTTTTTCCGGCTCGCACAAACACAATAAACATCGATTAAATGTATGAAATATGTCTCTGGCAATCGATAAAGGTATTAGGTGTGAGAATATACTCACTTCAAATCGCTGTTTCAAGTATTTATTGAGTTATTCGCGTTTTGATTACCCCATCGAAAGCGAAAGTTGCGTGTACGAAAGAATCTCACACAGAATCGGAGGCCGTCCGGCTGGATTATCGGTCATATTTGGCCGATAGCTGATCGCCAGCTCAAACTAAAGTCGTGCACCATGATCATATACATTAGAGACTCCAACCATACAGCGAACGATCACAATTGGACGAACTTTGTATGGTTGGAGTCTCTAACGGAAAAAAGAGGGCTCTTTCTATAATAGCGCTATTTATGCTCACCTTGAATTAACGTATAGCACTGTACGAGACCAAGTGGGTGGGGTAATGGGATTTTTTTTAATAGGCATTTTTTTGGTGTCATAGGTCCGAGTCTTCCACCTGTGGTCCATTTATGATAAAGGGGTGTTTTGTTCTCAAAAATATACAAATTAATTGCAAAAATTGTAGATCCTGAGGAGACGGCTCGTCACGAGCCGGCTCATCTGGATCTACACTTTTTGCCAACACCACTATACAGGTGTTGAAAGGGTTAAGCATGACCTCAATCAGTGAATACACATCGCCTGTATCCAATCAACGAGGCTATAGTATAACAGATAACAACATGTATGAGGTGTTCCCTGAGTGTCGAGCTTACCGGCCGGAGACGAGGACAATCTTGTAGATGTGCTCCATGTTCGTCTGGCCATGACCTTGAGCCACGTTGAGGGCGCGATCCAGACTTGTGGAGAATTGGCGCAAGTAGCGGTCCCAGGGCGCCGTGCCATCGTACGGAACATACAGGTATGGAAACACACCATGCACATGCATACATGTCTTCTGGCCTGCAATTACAGTGGACAAATGGCGGTTAATTGGGCAGAAACATCAATAGACGATTTCATCAAAATTGCAAAGTATACAAAGTAATCATTTACCGTACTTTTGCCAAAATGCATTATTTCAGAAAAAAAAAACTAACGACTGCATATATTTGATGATTAAAAGTATACAGAATTATTATAATGAATTTATGGCAAATTTTAAAGTCATTTGACTCTGATCATGGGCATGTTGGTCGCATGGGTGGGTAATAGAAGCAAAAGCTGCAATGTAAAACTCATTCAAAATAGTTTTACCTTGATCTTGGGTATGCAGGCTGCAGTGTCTACCATAAAAAGAAGTATCGATGATTTCAAATCAATCCGACTTATGGTTGTAGATTTTTGTTTGTTTGTTCGGGTTTAACGGCCTTTAACAGCTAAGGTCATTTAAGGCCGGGTCAATGGGTTTAGTACTAAATTCCATATATTACATGTACAAGTACAAATGGGGGTCCCAAAATCAGAATTGAATATTTACAATAAAAAAACTATATTTACAGCCCTGAAATCAGAATAATCCTGATCTGATGTCAAGTCCTCGCCACACCAGAATCACTTGGCCCCCTACCAAAAGCAGCAGGATCAGTAATAATCTTACTACTATTATAATAGGCAAACCCAATTCAACTCCCAGGTAACAAATAAACCAAAGATGAAAACGTACCTGAGGGCCAAATGAGGCACAGATGAATATGCCTCAACAAAAATCATGTTTGGTTGAATATGGTAATCTGAAGCATATGATTCGGAAAAAAAAACATTTTCAATATGCGAGATATCATCTGAGTGCATGTAAGTTTAGTGAACATACTAAATATGTGATCTCTACCTTGGATTTATGTGCTGCCAGCTAATTAATAACAAGGTGATCGCCAGCGAATGTTTGACCCACTACGGTCAAGGTCACGCGTACATGATGATTTACCTGTCGGTGTAGCTCCGAATATTCTGACAACTGGGACTTTCTTGACCTCTGACCCACGTAGATCTGCATACTCGACATCCAGGCCAGGTATTGGGGCAGACAAGTAGTGGTCAGTGGTCACTATCCGCAGAGAGAACATCCTTCCTCAACTCCAACTCGCCATCCTAAAAAGCATGATTTGTCAGTGAAGTATAATGGAATACCCCTACAGGGCCCTGACCCCAAAGTCTGTGACCTAGACATAGGCGAGGTCGTAGAAATGTCACAGAGTGAGTGAGTGAGTGAATAGGGTTTAACGTCCGCTTTTCTGACATAGAGGTACAAGCCTCAGGGAGTCTACACGCAGACGGGTCAACGGGGTCGAGTCCCATATCCACCTGTCCAAGGGGGGTAAATCCCAACTTCAGAACTCAATATTTACAATCAAAATATATATTACAGTCCTGAAATTAGAACAACCTGATCTGGTGCCAGGCCCTCGCCACACCAGCATCATTTATCCCATCCCCTAAAAGTAATAGGATTAGCGCTAATCTTACTTTTATATATGGGGCATAGCCCGACTCAACTCTCACATACAAGAAAGCCAAAAATGTACATGAGGGCCAAATCCGGTATAGTGGGTTCCGGAAAGTATGAACCCAATCGTTAAGCCAGTTTAGTCGCCTTTTACGACAAGCAATGGCTACTGCAGCACCATTCTCAGGATCAGTTGATCCCGCCCCGGTGCCTGCACGGGGCGAAATGTCACAGAATGATAGAGGACAATCAGAATAAAGTATGTGTCAAATATAAAGAAGTAATATGAAAGGAAATAGAAATTGTGAGAAAGCTACCTTGGTAAACTATGTGAAACATCAAAAAAGACAATGGAACTTAGTTCATGAATAGGAAAGAAAGCATATTAACTGTTTTGTGCAAATTCCAGTCTTAAAATTGTCAAAACTTCAAGTGAATTGAATATCGAGTGTTGTCTGTTGTCGATTAGCGGGTGGCTGACGACTACATGTAGTGTAAACAAATGACAGTTATTATAAGACATACTCTAATACACATTGTTTTAAAGTCACTCTTATTAATTTTCAATAAAAAGAGTGACTTTAAAACAATGTGTATTAAATGTCCTTCCCTTCAGAGGTTATTGGAAATTACCATACTCTAATAGTTTATATTTGCTTTCATTAGGGTGATAAATATTCCACCATGGAAGCAGTGTTGCATCTGCAGATGCCTTGCCGGTATATAAACGATGGGTGAATTGTAGAAGGATTTTTCTTCAGTCTTCTGTTACCTTGACATTGGCATGCATATGCGGGGTCACATATTAATGCTGTTAATGCCTGTCAACAGCTACTGCCATGTCAGCCTGGGTCAACAGCTACTGCCATGTCAGTCTGGGTCAACAGCTACTGCCATGTCAGCCTGGGTCAACAGCTAGTACCTTAACGCATGCCTGTCAGCCTGGGTCAACAGCTACTGCCATGTCAGCCTGGGTCAACAGCTACTGCCATGTCAGCCTGGGTCAACAGCTACTGCCATGTCAGCCTGGGTCAACAGCTACTGCCATGTCAGCCTGGGTCAACAGGGGCGATCCCTTAGGTCACATGTATGGATTCAGAACTCAAGAAAAATACATACAATAGCCATAAAACGGCCACGGTGTTCCCCCGTGATACGACCCCGCGTTCCACCGGGACGCCAGGCTGGCTTACCTGTACAGTCATAGCGTAGTACCCAAACATTTACACTTATTCTGACTTACGTTTGTGTTTTTTTATTCGTTTTTTTTATAAATATATACATTTTTCCTTTCAAACAAACATATTTCTTAACAAGAACAAAACATGAGAATCGTCTCCTAAACACATGAGAACCATTTCGCACTTTGGCATCGCGAAATCGCCTTCCGCTGAAACTTTTGTAAATACAGGGTTTGCTCATGGTGTGTAAAACGGATACGTCTTGAAATTTCGCCTTGCGCATGCATGCAAGTAAAACTCAATTCCAACGCGAGGCGAGAGCGTGAAAACGCACGACTGAATATAATATAATGTCCCATTTTCACCTCGCGATCTCACTTTGCGTTTTCGCGATCTGGCGCATGGATCGACATCGCGAAAACCTAAGAACAAATGCAATCAATTTTTAAAGTGAATGACCGAGAGTCAAAATGACTCCTTACCAATTGAGTTTAGGACTCAATTATTAAAATTCTGAGTTTTGACTCCATTTTGGGAGTCATTGCGAGATCTGTCAGAGTCCATAATTTTGTCTCATATTGTAGAATTTTCTACAATACATTGTACATTTGTATTGTTATAAATATATATATTGTTACCTATAAAGCGGAAAATATGCAGCTCCCCACATCCCCTAAAAGTATTAGGATAAACTAGAAAATGTGGTCTGTCGACACACTTAGGGCCCCTATTTGAGAAACTCTTACAAAAAAATAAAGAGACAGACTGACGGACGTGTGATCAGTAGCGAGGGTAATTGTATTAATGTGGAAAGATGTATCGTTACAAAGTAATGCATGTGTGCAATATGAAGATATTAACTAAAGGCAAACAGAAATTATACGTGATTTGAGAAACTCTTACAAAAGTTTTCCAAAAATAAGCAGACAGACGGACGTACGATCAGTAGCGAGGGTACTAGTAATTGGATTAATCTGGAAGGATGTATATTTACTTAGTAATGCATGTGTGCAATATGAAGATATTAGCTGAAGGCAAACAGAAAGTATAGGTAATTTGAGAAACTCTTACAAAAAATAAAAAAAAATAAACAGACAGATGGAAGGACGTACGATCAGTAGTGAGGGTAATTCTATTAATGTGGAATGATGTATAGAATTATAGGTGATTTGAGAAACTCTACAAAAACTTTCAAAAAATAAACGATTCTCGACGGGGCACTAAATATGCTGAAATTACCACATGTTAAATTGCCCATACGTGAAAATACCCAGACGGAGCATGTAAAAAAGAGTATGTCTTAAATGCTCACTTGTATCAGTGTCCAAATATTGAAGCAATCCATCAGGTAATATTAAAGTTACAGTAATGATGAAGAAGAAACTGGTGCAACAATCATTTCTCATAATATTCTAACAAGACTTTTATACAACACGACAGTGGTGTACCATATAATGCTATCATTTAAAAACATATGAAATTGAAATGTCCTGGATTTGGATATCTGGGTATGGGATTACATGGTTTCTGAACCTGATTTTCTGACATGACATAATCTCTGACATTATTTTTACAGCATATTGTCTTTACAATCTGACTAATAAACGGACAAATTTTAATGATATATAGCGCACCAAAGACGATGACATATGTGTTTTATGGGTGCTCTGAAAGGTCTTGACTAAATTAAAACTTTCATGAGGAATCAAGTTCCATTTATTTCTTACATTCATGTGCTCTAAGATGTAAGCAATGTTTTATTTTTCATATCCTATTTTATGGACATTAACCTCTTGTGTGCAGCGCCAATTGTCTTTCTGCTGAAATTTTATCACGTGACTTTACCACCGTCAATTATTTACACATCCGGGTTACTCTGAATTTGGCTACAAAAGGACCTATCTTCGCGGTACCCATTGTATGATGTAATCCATAGTAGTCCAATTATTCAGGGTGGAAAAGAAAATATAAACTAATCTATGTACTGCCAGCAAGAAATAAGAAAATGTAAAAACATTACTAAACTATACATTATCGCTGCGCATTTTGGACATGCAGCTGAAAATCGGTCGCCACCATATGCACATAATGTATTAGTTTCAAGTACATAACAGTCAGAACTCGAATTACATTTCATTACATCATAATGTTGATTTACCACGAAGACTGGTTTACCGCGAATAGATAACCACGAAGACTCCCACGGGCCACTCTATATTTCATAAAAATATGTCATTCTGTTCGAAAGATATTCAATCAAATCTACTGTAAATGCATCTAAAAAACATGACGTGATCCCACACACTGGATATGCAATGTACTAAAACTGTAGTTGTGAACGGTAACTCGTGCAATCTACTCCTGTACCGTCCGTAGACCGAGTTAAGATTCCAGTCATAGGATTCCTCTGCAGAATAGCAAATCAGAACTGATTCGCACTTTAGCTGTTAATTGTGACATATTTGAGATATGTTCCATCTGAAAAAAATATTAGAATTATACGGGCGACGAAGTAGCCCGCTTTATGTTACGCGTATAAGAAAACTTACCATTCAGTGAAACTAGGTTGAACAATCTTCAATCTTATTAGGTATTGAATATATGATTGAAAGTGTAAAATGTGTTTTACCGTAAACCCAGCAGGAGGGTTTTTAATACAGATGGTATTTTACTAATATGGGCAACAAATAATTTGGCACAAAGGGCCCAAATGCTTCTAAAACAAAATGTAGATAACATCGGAAAGTATACTGAATATAGCTTACGAAGTTACTGCATTTCAAAATATTTGTGTTGTCGTTGAAGACTAAATATGCTTTTATCTCAACGCTGAAGAGAGTCCCCAAGAGCGATAATACACGAATACATGAACAGCTTCGGAATTATCCGTACTTCCATATACAGATAAATAATAATTTTTTATTTTTATAAACAGTATATATTAACTAACAGACATCGGTTTTCAAATAAACATCTTTTTGGAGGCGGTTATTTAATAATAATAAAAAATTAGACACAAATTTAACCGAACTGTGCGAATGGGCCGAATGCAGCGAAAGTAACGGAAGGCAGAACAGTCGTTGTATCTGGGATATTTTAGTTTTTAGCCCGATTTATGCTACATCAGAAAACATACTGAATATAGCAGGCGAACCAGGGTTGGCCGGGAAATACCAGGGGCGGGAATTCCCGGCGGGAAATACCCCGGGAAATACTTATTATTTGATAATTAAAGTTATTTAAATTAAGTTTTAAGCTCAGTAATAGTTAATTAAACAATCAACAACTTAATAATTAGATATAGTAGATATCAGGTGGAATATTTATATTTTGGTTGTCTTTTTTTTTTTTTGTAAATTACTTCTTCATTTTTTAGGAAGCATCTGAGTGTCTGCTAAATACAATTCACAAGGATAACGTCATCATGATCAGACTATGTTTAGACAACAGGCTGTTAATTGTCAACCTTCTCCCACACTAATATTCAGTGTCAAGAAATGAGAATAAATGATCTTAGCATGCATGATCATTTGATGTGTATACACATAGTCTCTTACAAGTCTTATATGACTGACAATGTACTGTTGTTTTATGCTTTGCATTTGTATTACTTATTTGCATTATTATTATGACATTTATTTAACGTGAAGACTATGGGCGACGATGGTACATATGAGATACAGTACCTAAAATTGTTAAAATTAGCCAAAAGCCTACTAATGTCTACTTACATTGATGAGACTTTAATATACTTTAACAAGAAATGCGTATGTCGAACGCAGATGCCACCTGCAGCATATTTGAGAAACTGTGACAAGTTAACCGAAGTGTGATGGACGGACAGACGGACGGACAGACAGACGGTCCAAACACTATATGCCACCCGTTTCTTCGAAACACGGTGGCATAATAAACCATCTCAGACTATGACAACAGGCTGTTAATTGTCAGCCTTCTCTCACACCTTTTGTGTCATACTGTATAATAAGAACCCAGGTGGTCTGTATATGGTCATGTCAAGTTGTAAAACAATTACACTTACACTGTACATGGATTATCCCTGTTATCAACAGGGATTTTCTCAAAATTCCAAAAGCAGCTTTTATTAGTGGCAGGTTACTATAGTAATGAGGGGTGTTCTCATATACAATAAAATAGACAGTTGGCAAATACTATATAGACTTGTACATACGGAAGAATTTTTTTTTAAATGTTTAACCTATAGGCTTATCAGTCTACACAGATATAAACCATAGTAGATATAGGGGAATATACAGACTCATTTTGACATTTCGGAATGAAAAAGACCACCAAGATTCATATTTCCCGGTATTTCCCAGTATTTCCCGCCTTCCTGGGAAATACTCTTATTTCCTGGGAAATTGCCAACCCTGAGGCGAACTATTCTAGTTATTAAATTCAAAAATAGTTTGTGTTGTTGTCTTTAACAACACTCGAGAGACGCTTGAAACTATGCGTTTCAAATGATCCGAGTACAAATGCCGTAAATGCTCATTGAATATTTTATGGAAAAAAAAGAAAAACAATTTGCAACGAAATGGAGATTCATTATGCCATATTTATTTTAACACATCTTTCTCTCTCCCACACCCATGTCTCTCTATGTCTGTCATTCTCTCTCTCTCTCTCTCTGTCTCTTTCTCTATCATTACATATAAACCACAATATATCTCCCCCCTGTCTGTCTCTCAATTTCATTAGATAGAAACCATAACATTCATCTCTTTATCTTTCAACATCATTAGATAGAAGGACAATATATCTCTCTCAACATCATTAGATAGAATACCGCACATGTTGTGATTTTGTTTACAAGACATAGTCCATGATACTCTGTGGACATGACTAACAGAAACAAGTATACATTGCAACTGCTGTTTTATTGGGCCTGTTCAGTTGTGTCCCGGCCTGTGCTGTATTCACAGTCCATGGCACGGCACAAGTACCTGTTACCAACAGCTGAAGGGAGGCTGTATGTAAAAAGGACACAACTAATACAACAAATAGTCAAAATGTGCTCAAAGACCACCAGGGATCGAGAAAATAATAGCTTCACTGGAAGGACGCACCTGGAGAATTTCTATAGCCGCCACGCTGCACTTAACTTCGCTGATGTGAGTTTAAAAATACAAGACATAATCAAGCGATCCGGGATAATTGGGGAACACGACTAACAGAACAAAGTATACATTACAAGTGTGCCTCTAGTGCACATGTTTCTGTAGTCCAGGATACAAACACATCTGACACAGCACTGGGTTAATCAAAAGTAAATGTAAACACAATTGATATCAACAATGGGCAAAATGTGTATAACTCTCGAAGTGACAGTCGTGGTCAATGACGACTGAGATTGCGAAAATTGGGAATAATATCACTGAAGATGCTTGGCCTTGTTATTTTTTCTTAAAATAATCGTAAATGTACTAATACAGTTTCTATAATGCCTAGGCTATTAATGTACTATGTATGAAAAGGAAATATCTAAATTGTAGCACTGCTTCAAATAAGAGAAGTGCGACAATGACACCATTTAATTATAATAGAGAGCTCTGCAATACTACAATATACTACGGCACAGTTTATAGCATACTAACATCATGGTAAAGCTATCAATTGGTAAATTGACTTTCATACACTAACATCGCCCGTCATAGGTAATACCTATTTCATATTAAAACTAGAAATGGACGCTTGTCGACAAGTGCATGTGTATCCCCCTCCCCAGATACACAAGTAGTTTGAAAAAAGGGTGTTCGAGTTATGCTCCGGAGACAAAATCAGTGACGGAAAAACAAAGGGAGATAACTAAAAAAATAGTGATGCAAGAGTTGTCATTCTTGTGTGACACACCTTTAGGGTCGTGGTCTATGCATGTGTGAAGTTTCATGAAAATATTCCAAAGGGTGTTCGAGTTATGCTCCAGACACGAAATCAGTACACGCACTCGTGCACGAAACAACAAAGGGAGATAACTAAGAAATTAACGACGCAAGAGTTGTCATTCTTACGTGCGACACACCTTTGGGTCGTCTTCTATGCATGTGTGAAGTTTAATAAACTAGAAAATGTGTTCATAGAACACGGATGTCCCACATATCGCTTTGATAATAAATGAGGCCAAATTCCAAGTCAAAATTTTCTTTTACCTCAGCATTAAAGTTTTTGAAGCACCAAGTATGTGACCTTGACCTTGACCCTGGGCTTGGCGGGGGCAGGACGAACGTGGATTTGGCACAGGGCGGTAGAGGACCATTAGAGCAATGCATATGTGAAATATGAAGCTGATCCGTGAAAGAAAACAGAAATTATAAGATATTTACCTGAGCATTAAAGTTTTTGAAGCACTAAGTATGTGATCTGAACCCTGGGCTTGCCGGGGGCAGGACGAACGTGGATTTGGCAAAGGGCGGTAGAGGACCATTAGAGCAATGTGTATATGAAATATGAAGGAGATCGGTCGAAAGATGAAGAAATTATGAGACATTTACCCGAGTGTTAAAGTTTTGTGACGGACGGACGACGGGACACACGTTCCTACGAATGAATACTTGTTGGGTTTTTACTCTATAAAAATACCCAACAAGAGTACCCAACACTATCCTAACCCTACCCAATAAGATCCCCGTACGCTTACAACAAGTACCCATTCGTGTGTGCGGACGGACGGACAAGGGTCACACTAAATGCCCCCTCCACTATCGTGGTGGGGCATAAAAATATTCCAAAGGGTGTCCACGGAATCAAATGCCTCGCCTTGTCAGCCTTGACCTCGAGCCTGGGCCCGAAAGCAATTTTCACTGGCCCGAACATATTATACAATTATTGACTAGTGAGCCATAGAATATCAGATTGTATTCTATGGCTCACTAGTCAATAATTGTTTTATTATATGATAATAGTCTGTATGTAGCACTTACGACCTTATGCTACTAGACAACAAGAAACGAGGCAAAGCCACGAAGGCCAGGTTTTTTCCAAGCATAGACACTTGGATAACATAATTATACCCACTTTTTGTAGACTAGATGGCCGTGGCCTGCATGTCGCGCCTTGGGGCGAGGCATGGACACTAAAAAAATAGATATAGTAGATGGAAAAACTTTAACCAAAAAACTTTAACCGGACACACGGACGAACGGACGGACGTATGCCAAAATGCCGACGATATAGCGCTTTCCGCAAGCAGGTGTGACAATGATGATAAACACCCATGTGAAGTATCAAGGTACATGTATTGGGTGAAGCAGTTGCAGAGATATAGTAAACGAAAAAACTTTAACAAAAAAATTAAAAGTAATTTGAACTTGACATAGGGCACAGGATCGCGCTTTCTGCAAGCAGGTGCGACAATGATGATAAACACCCATGTGAAGTATCAAGGTATTGGGTGAAGCAGTTGCAGAGATATAGTACACGAAAAAAACTTTACAAAAAATTCAAAGTAATTTGACCTTGACATTGGGCACAGGATCGCGCTTTCCGCAAGCAGGTGCGACAATGATGATAAACACCCATGTGAAGTATCAAGGTATTGGGTGAAGCAGTTGCAGAGATATAGTACACGAAAAAACTTTAACAAAAAAATTCAAAGTAATTTGACCTTGTCATAGGCACAGGATCGCGCTTTCCGCAAGCAAGTGCGACAATGATGATAAACACCCATGTGAAGTATCAAGGTATTGGGTGAAGCAGTTGCAGAGACATAGTACACGAAAAAACTTTAACAAAAAAATTCAAATTAATTTGACCTTGACATTGGGCACAGGATCGCGCTTTCCGCAAGCAGGTGCGACAATGATGATAAACACCCATGTGAAGTATCAAGGTATTGGGTGAAGCAGTTGCAGAGATATAGTACACGAAAAAACTTTAACAAAAAAATTCAAAGTAATTTGACCTTGACATTGGGCACAGGATCGCGCTTTCCGCAAGCAGGTGCGACAATGATGATAAACACCCATGTGAAGTATCAAGGTATTGGGTGAAGCAGTTGCAGAGATATAGTAAACGAAAAAACTTTAACAAAAAATTCAAAGTAATTTGACCTTGACATTGGGCACAGGATCGTGCTTTCCGCAAGCAGGTGCGACAATGATGATAAACACCCATGTGAAGTATCAAGGTATTGGGGGTGAAGCAGTTGCAGAGATATAGTACACGAAAAAACTTTAACAAAAAAATTCAAAGTAATTTGACCTTGGGCACAGGGGCCGCACGGTTGGGGGTTAGAATGAAAATATGGATAATGATAAACACCCATGTGAAGTTTCAAGGTAATGGGCGAAGCAGTTGCAGAGATATAGTATAACGAAAAAGTTTTAACCAAAAAACTCTAACCAGACGTACATTAAAAAGTTAACGTTGAAAATGGCTAAGTCAATTACGTAGAAATAATAGGTGAAGGTAAAAAAAATGGTCACATGTTGGATAGTTGTATGTGGTAGGCACCCCTTGGTTATGAAGCTGTGAAAGTTTGGTGGTCCTAGGTGGTACAGTACCAAAGAAATGGACTTAAACACGAAAACTTAACATTGTAAACGCGAAATGGACTCAAACACGAAAACTTAACATTGATTGTGGACGCCGCCCGACGCCCGGCTTTCGCCAATCCAATAGCAAGAGTTGTCATTCTTGTGCGCGACACACCTTCGGGTCGTGGTCTATGCATGTATGAAGTTTCATGAAAATATTCCAAAGGGTGTTCGAGTTATGCTCCGGACAAGAAGTGTCTGCGGCGGACGCGGCCCGCTGTCAAATCCATAGTACCCCCGACGGAGTCAGGGGGATACAATTAATACAAACCAATTATTCTCAAACAATTTTTAACATTGTAGAAGGTTTAGAAAATAATTTTTTGCATTTACAGAAAATGGATCCCATCTTAACTTTTACATGTTGAATTTGGCTGCCACTGACTGTGTCACTTGTTGATTCTAGCTTAAATTTACTTCATTAGGACATCTACATATGTAAATTGATGTTATAACTACTTGAATATGTTACTTTCATAATATTATTATTAACACTCAATTCAGTTCAAAAATTGAGAAAATCTTTCACAATTAACTGCTAAAGTGCGAATCAAATCTGATTCGCTATTCTGCAGAGGAATCCTATGAGTGGAATCGTAACTGTACCTACAGACGGTACAGTAGTAGATTGCAACAGTTACCGTCGCAACTACTAAAACTGTTGAAGCAAGCAATTTTCATATTTGACCTCTGACCTCTTATTCTGTAAAATGGCTGATTTCACTCGTCAAAATGCATAGTTCAAAGCACTAATCAAGTGTGTATCAAAATGAAATGAAAATGTTATTAATTAACATGTATTCTAGATGTATATTTCGTAAGAAATGATTTCACTTGCGGCCAATTTCTAACCCAGCAACAGACGAAAACAAAACTGACAACTGAACTCAGTGACGTGAATTTTTTTCTTGAAGTGTCAACTATTTTGACTCTATTTCTGATAATTACAGTAAATAAAACACAGTGAACTGGCATTAATCACCAAAAGAACACTTGTTGAAACTTACAAAACCATGATCTGCTGGCTCCGACGCCAATTAATTGTATATTTACTAAATAAATGAAGAGAAATCGATACTTTCTTCGCCATGAAAAGCGACATCTACCGGAAATTGTAAATGTCAACTTCCGGGTCAACACACAGGGTTCTAGTCAAAACGTACCCAAGTCAAAACGTACCCATGGGTAGAAGTCAAAACGTACCCCTCATGAAGTCAAAACGTACCCATGGGTTTTGACTTGGCTACGTTTGGATCAACATCCAATAACATCCAAACATATAAGTAAATTATTTGTTTATAAAAAATACCGGGAAAGACGGGCATGGTTCCTTGCCATATTATTGGTATGTATATCGGCATGTCTGTCTCCATCGAACTGTCATTAAATCCGCCGGTTCGTCCCAAAAAAAATCCATCCATACACCGCCGTCCACCCGTCCGCCCGTCCGTCCGTCCCTCCCTCCATGCCTGCCTGCCTGCCTGGAAGGAATACACTGAACCAATTCAAAATATAAAACATGCAGGTTTTTTTTTCTTCAGAAAAATGTTCGGCGATTATCATGGATCTCTTGATATTGTCTTGATAAATTTCCTCTACCGACGAACTGAATGCTCAGCTCGCTTTGATATTTGATCTATGGTTGAGTCGTCCTCGTTTCTATGGTATTTTCTGTCAAGTATTGTCCACTAGATTATAAACCCACAGTTCTCTCGCCTTTTGCATGGTTTATCACACTCATTTTCAGCTAATGGACGGTCGTGTATATTTCAATAAGGTTATGGGCTTGCAAACTGTATGGCTGAAGTTCAAATATTTCTTTCAACTCCCTCCATCTCCAATCCACCAGCAGATGTGTGTGCCCTCTTCATGACAGTTGCTATACTACATTTTACAATACTATCCAATGTCAGTAAAGAAGAACAGGCACTATGGTCCATGGTGATGCCACCAGTGTTCGTCTCCTCTCAATTAATAAACGGTGTCTGATGTACAGTATGATCTCGTTCGTCTCTTTCTGTTCCAGTTGTCTTAAAAATCATCATCAACTATGACTATCTTGTGGTCTGAGTTGACATGCTGGTGTGTTAATGTTTAACTCATATGTTGTCCATATTTTCATTTAATAACTCTCTCCTGGTGAGGTGTAATCGTATGTAAGATGCAGACTTACCCTTAGCTAGAAAGCACATACATTTAAAGATTATGTTTTAAGGCCAATGCACAACACAGATAAAATAAACCACCTGTCCTACTGTATGCATACGTAACATATTGAATGTACAGAAAATAATGTATGATATAAAGTGTAATAAAGATGGCATACATTCTGTCATTGGTACTTGACATGCACAGCACAATGTCCTGCATATTGATGATGCGGAACACGATACCAAATGTTCTGAAGATACAATGTTGAACCATCAAGCGTGATACGACTGTGTGTCAGGCCGTCCGTCACACATTCATTATCCGGAGCATAAATCGTATATATACTGCCATTTGGAATATAATTGTTCATGATACTTCAGACAATTGTCATAACGACCTAAATACAGGTTGGTTTAGTTATTGTCTTAAACATACGCCGTATACCACTTGGAATATATGCATGGTACGTCGCACATTGTCACCTAACGTCATGTCACATGCAAGAAATACGTGTTTGGTTTTTGCTTTTGCTATTTTGTAGTTATCTCCGTTTGGTGACTCAAGATCTGGATTGTGTACCCTGGAGTTATTTCCCTTTGATACAATGTTCACAGTGTTGATTTATGTCATTGTGTCGGAACATAAGTCGTATACCACATGTAAAGTTTGATTATGATACGCCACACAACGTGAAGGCACGTCCCGGCATGCAGCTCCTTTCGATGAAATGTTTACCTATTGGTTAAGGCCATACGTTCGGACAGGGACTTTCGATATTATTCTGAGCCTGATTCGGGGCATACGACGTATATGGCTTGGAATATAGTCCAGGCTCTGGCCTATACCCCCGCTTACAATCAGAGGCAACATTTCTGACAACTGAAATCAGTGACATGTTCCATTCCCACCAAATTGTTCACAGGTGATAGTCTGGATTTTGCGGTAAAAATGCATGGCGGCCATTTTGAAAAATGGCCGCCATCAAAAAGTGTTTTTACTCCTATCTTGGTCAGTGAGTCACCTAAAACTATATAATATGATGAATATACCTATATGTATAGGTTCACGGTATAATAGGAGCACCTTATTGATAATAGTAGATGCTTTGGTAGAGAAAACCAACTTGCAAATCAAAATGGCCGCTAATAAAATGCTATTTTCTTCCAAATTATGCTATTTTATACACATGGAGGCTTCATTTTGGTGCCTATGTCTTCATGTTAATGATTGTAATTAGAACATCAGTAAGAAAATGTAAGGACTTGGATAGCACAGCTATATTGAATTAGAAAATGGCCGACAATATAAAATAGTGTTGGTCAATGTCTGATTCAAGTGACTTGGCCACTTGGTTTGTTGCTTTACCGTGTTCATACATGTTGTCAGAATCAAGTCAAACTTCTATTTATGAATAATATTGTGCTATATTATCACCTCACTAATACACACTAAAGTACATAACCTTTTAGAATACATGATGAATAAGCAAAGGTAAATTAATAACACTGAGGTGAACAGTGTGTTAATTTTTACAACTTTTATTTTCAGCATATTTGCGAATGTGCACCAGTGATGCTAATCTTGCATACATTCTAAGACAGTGTAGTATCACAATCATTTTTGGGAGGGGAGGGATCATAAGATATTACAATGCAATACAATGTTTACATTACAACCATAGTATCTCTTACAACTTACGGTAACAGAAGACGACGGAGCTCCGGTATGAAATTGCCAGAACGTGCTACTTGAAATCCGACCATGAGATTAATATCAACTGGTTGCTCAATGGACTTTAATTACCTGTAGCCAGTTTCGATGCATCTCTTTTAAAATTAACAGTTAATAATTCATATACCTTTCATCTGGACAGCATATGCAACTACTCTTTTACATTTGGGTGACATTCATAGCCCGACGTGGCCATCACCTAACCTACACTAATTATATAAAGGCATAATTGGTCAGTAGAATACATTTTGCATATATTTTACATTGATCAGTAAGCTAAATACAGCTTACATACAGGTGACAGTGCAATGTCTACCGACCCTACTGTACTTTTATTAAGTCATGTTTGGTTTCTTAGTTTGCATTTTACATGAGTTTAACATTGAACGGTATGTTAGCTATGTTTTACACATAGGTTACAGGGCAATCCGTACCAACACTGGTAAAACACTTCATATTAATCAGTTAGCTTTCATTTTTTATTCTCACATTTAGGACCATTTACCTTCTTGTGACAAAAGATAACACACGGAACATGGCGTTTCTTGCATGAGCACCTATTGGTTTGGCATTTACCATGGCAACCACACTGGTTCAAGGTTTCTGGTGAGATGGGTCTTAGGCATTTTTGGGGCAACATACTGCCATCTTCCTTCACCCGGCCATAGTCGAGTGGATCAACAACGCGACTGGCAGAGAGAAAAGTAACTGCATTCCGGATAACGAATAAGGCTCTTCTAATATGACCCCTGATTACGCTTGAGGTTGGTGGCAACTCGCAGTCGGTGAAAGATACACGTGGTAGTCTTACTGCGAGCGCCTGCCCATACACAGACCAGATACTTTACTACAAGTTTCATGTCTGCTGACTCTCCAAGCTCGAAAAGGTAGCCAACTGCTATTACTGTCATCACAAGTTATTATATGGGCTTTGATGACGACATGGCAGAACGCTTGCCCTAGTTTGTCATGAAATATATGTGGGGGAATCATTCGCTTTGCATGCCCAGTGAGTGCCAAACGGTATCCATACTTCCAATACGTCAATCTGGAGCAAGTGAGATACACAGCGAAGAAGAAGAAGAACTATGGTATCGGTATCATTGGAAGCTACAACGACCCACTAGCAAACTCTAGCCACAGACCATGCCGCATGCGATATTATACGACAGTCTGCCTCTCCAAGCCAGCTGTTCAACTCTGGTACTTGAATCATAGGACAACATGCATCATGCTTCATCCCAGCAACCATACCACTGAGCACACCCATACTCATATCCCGGATGGCTATGTCCCTAGCCAATAATTGAAGCCTCTGCTTGTTATGGCTGGATGACCACAGATTCTCCATTTGCTGAGGAATCGGGACTGACTCAGATATCTTCGTCATGTCGATGCTACCACCCTCACATGCCCTGCGTTCACCAACTTTTATGGACACTTCACTATAGCTATCAAAAATCAAATGGGTCATGGTCGAAGAACATGTCGCGGAACTACTCTTGAACAATCTGAATGATAGCCCCACCAAAAGTTTCAAATGCCTGCATATTGGTTAACTGTCGGGGTTTGACACATGTGGGACCATAATGGACAATGGGTTGCCTCGAGTTTGAACAAAATAACAACCTCAAAATAACAACCTCACAACATTCCTGTCGAAGATTAGACCCTTGTAACCATTGAGCTCATGCTGCACTGTCGTCTCTATGTGGTCCATAACTCTCAACAATGGTCAGCTGCCGGAGGAGGTTGTGAATAGCGAGGATTTCTTTGGTACAACTGATCAAATTCAGCTACAATTGCTGCATCACCACAGCTACCCACAATAACATGACCACCTGGACCTTGTGAGAAACGGTTTATTGACTGCTCCAGTTTCATGCCACCGGACACAGCATAAAACACGGCATCAATCCGATCTCGTACCACGAAGAATACATTCAGAAAGCTATGATACAGAGCAGGGTGTTCATTTTCTAGAACCTGTATATGTTGAATACTGCGTCAAACTCCCTCAAAATGGGTATAGCTGAACGCACAGCTCCTACATAGAGGGGCCAGTTCCCATCCCGATCAGCAGTGATGAGCTGTGTGATTACACTGACAATCTGCTGATACACACCAATATATTGATAAAGCTCAGACTTTCCCAGACACTCATTTAGAAATACCTCAAACTGAGTTAAACAGCATCACAATCACCGGCAGCAGATACAAACTTATCTAGACAGATATCACGCTTCTTTCCAATTAGAGCGTGTTTCATCTCAACCACAGACTGTGGCTTCTCGTATTCACGAGTCCCAGAACGCATGCCATGCTAGTGCTGTCAATATCTCAGATACAATCAGCATGCCTTGGAATGTCCTCATGAGAGAGCTGAAATCAGAGTTTTCTTTCCGTTCTCAGTCTCAATGAGGGCATCATTAAAGTCACTACCGGAGAGGTAGCGTGCAGCACGGCGAAGCAGAACATTTGCCATGTGAAAGGAACCAAGCATTGGATAGAGGTAACTAAACTGCTCAGGCTCTGCCGTGACAATACATTGTATCGACTATGATGTAGAACACGCCTTCATCTGACACTACAGGCATGATCTCCGGATTTAGTTGCTTATGGCAACACTGGATGTTAGAAAGGGATGTCCTCTCAGTGGCATATTCAGTTACAGGGTGTTGAATGACTGGAAGGAAACCTACTCGCATTAGTGGAGCTTATGCACGTGTGATCAGATTATGGATTTCGCCCCAAGTAGGCATCGCACCCGCAACTAACTCTGTTCGAAGACATTCTGCTAGTACTATTCTAGAGTGTTATTAATACAGATAAGTAGGTAAACAGTAAGTAATTACCTTGAAAATCTTGCACAAAAGCAAGCGCTCACTCAGGTTGTTGTTGTTATTGTTGCTGCTGATGATGATGATGACATGTAGTCGATTCTTTTTCATGGCACCACTCTTAAGGTGCTGGAGACCAACGTGTGCATTATCTTAGAGCTAGGCGGTTTGACATGCACCAATAAAGTGATAAGTATCTATATTATATGTTGATACCTACTGAGATATACATATAATTTTAGATCAAATATGAACGGAAATCTATCTTAACTCAGTTTGTAGATATTAATATGGATAAAAAGATTGAGCTGGCCATTTTGAAATTAGATATTGGCTGCCAAAAAATGTTGTTACAAATGTTTATATTGTGTTCTCTGGTACCGAATGCTGATATATGGGCAGAAAACAACATGCATCGGTGGCCATTTTGAAATTAAAATTACAAGTTTGAACTTTTATAACCAGTATTCTTATTTTATATTTAGGTCTAATAACCTGCGCAAAACAAACACTAAAATTTTCCATCATTGCGTGAATAGAATACTGCAATATGGACAAAAACATATTTTCGTGGCGGCCATTTTGATTTTTAAGATGTATCCATCTACCAAATGATTCAATAGTATTAGTAATGTGTTTAGTGTGTTCCTGAACCCTATACACATGGGTATAGGCACCAAACTTAAACACATATGTGAATTACTGACCAATATATGAGAGAGGACATTTTTTATGGCGGCCATTTTTCAAAATTGCCGCCATTCATTGTCACCACAAAATACAGACTATCACCTGTGAGAAATATTACGGTAATCAGTGGCGGATCCAGGATTTCACCAAAGGGGGGGGGGGCCCACATGGAACTTGAACGAGGTATGGTCGTTTGTCGACTGAGCGGTGTGAGGAAGTTGGCTAGGGGGGACCGATTTTGAATTGAGGAAGCCATTTCCTGCATTCTACGCTCAATATTTCGTAAAAAAAAAAAAAAAAAATAAATAAAATCGGGATTTCTGAAGGGGGGGGGGGGCCGGGCCTCCCCGCTCCCACCCCCCTGAATCCGCCACTGGTAATGGAGTAAGTAGCTGATTTCAATTGTCAAACATTTTGCCTCTCTGATTGTAAGCGGGTGTATGGGCCAGCGCCAGGACTAATATATTCAGGATGCTCAAATGACCACGTTGATGAAGATTTGTGGGGCTTTTATCAATTAGGAAAGAAAATTAATACATTATTAGCATACCATAGATATATACGATACACATATAAAACATTTAGTAGTATAGAAAACACGGGGGATTCCCAAGATTAAGTAAGTATGTATATAGAGGATCTCAAACGAGTTACCATTTGATATACGATTTATGAAACGCGTCACGCACAATTTATGCATCGAGCCTCTTGCGAGGTAGATCAAATTGTGCGCGAGTTTCATAAATCTCATATTCAAAGGGAACCGAGTTTGAGATTCAGACTTCAGACTCCAAAGAGCAGAGAACATTGAGATATCTATTGTTTCAGTGAGCAGACTCCATTGACTATTATTTTCGCATCTAGTTGAAATCTCCACGGAGAAAAATAGTTTTAATCGTAGCAATAAAAGTATTATAAATATGGCACACAACATGTTCCTGTTCTTTGTAAACCACACGGACACGTCTAATAACGTTTAAAACATGATGTCTTCAACGTCAAAACATCATTGCTTTTTCGTGCCATTACGGACGTCATTTTGGAACGTCTCTATTTTATTAATTTGACATAACGTTGGCGCATAATATGAATACGTAATTAAGGTGATGCGGTCAGCCAATCAAATGTGCTCTAGGTGATATTACACGTGTGTCATAACACATTTATGAAATGGGTTAAAACACGTCATAACAAGGATTTCATGTCATAAACGTATATATAATACACAACATCTGTGATCATACACATAGTTGACATAGTCAAAATAATATAGTTTAGGCACGTATATATGTTTATATAGACTAGAAATATGGCCTGTTGGCACACGAATGCCCGCGCTGGCAGCCAAAGAAAACGATGCACATTTAAAAACACAGAGGATCAGAGAAGCGTGGATCTGTCACAGCACGAAAGCAGACCATCAGAGCCATGGGTGTGTGAAATATCAAGCAGATCCATGCAATGAAACATACATTATGAGACACTTACCCGAGTTTCGAACGAACAAGTATGTGGCATTGACCCTGGGCTTAGCTGGGGCCGGACGATTTTTTTTTTGCACAGGGCGGTAGAGGACCATTAGAGCAATGCGTGTAAGGAAACAGAAATTATAAGACATTTACCCGAGAGTTATGGTTTCGGGACATACGGATGCCGGTAACACTATCCATTCGGTGGCGGGGGCATAAAAAGACCGTAATCTGACAAACAGAATCAAAGGATTGAACGTTTTGAAATTCTTCGCAGTACGTGTTTGTGGATGACATTTGTTGTTTTTGTCTTCAATTATTTCGTTCAACTTATTCGTTTTCAACATTTAGTCTATCTATTGTGTATTGATTGGTTGGGTTGTCCGCTAAATTATTGTCTAACCTTTTAATTTCTAGCTCTATTTCCTTTTATTATCCCCTTTCACGTTTCTTATAGTTCTCTTTATTAATTCACACATTGTATTTGGAGTACAAACTAGCCTATACATGTTATTTATTGTTTCCTGAATCGATGCTTTTATGTTTTCTTTATTCTGTCTGTTTGTTATAGTATACTGTTATTTAGTATCCCGGCCCTCTTGTAGTATTAGAGAAAGTATCAGACACGTTGTTGTCTTGTTGTATGACTTGACGTCACATTGGTACGCGCGTGGTGATCACAGTACCACATATTGTTATACATGTATTCCCGTAACATTCAACAGAGATTCTACTTTCACTTTCAAAAGTTTCAATAAAACACAGTTTGATAATTTATTTGTAAAAATTGAATTGTCAAGCAGGTCATTTAGTATATGTGTACTTCAGGACCAACAGCATGTAAATGTCGCATGGAAGAAAGATGTCGCCGTCGCCGTGTTTTGTGCATTTGTACTTTGGAGCCTGTCTAACTTTGATGCAATTTTCATCTCGTTGGTGTCTATGTGACTGGTGGCCTAAGTGATTTATCGTCTGCAATACTTCACACATGTGCACGTAATCACATGCAAAAAAGACAGCATTTGGAACTTTTGTAGTTATGGTTATGATACATGTACGTATATCCCTTTGACACAGATGTAGCTTTTCAGTCCAGTAGAGTGAGCAGAATTGTCGATGTTAAATCACTGGGCTTGCAATCAAGAAGCCGTTACCTCACTATAAAACGTCCGATGGTCGGTGAGCAGGACTACAATTTGTACAGTTGTGCAGTTTGCCTCTTTTGGTACAAGCAATGACACAATTGAACAAATGAAATAAGATGCACGCGCAGAGTGTTTGTATTCTGTTACATATAGTCGTGTTCGACGGTTAAATTATCCATGTCTTGACGTTTGTCTTGTAATTGTAAACTTACATCAGCCATAACCATGCGTCAGCGAAAGGTGGCGGCTGTACGTGTCCCGATTTTCGGTCGTCGATCGTTAAACACGATTGCCATTTCGACACCGAGTCGGAACTGTAGTCACATCCAGGCGCACAGAGGCATACGTGTACCTACATCGGTACGACCCTGTTGTGTTTACCAACATGTATATACAACAGATTTTGTGACACACTTGTGCAGTCTTGCCTTGATGCATGCCGGGCTGTTCGTGAATGTATATTTTCTGGTAATCGTGTTCGGCGATTATGATGGATCTCATAATTTTGTCTTGTAAGCCAATACAACCAGAGCTATCACAGGCGTAATCAGTGGCGGGCGTGTTGAACACTTAAAACCGCTCTATATCTACAAGATTAGGAACTACGGCATTGATTGACCATTACACAACTGGCTGAGGAACTTTCTAACACACTGTTAGTAGTCGTCGATCGTGAAGCCTCAGAACAAGTCCACGTCGCACAGGACACCATACTATGCCCAATACTATTCCTGTGTCATATACACGACCTACCATAGTCTCAAGTCTGAGGCAAAATATTAAACTTACAACAGTCAGGGACTGTACCATTACAAATGCATGTATACTCAAAAACCAAGTGACAAACAATTTCAAGTGTTTATGCCATTTATATGTAGAACTGAGAAGTATGAACACTCCTTCTTCCCAAAGACTGTACTCGATTGGAATAAACTCAATGACTGCTGTATGTGCAAGTCAGTAGGCGGCTTCAAAACAGCGCTCCAGCACGTATAATCATCTCTCTCCGTTGCATCATGTGCTGAATCTGGGCCTGCAACGTACTCATCCAGATCCAGGCCGACCGAGTATTCCGGATTTTATACTTTTGGAGGCATCTCCATTTGATGCAATGCTCACATTGTTCGTTTATGTCCTAGTTCAGAGCATACTTTGCATTCGGTTTGGGATATTTTCATGAAACGTCACGCATGTGTACATCACGACCTAAATAACATGCAAGAACTACCTCCAGTTGACACAGTGTTCACCTAGTTGGTTTGTGTCCGTTGCATGGAGCGCAAGACATGTGCCACTTGGAAGAATAGTTCCATAATTCAACCACGTGTACATATAACGACATGTATGGCTCACCAGATGTACAGCTTTCATCAACATATCCCGCCATGGTGGACATCAGTGTCAAGTGATGATTGATTATTTGTGCTTAATGGCCTATCAACAGCTAATGTCATTTAAAGCCAGGTCAACGGGTCGGACTATCTCGTATTTAACATGTCCATAATGAGGGAAATTCCCAAAATCAGAACTGAATATTTACAGAAAAATATATATTCAGCCCTGAAATTAGAATATCCTAACCTGGTGCCAGGCCCATTCCACAACCGAGTCACTCAGCTCAGGGGCGGATCCAGGAATTTGAGAAAGGGGGGGGGGGCGGCGCAAAAGTTGGTCGAAGACCGACTGTGCGAGTGCCAAAGGCGCGAAGAAGCCACAGCGGGGGGGGGGGCCCCCATGAAAATTTGAAAAAAAAACAACATCATTTGAGACAATTTCCTGGCACATCAGGGCCACAACTACACGAAGCAAAATAGACAAAAATTTGACTTTTTTGTGAAGAAAAATCGGTTCTCCAGAATTTTGTGTCAATTATTGAAACTTTGACTGATTTTCTAAATCAATATCGGCGAAATATGATTATACATGAGGGAGTAATTCCAGAGCCCGGATCACGTGGTGTAGTAGTGACAAACGAACCATATTATCACATAACAAATTTAATAATCTACCAAGTACATATATACATTGCAACAATCAATATGTGACATTTTGTTCTTCAAAGGTCTAAAAAACGTTACACACAGTGAGAAAGGGGACCAGTATAAACCCCAATCAGCTTGTGTGCCCACAAACAAACACCCTGATAAACCCCCTTTTGTTATGGTGAGTGACAAACATGTCTTTATAAACATGGTTAAAGGTACATGCCCACTCAGTAGGCATATTGGGGGGCCCAATGTTGAGGGCCCGAAGGGCCCGATAGCGCTAGGGGGGTCCCCCCCAACAAAATTATTAGGCACCCCCGGCCTCCCCCCCCCGCTTCCACCGCCCCTGTAATTGTTTCACTATTAAAATTACAAGTGCCTGCTATACAGAAAATCATTCAGTAATATTTATTTTACTGATAGTGACTCGCGGTGGTATCAGGCTATTTTCTTATGCAAATGAGACAGGATTATTTTTTAATTATTTATACTAATTAAATGTGTCACCTCAAAAAATAAATAGAGAGAATAAATAGTAATTTCCATTAACATTTAAGGAAATACGGTTATCGCCCCTGATATCAGTGTGGAAATTTACGTCTGATATAAAATGTATAATAATGCCAGTCAATAAGTGGAGTAATGTTGAATGAATGTTTCTTTTGCCAGAAAATGTTATATCTACAGAATATACAAAACTATATGTCTCCCTATATTGTAACCTACTCAGTTGGGCATGTACCTTTAATTAACCCTTACACTGCCTAATTAGACGTTGTCGTCTGCTGTTTATTTTTTATTTTCGATTTTTCTCATCAAAAACATGGTTTGACAGCATTTGAGAATCATTGCCAGTGGAAATGATTCTAAAGTACTGTCAAACCATGTCTTTATTGAGAAAGAAGGCAAAATATAAAGCATCAGCAGACGACAATTTTCGTGCTAAGCAGTCTAAGGGTTAACCTATTCCACCAATTGGGGATCGTGGCTAGTTATCTCCCTTTGGAATTTTTTATAGAAATACGTGATTTGTGGCATGATTTGTTGTGTAGAGAAGCGATTACCGGTACAGTGTTTTCAACCAGTGTTGATCCCGATCATCCTACATATCTGCACAATCTGATCCAGAACTGCATTATTTGCCTAAATCATGTTTTCACACTTATTAATTGTATTGCAATCAGTGCAGACCCAGATCAGACTGCATATGTGCAGTCTGATCTGGGTCTACCCTGTTTGCAGTCTTTATTTTTTGTACGTTATTCAGTAAGAAATAAAGCCTAAAATAGGCAAAAGGACCGGATATCTATAAATAGCTTTGCAAAGGGAAATAACTAACTACGATCCCTCATTGGCGAATGTTTCCTTCATCCGGATTATTCACATTGTGATCATACTTAATAATGTGCTTAGTTGTGACCGTGACTGGAGAAATGTGGCTTATGTGTTTTGCAACCAGTGTAGATCCAGATCATCCGCAGTCTGATCAGGATCTACACTGTTCGCCATTCCATCGATGAAACACCCATCATGCTTCTAACAAGGAATAGATCATTATCACACTACGGGGGTGTGTTATTTGATCGGGAGCTACACAAGTCACAAATCCTATATGCCCTTTTCTCGAGTCACAGCCACAATTTTGGCGTGTTTCACTGTGTTTATTTTACTTTGAAGGTAATGTCTGTTCATGATTGCAAATCACATATACATTTTTGGTGCTCCCAGGATGTCTGGTTTATAGAGGTTTCACTGTACAGGTGAGCTAGTTTGGAGATGAGACATGTAATACACAAGAAATAACACAACCTCGGTTTGAGATACCAGTCCAAGTGGGGGTAGTAAGATCAGTAGCCTATTTCACCAACATTGCAAAGTATACTTTTCTAGCAAAGTATACTTTGCGGGAGAAATTCTCAATTTTAGAATAAATTTATTAATTTTTATTATACTGAAGTTACTACATTATCACAGCCATTTTGGCTGTGATAATGTAATAAATTCACAGGCGCGGATACAGAAATAATTGTAGGGGGGGTCTTTTTAAATGCCAGATCGCCGCAGATGCGATTTCCGGACACCTAGGCCACGAAAAAAGTCATCCAACTATTTGAGTATTGTAGATTTTCTTCTTTTTTTTCTTTTTCTTTTGCCGGGAGCAGGGGCCCTGGACCCCCCCTGTATCCGCCCCTGAATTCATTATAATAATTCTGCATACTTTTTAATCATCAAATATATGCAGTTGTTAGTTCTATATGAAATAATGCATTTCAGGAAAAATAAATGATTACTCCCTCAAAGTATACTTTGCTAGAAAAGTATACTTTGCAATGTTGGTGAAATAGGCTACTGGTCACTGACGACCAGTGTAGTTCCTGCTCAGCTGGTGTCCTCCCAGAGTCAGACATGCCTGGTTAGATCGATCATAAAAACATCACTAAGTGCATACAGTGTAGACTGGGATAGGATTATGCAAAATGAGCATAGCCAGTTTGGATGTATACCGATCAGAAAGATCAGAAAGGCTGTTTGTGTTTTATTCTGAATTTCTGATATCTACTATCATAGACTACAATAAACGGGAGATAATTTGGTAATTAATGCATTGACCGTATTGCTGTACATGTACCAGGAAGCACAATTTGTGAAACATAATGTTTTTTAGTTGTGAACATATAATACTATGCCACCTATAGAAAATATTGTTGCATTAATACTTCATTAAAGTAGTTTCTATCAATTACAGAACAACTAGCATTCAGAATTTATTTTTCACTACATGTGCAATGTACTACAAACATTTTTTTTTACCAAATCCTAATTTAAACAAAATTTAATTTTTGGAAAACAAAACGATGGGAAATGGACCAATATGACTGGCATACATCCTGATCAGTGTGTGCAGCATTACAGTCTGATCATGGTGTAGACTCTTTGGTATTTTGGCTGGACCAACTTATACACTGCAGATCAGAAGCTGCATTGTTAAGTTAATTGAAATATTTCTCGGCAATATATTGCCATGTGAGGTCATATGGTATACTTGTACCTGTGTGATGACAAAGTTCATCTCCACCCACCCAGCCACCCATCCGCCAGGGGGCCGTTTCACTAAACTTTGTACAAATAAAATGTTCGTAAGTGCAAATTTTGGATCATCTGGAAATTTCAATTGATAGCCTATTCTCAATAAATGTAAATCCAATAATTGTTTACAAGAAAACATTGTTAACCCTTAGACTGCTATATTATTTTTTTGTCGTCTGCTGTTAATTTCTATTTTCCATTTTTATCATCAAAAACATGCTTTGACATCACTTTTGAATAATTTACAACATGCTTTGACAGCACTTTAAAATCATTTCCATTGGAAATGATTCTGAAGTGCAGACTATCATAATTTTGTACTTACGAACATTTTAGTCGTACAAAGTTTAGTGAAACGGCCCCCTGGCTGGGAGACTGACTGACTGTCCCAGATTCAACATCAACAAGAATATTGTACAACAACATTAGTAACGGTTTCGTAAACAACTATAAATATAAAACAGAAATTTCTATCAACACCAAAATCACATTTATAGTACACGTGGGCGGCCAGATGACAAATTTAAAAGGTTCCTTACGACGTTTGATTGTGATCAGCATAGTCCCTGACCAGCCTGCACATTTGTGCTGTTCACCACCCAGGCAATGACATATGTTGCTTATCATCAGCAAAATGATGAAATTCCAATCCTACCGAGTGAATTTCCAAGAGTTCCAAGACCATTAATTGCTGTAAATCCTGTAAGATACTGTTCCACCCATGTACAGTCTGCTCAGGGCCTACACTGTTCGCCATTGCCTCAGCTAATCATTACCACTGTCTTAAGAAAACGTTCAGGTCCGTTAGTGTGCGAGCTGATCAGGAGCTACACTTGTTAGAAACTCAATTAGCCCTTTTTTGTCATGATTGGTTACAAATGATGGTACCCTACCTGAGAACCACATGTAAACTTACTTGGCCTAACAATACAGTAGATACATATGAATTATATGACAAATGTTACTTGATTGATTGATTGATTGATTGATTGGTTGGTTGGTTGGTTGATTGCTTGATTGATTGAATGCCATAATATTCACAATAATGTCATTACAGATGGGAATACACCTGTATGACTGGGAGTGGTGGAGGGTTGCATTAGTAACACGGTTATATAAATGTACAATGTACCATAGCTATAATAACATATATGGACCGCAGGTTGAGAAAAGTTACCTTAAGGCATTTGCGACCAGCATAGTCCCAGATCACTGCGCATCCGCGCAGTCAGTTCTGGGACTAGGCTGTTCATGTTTCATATAGTGACATGGGCTAACTTTAATTAACAAAATGGTAAGATACTAATAACTGTGATGAGTGACTGGGATCTACAATTATTGCAAATATCATAAAATACCTTTTCTCAGGTGGCAGTCTATATACATGTACAGACAGTAGAAGATGTGATACAAGGTAACATGGTTATATACAACATTAGACATGCAGGCAATCAAAATTAATCTATGGTTTTATAACAACAAGAATAAACTAGAGAGATTGTCAACAAAACTACACGGGACACTGGCTGACGTACAGGGATATTTCTAACCAGTGTAGATCCTGATCATCCAGCTCATTCACACACCCACCTTGGTATCTACATGTAATTGCTGTGCTAATGGTTGTAAGTAGACTTCTGTGAAAGGAAACTGAACAGTGCAGACTCTGATAAGGGTGCAAATATACACAGGCTAATCTGGGTAGGAAACATCATTTAGTGCAGCTCAAACATGGCAGCATCACTATTCTGTCTCACCACCAAATGAAAGTAGTTTGTTTGTTTGTTTGTTGGGGTTTAACGGCCTATCAACAGCTAAGGTCATTTAAGGCCGGGTCAATGGGTTTAGTACTAAATCCCATATATTACCTGTACAAATACATGTACATGTTCAAGTACATATACACATGGGGGGGGGGGAATCCCAAAATCAGGACTGAATATTTACAATAACAAAACTATATATTCAGCCCTGAAATCAGAATAACCTTGATCTGATGCCAGGTCCTCGCCACACCAGAATCACTTGGCCCCTCCGAAAAGCAGTAGGATCAGTAATAATCTTACTACTTTTATAATGGGCAATAACCCAATTCAACTCCTAGGTAACAAAAGAGCCAAAGATAAAAACGTACCTGAGGGCCAAACCAGGCAAATCGTGATTCCTATAAGGAGGAACCCCTACCGTTAATTTACGCCGTCTCGTTCGCCCGACCACCACCCACCATCCCTTTAGTGAGTCAGTAGCACAATGATGTGGTGTTACAGAAGAACCATACTACAGTAGAAACTGTCCAAACCGTACACAGTGGGAATCTCCCGTATGTTTGGATTACAGAGGTTCCACTGTAACACACATAATCATCAGAGATGAATTGCAGAGACATCTATTAAAATTGAAACCGATCAGAGTCTAGACTGTTCACCAGCATGTTCGTAAATCATATACATAGCAAATGTGGAATTCTATTCCACATTTTCTCTGAACATTTCGTAAACTATTGACGTCATTTACGGAAACATGAGGTATCGCACACCTTCTTGGGTACAAAATCATGTGGTTCGTGTCACATGTGGCTGTGAGTGGAGAAATGTGTGAGTGGAGAAATTAATTTGTGACCAGTGTAGCTTCTGATCAATAGCAAACTTGTGTAGCCTGATAACGATCGATAGTGCTAGTCACAAGCATGACGTGTTTCATTGATGGAATGGCAAAGAAGCTGATCTGGAACTACACTGGTCACAATACCCATAAGCCCCATTTCTCCAGTCACAGCCACAAAAATGATACTACTACAACACATCAGTTGAAGTGAAATAGTGGAGTTTTTATTATTTAAGTTGTGGTTTAACAGTTCTCCAGTTCTAGCAGGGGCCGTGTGTCGCATTGACCTTACGGGTTACAGTACAAACTGTCCAGTTTCAGCACACAGCTACTTAGATACAATAATTCGCCTCCGATATGTTATCTACGGCTACAATTTGACCCATTCAAAAATGTGAGCAACCGAATTGCATACCCAAACCTGTTGCATGTATGTCAAAATTTAGTAAACTGTATATGTTATACCTTAAAACAAATAATCTTTAATCCATGGAAGCCATTTTTCTCTTGCTGTTGTTCAACATTCAACATAACGAAATGAAGCTTTCAAATTTACAAGATATACATGTAAATGTCAAATAACCATTTTCCGCATATGTATATTTTGCATAAATAATTTATTGAGACAGCTTTGACAGTTTTTAATCGCTAAAATATCAAACACGCCGGATAACCGGTTGCAAAAATCACTCTTCCATGTGTTACATTAAAGAGATAGGGTTAAATTGCTACCCTCGTGAGAGGTATGGAGCGGGGTAGCAATTTTGTTTCTAATAGCTACTATGTTGTGACTATGGAGCACGTTCACCGTGTTGACAGCTCTCGCCTGACAGCACAGGAGTCTGCACACATCTGGGTCTATACTCGTCACAGATGTCATATTATCACCTTGGTGACCAATGAAGACACCCAGATCAGGCTGCACTTCCGTGCAGCCTGATCAGGGTCTTCATTGCTCGCCAACCCATTATGATTCCAGTGGATTACTATCAGGCTGTACAACGAACGACAGAAACAAGAAAACTAAATCCTGGTAACTAAATATTCTGTGATTATTCACGTTCATCCATAATGTGGACATAAACAAAACTCCCCAGGGTTTATGTCGCCCAACAGTCTCGATATCACATGGAAATAATGACAATATGTCTAGGTAAATATACAAGTGCATATAGATCTAATGACAATGTAAAACAGACGAACAATTCATCATTTTGTATGAATAAAAAAAAGCTTGATAATTGACATTCCCTGCTGACGTGTCACAGTAACTGTAATTTGGCCATAACTGAATGGAACCAATTCTTGGGCTGACTACTGGGCTGGCCACACGGAGTAACCTCCCTTCGACCACAGCATAATATGCCATGAAGAGTGAGTGAGTGAGTGAATAGGGTTTAACGTCCGCTTTTCTGACATAGAGGTACAAGCCTCAGGGAGTCTACATGCAGACGGGTCAACGGGGTCGTGTCCCGTATCCACCTGTCCGAGGGGGGTAAATCCCAACTTCAGAACTCAATATTTACAATCAAAATATATATTCAGTCCTGAAATTAGAACAACCTGATCTGGTGCCAGGCCCTCGCCACACCAACATCATTTATCCCATCCCCTAAAAGTAATAGGATTAGCACTAATCTTACTTTTATATATGGGGCATAGCCTGACTCAACTCTCACATACAAGAAAGCCAAAAATGTACATGAGGGCCAAATCCGGTATAGTGGGTTCCGGAAAGTATGAACCCAATCGTTAAGCCAGTTTAGTCGCCTTTTACGACAAGCAATGGCTACTGCAGCACTATTCTCAGGATCAGTTGATCCCGCCCCGGTGCCTGCACGGGGCATGCCATGAAGAACTCTTCGGTGGATACTACATGTACATACAGCTTACATGTACATGTTTCCTAGACTTGCCCGATATATATCAACGCCATTAATTAGTCTGGGCCCGGTTGCTCAAAACCTCTGGTAGCTTAACACACTGTTAAATCCTTAGCAATGCCAAGGATTTAACAGTCTGTTAAGCTAACAGAAGCTTTGAGCAACCGGGCCCTAGTATTTTCTATGTAAGAAATATCAGGCTCCGTTCGGAAACGGTTTTGTTAGCCTTCCTCATAATTCCTACGTTTCCAAACATTGTCTATAAACTTGATGTCACAAGACACTAGCCTCGGGTATTTTCTATATGCCAGCCCTGGTTTCATCTTATATTTACCAAAATGTAGCCACAAGTTAAATTTTCACTCGCAATAGTAAAGACACAAGTCTTACATTATCCCGTCAATACAGTGCGTATGTGCCGTGAAACATTTTTGATATCCCGTCAATATGACCTAATCACTGCGTATGAATATGTGCGGTGGCTGGGATTATTTTTTTGCATTTTAAAGCCATTAGTAGGTGTTGACGGGATAAATAGAATAGTAGGTTAGTGCCGTGAATGGGAAAAATATCTGGCGCGGCTCGGAAACGGGATGTGCCCGGCAGAGCCTCGTCCATCCCGTTTCCTAAGCCTTGCCAGATATTTTTCCATTCACGGCACTAACCTACTATTCTCAATTTGACTCTTTGTGTTTATGGCGAAAATTATCAGAAACAATGCAGATCATTATACTATAATTGATAATGACACATTTATGGAACAGAAAAAAGTGAATATTCCAGAGCGTTAACCTAAATATTATTCAATTTAAGTATTTCAGTCCTGAGTAAAAAGTTGTGAATATGTGGCCTGACAAACCTGGACTAATGTCGTTTCTGACCAGTGTAGTCGGGTCAACATGATCAACGTTTTGCTGATGGAATTAAACAGCGAGCAAAACGAGCTATGGCAAGCCAAATGCGCAATAATTCCTCAAACCCGGGTTGAGGAACTATTGTGCATTTGGCTTGTCATAGTAAACCTTTATCAAACCATGCAGATTACAGGATGGTCCGTGCCTACACAGGTCACAAAGGAAATATGCCCAGCTTTGTCATGTCGTGGCCAATAAATATTGGTCATATATCGTGACTATACATATGTACAACAATTCTATAATAAAGTATATACATGATATGACATGAGGTAGGATGATGATGATAAAATCTGACTAGAATGTAACAAACAAAGTAATGAGAGAATCGCCAAACAACAGTGGTATACATATAACAATATTTGACAAGTTATAATTCTTGAAAGACAGTTAACACTTAGTCTAACACACATACTCTACACAGCTAACAGTAACACACACTCCAAAACATATTGCCCTTGTTTGAGTAATTGTCAAGGTGCCCTAAAACTTATTTGAGGAAACTGGTTGAAACACGAGTCTAAAAAATAAATTATATCGACAAAACCGGACATATAATTTTTCTGATTAGTGACGACTGATCAGATCGCACGCATGATCAGGGCCATCACTGATATATATAGTCTGATCAGGGTCTTCACCCATTATGGCTGTGCTGCACAACATGGATTAATATCGGGCTGATACACAGGGCGATCAGGATCTACACTGATCAAAGATGAAATAATACCAATGTTGACCATTAATGACCTACATGGGCCATCGGCTGGGAAAAGAGACCTTAGGTGTTTTGTGGCCAGTGTAGACTCTGATCATCAAGTGTGATCATACATTGAGATATTGAGACTGTTATTTAGCGGCACAAGTAGTGTTCAAATAATGGAATGGTGACCAGCGTGGACCCTGATCATACTGCTGAAAAATGCAGGCTGATTTGGGGCTACACTAGCAGAACATATTATCAGGTAGTTCTTCTCAGCCGGTGGCCCAAATAGGTGGTTGTGACTAGAAAAATCCGCACAGTCTGATCAGTAGCCGATTTCACCAACATTGCAAAGTATACTTTTCTAGCAAAGTATACTTTCAGGGAGTAATCATTTATTTTTCCCGAAATGCATTATTTCATATAGAACTAACGACTGCATATATTTGATGATTAAAAGTATGCAGAATTATGATACTGAATTTATTACATTATCACAGCCAAAATGGCTGTGATAATGTAATAAATTCAGTATAACAACAAGAGTGCTGAAGGTCACAATATACGCCCGTCGAGGCAAGGCCAGTTAACTAGGGGAGATAACTCACAGACAATTAATATGGTTCTTCATCTTGCCGTGATAAACATGTATACCGAATTTGGTTACGATCGGTGAAGTAGAACTTGAGTTATTGCGTGGACAAGGATACAGAGTGCGAAAAATAAAAATGGCCGCCAAGGGGAGATAAGTAATTGGAAATTTTTGAAAATAAATAGGCTTCTTCATCTTGCCGTGATAAACATGTATACCGAATTTGATTACGATCGATGAAGTAGAACTTGAGTTATCGCGTGGACAAGGATACAGAGTGCGAAAAATAAAAATGGCCACCAAGGGGAGATAAGTCATCATGAAAATAAATAGGGTTCTTCGCGTGACCTGTGAAATGACAGACAATCGGTACAATCTGACATACATTGCATGGTACCTGATCTACCAAATATATCAATCGTACTACTGGGGCCCGTTTCTCTAAACTGCGTACGACTAAAATGTTTGTAAGTGCAAATTTAGGATCGTCAGGAAACTTCAATTGATGGATTTTAATTTATTAAGCATATGCAGCTCAATAAATGTAAATCCAATAATTGTTTACAAGAAAACATTTGAAAGTTACAGACTATCATAATTTTTAGTCGTACAAAGTTTAGTAAAATGGGCCCCTGATGTCCATCGATTCCAAACCTCTACTGCCGGTGACAGTTTGGGCTTATTTTCCATTACATCTTATTGGCTGGTCGCTGACTGGTTCAGCACATTTACTGGCAATGGATCAGAGGTGTCGAGGTGCAAATATAAATCAATATCTACCAACAATCGCATCATCGAGCCGACAAATGAACACAAAACACCCACCATGTGGTCACATACAGAGGAGATTCACACTTATACAGTCTCATCATTGCAGATAAGAAATGTTGACAAATGTTACATGTGCTATTAACTATACTGTGCACCTTCTGATCAGACATATGATGGCAGATATGGGTATATGCTGGTTTTCATTGCCAAGTCGCATTTGTCAAATACAGGTCCTAATATAGACGAGATTCCGATACATCTGCACTTTATTGTTCACCTGTAACGATTCTCTGTCAGTCAGCGGGTGTGAATTGACGTCATTTCAATGCCGCTCGGAAAAATGTTTCTGTGTTTTGGAAATCATGGAAAATGTGGTGACACCCATTCCACGGTTTACGAACTTGAACAGTGTATGTTGACAGACAATATGTTAACACAGCATGGTTTATTCAGACAGTATATGTTGACATATGTTTTCTTGTTGAATATTTAATTGACCAATCACTCGTAGAGTCAGGTAAGGATGTACACTATATGTTAGAACTACATGTATCTTCCACTCATTGTCAGTCTGCAAGGTAATAGGATGGCATAATATACTGTTTTAGACATGAAAGAAAAACTTTATAATGTACATGCCCACTCACTCGGCACAAAATGTTCTTTATATCAAAGACATCATCGAGACATTTTCTAGCAAAATAAACATTCATTCACCATTAGCATTATTAAACATTTTATATGCGAGGTAAACTTTCCACACTAATATCAGGGGTGATAAACGTGTTTCCTTAAAATGGTAATGGACATTACTATTATTTATTCTCTGTATTTATTTTTTGATGTGCAATGATCATACTTTATAATCTGTCCATAATATTTTTTTAAGGAGACGCAAAAAAAAAATCATGCCTCATTTGCATATGAAAATAGCCTGAAAAATCAGTAAAATAAATATTACTAAATGATTATATCTGTATAGAAGTACTTGTAATCTTTAGAACTGGTGGAATAGTGACACAATTATACACTTATTTAATCCTGTAAAGAACATTGTGTGCCTACTGAGTGGGCATGTACCTTTAAAAAGCACAGGCCTGTATAGTGGTATTGGCAAACAGTGTAGATCCAGAAGAGCCGGCTCATGACGAGCCGTCTCATCAGGATCTGCACTTTTTGCAAGTATGAACAGTGTAGATCCTGATACAGGTAGCCTACCACTGGGTAGGCATTAATTGGTGAAAAATACTTCTGCACAGGACTTACCAATCCAATAGCCGAGACTTTTTCCTTAACCTTTTTAATCCTAAACTATACATTATGTTTGTAACACATGGATATGCCTCCGTGGCATACTGGAGTCTAACTAGAGATTGTATGCAAAACAAGAGCTGTAGGAGAACAGCATAGCTCGACTACGAGGGTTGTCGATGTACACATAGCTTGACAAACAAGGTGGCCGTGGCCTGCATAAAAACCTTAACCAAGGTTAACTAAAAACCTTAACCAAGGGAAATTAAGTAAGTAATTCAAGGTTAAATGTAGGTCAATGTCAGATATAGGTCAGGGGTTATTGATGTACATCACTAGGAGATGAAGTTTTCCAAGTATGGTTGCTGTAGGCCCAGGAGTATTCCATATACAAGCTTGACTAAAAACCTTAGCCAAGGGGAAATAACTAAGTAATCCAAGGATATAAGTAGGTCAAGGTCAAATATAGGTCAGGGATTATTGATGTACATCACTAGGAGATGAAGTTGTCCAAGTATGGTTGCTGTAGGCCCAGGAGTATTCCATATACAAGCTTGACTATAAACATTAACCAAGTTTGAGAACAAACCTTAACCAAGGGGAAATAAGTAAGTAATTCAAGGTTAAATGTAGGTGAAGGTAAACTATAGGTCAGGGGTTATTGATGTACATCCCTATGAGAATAAGTTATCGAAGTATGGTGTCCTGTAATGCACAATAGTATCATCTACAAGCTTGACTACCTACAAGTTGACTAAAAACCAATAACAAGGGGAATTAACTAAGTAATTCAAGGTTAAATGTAGGTGAAGGTCAAATATAGGTCAGCTTGTTGATTGTTACATCACTAGGAGATAAGTTGTCCAAGTATTGGTTGGTGTAGTTGCCAGAGAGTATTCCATCTACAAGCTTGTACTTAACCTTAACCAATGAGAATATAAGTATTCAAGAGGAAATATAGGTCAAGGTCAAATAGAATATCAGTTATTGATGTAACATCGCTATGAGAGGTTGTCAGGAAGTAGTGAGTCTGTAGCACAATAGTATTCCATGACAAGCTTGAGTAAAAACCTTAACCAAGGTTGACTAAAAACTTAACCAATGAATTAACTAAGTAATTCAAGGATTAAATGTAGATCAAGGTCAAATATAGGTCAGGGGTTGTTGATGTACATCATTAGGATATGATGTTGTCCAAGTATGGTTGGTGTAGGGCCAGGAGTATTCCATCTACAAGCTTGACTAAACACCTTAACCAAGGAAAATAGAATAAGAAAGTATTCAGGAGAGGAAATGTAGGTCAAGGTCAAATATAGATCAGGGGTTATTGATGTACATCCCTATGAGAAAAGGTTGTCCAAGTATGGTGTCTGTATGCACACTAGTATTCCATGTACAAGCTTGACTAAAAACCTTAACTAAGGTTGACTAAAAACCTTAACCAAGGGGAATTAAGTAAGTAATTCAAGAGAAAATGTCAAGGTCAAATATAGAGCAGGGGTTGTTGATGTACATCATTAGGAGATGAAGTTGTCCAAGTATGGTGGGTGTAGGGCCAGTAGTATTCCATATACAAGCTTGACTAAAAACCTTAACCAAGGGGAATTAACTAAGTAATTTAAGAGGAAATGTAGGTCAAGGTCAAATATAGATCAGGGGTTATTGATGTACATCCCTATGAGAAAAGGTTGTCCAAGTATGGTGTCTGTATGCACAATAGTATTTCATGTACAAACTTGACTAAAAACCTTAACCAAGGGGAATTAACTAAGTAATTCAGGAGGAAATGTAGGTCAAGGTCAAATATAGATCAGGGGTTATTGATGTACATCACTAGGAGATGAAGTTGTCCAAGTATGGTGGGTGTAGGGCCTGTAGTATTCCATATACAAGCTTGACTAAAAACCTTAACCAAGGCGTGACGGTGACGCCGACGGTGACGCCGACGCTGACGCCGACGCCGGGGTGACAACATAAGCTCTAACAATTCTTCGAATAGTCAAGCTAAAAATATAAATTTTAAATTTTCAAAGTCATTTGAGAAAGTCTTACAAGGTGTTTGACGTAAGTAAATGGCTAAGTGTTTCAGCACCATTTTGAAGGTCACAAAGGTCAAGGTCATGCCATATTTGGTGTGATCGTATAACACATGTTCAGATGAATGAACTGGCCAAATATGAAAGCAATCCTTCAAGTAATGGAATATATTACATGATGGAGAAACTCTTACAAACATTTGAACGTAACAAAATGGCTAAGTGTTTCAGTGATACTTCGAAGGTGAATGTCGTGTTAATGGTTGTGCAAGTGTGTGACAAATGTTCAGGTGATTCAAGTGTCCAAGTATCGAACCAATCCTTCGCGTAATATTGAAGATGGTACATGTTGAAGAAACTCTTACAAACTTTTCGACGTAAATCTAAACGGACAGACGTACTGAAGTATGGACGGAGTACGGAACCTCAAGAGCAACGCAATATGCCCCCCACCGTGCTATCTCATAGGAGGCATAATAACTGGAATGGAGTTTGATAGGTTAATTTTCCAACCAATCCAATTGTCACAAAATGATTTTCAGACCAGGCCATTTATGAAAAGAGGGTGTGCTTTCTTCTAAAAAATATGAAAATTACTTGCAACAAGTGCAGATCCTGATGAGAAGGCTCGTCACGAGCCGGCTCATCTGGATCTACACTGTGTGCAAACACCACTATAGAGGGCTGTATTGTTGATAGGGTTAAAAAAGCAAACCAATAAAATGCTTGTGTAGGTCTTTCAAAAAAGGTTGTGCCTGCCCGGTCAAGCATTCCGCCACTGCTATGATAAAAGATACAATCAGACCTGTGAACAAAGGTAGCCTATCGTAGGCTGAATCTGTAACAATGGGAACGCTAGCCTCTATTTACCGCTGGCTTTGTTCGTACTGTCAATCTGTAGAGAATACCAGGGCCTGATTGCTCAAAACCTCTGTTAGCTTAACAGACTGTTAAATCCTTAAGGATTTAACAGTCTGTTAAGCTAACAGAGGTTTTGAGGATTTAACAGTCTGTTAAGCTAACAGAGGTTTTGAGCAACTGGGCCCAGGCTAGCATCTTTTGACAACACGTTTATCAGGCAATGCTAGGAAATACGTAGGAATTCCGCTGAGGAATTCTTGCAATTTCGGAGAAGAGCCTGATAAACTTGATGAAAAGACACCAACTAACCTGGTATTCCATATATCAGGTAACGTTATGCAATGCCCATGTGTAATATTTTCATTAATTGGAATGCAGACTTGCTTATGTTGGGTCATTACATTGTCAAATTCGGATGGACTACGATACATTGTATTAGCATCAATGCCCGGTACAACATCATGTTAATTGTTATCAGTCAGCGTCTATGTGATCAATGTGCAGCGTCGCGAGATACCTGAAAAATGTCTGCTTTCAGTGACCATTAGCACAGATCCAACTGTAAGGTAAGTAAAGATTGTATCAGGTCCAACGGCATGGTACATAAATGTGACTGTGACTCGAGAAATGGGGCTTATGGGTTTCGTGACCAGTGTAGATCCAGACCAACCTGTGCATCCGCACAGTTCCCCATTCCATCAATGAAATACCTGGCATGCTTCGAATAAGCAATATAGATTGTTAGGCTACAGGATTGTGTTATTTGATCAGGAGCTACACTGGTCACAAATCCCATAGACCCCGTTTCTCCAGTCACAGCCACAAATGTAAATGTAAAACATTCAGATGAACTGTGGCCACATGCAGCTGCTGTCCTGGCTGTTGATTGGCTGAATGAGGATCTGTGTGATGAAGATGCTCGCTGAAATAAGGCACCACAAGCTTCCCAACAACCCGGATGAGATGGCTACATAATCGGAGGCGCGTAACTTACCGAGGTCACTGTGGGAGCTTGAAAAGAGAAAGAAGATGCATGTTAATGTTAATGCATTACCATAAATAGATCTTCAGCTAAGAAAAAGGACCTTACAATGTGTGCGACCAGCACATGCCCTGATCAGACTGCGTATTTACGCAGTCTGATGATCAGGGCATGTGCTGTTCGCAATTCAGTCACCAAAGTACTGGCTAACTACCACCAGTTTGTTTGTGTTTGTTTATTGGTGTTTAATGGCCTATAAACAGCTAAGGTCATTTAAGGCCGTGCAGGTTCGATCCCACATTGAACCTGCTGCATTGGGGAAAAATTCCAAAATCAGAACCGAATATTTACATCGAGATAAATATATATTCAGCCCTGAAATTAGAATACCCCGACATCGTGCCAGGTCCATTCCACACCAAAGTCACTTGGCCCCTTCCCCTAAAATTAATAGAATTACCAACTTATCGTAATACTCACATAAGGGGTATAACCAGATTCAACTGTCGCATAGAAAAATGCCAAAGACGTATGTGAGGGCCAAACCAGGTCTCCAGTCGGGATTCCGGTAAGGATGAACCCCGATCGTTAAATTACTCTGATTTTAAGAACATTTTGTGCCTACTGAGTGGGCATGTACCTTTAACTTGTATCACCCACAACTGCCACCAGTAAAACAATTATATTCTAATCCTACTGTTGTAACAGTGACTATGCAAATGACCAAGATCTTTAACTCTTTGCATGCTGGAAAACTTGTGGGCTATCAATAGTTGAAAAATAGCGGACAAGAAATCATCATATTTTCTTTTATTTCTCCCTGCAAATATCATGAATATATCTTGGAATTTCATTAGAATGAGTCCTCAGGACTCAATTCTAACGAAATTCCAAGATATATTTACAGAGAGAAAACATATACTCCTAATTTGTTTGGCAGATATTTTCACCGCTAGCATGCAAAGAGTTAATCTTTACAAATGTCATAAGGTCCGTTTTATCAGACAGGGTCCAAATACTGTATGGCTAATAAATGTGTCGAAGTACAACAAACAGCGACTTATCAAGTTACAACCAGTGCATACAGACAAGGCATATCGATATATGGCTATTTAGGCCATAAAAAGTTAATTTACTCAATACTGGTAGCATCTGAATATTGGAAAAAAACATGGGACGGGTGGGTGTCTTTAATTTTTTATTAAAATGTGTTGTAAATAGTGCTAGAAAAACAATCATTAATGGGTTTTTTTAGTATAAAGGATTAATCTGACATTATGTTTTAGGTGCGGGCGGGGATGATGTTCAGTAAAATAATTAGTGAGATTGAATTATTTGTACATACTATAATAATGTGCTGCAATTTGATGCGACTAAGTACCAGTACATGTACGGTAAGCTATTTACAGTACATGGAAGTACATTGCTGGTTGTGGTTGTTGTGGACTTAAAATAATCTGCTATTTCCGTGCACTGATTGTCAGCCAGTGCAACGTAGCTGATTTACAAGTGAGCGAGATTATCCTTAAAATGCTGTATTAAATGTTGCCGTCTGCTGTTTGTTTTCAAATGTTCAGTTGTCAAACCATGTTTTTATTGAAAACGACGACAAAATATACAACAACAGCAGATGACAAAACAATGTTGAATTAAATGTTGTTGTCTGCTGTTTATTTTCAATTGTTCTCATCAAAACCGTGTTTTGACAACACTTTAGAATCATTTCCAACTAAAGTGTTGTCAAACCACGTTTTCATTGAGAAAGATGACAAAATATAAAACAACAGCAAATGACAATTTACATTTCCAGTATTCTAAGACCTATGGCAAGCCAACTGCAAAATTATGCTGCCATACTAGATCATCATCGTTTTGACAAGTTCCACTAGTTCACCGAGTTGAGATGAGCAGTGTAATTTCTCCGTGGAATTGGGCCATCAACCAACTCTGATATTCCAATAAATCTGATTAGTGTGCCAGTAAAAACCTGGAGATAATTCGCCTTCACCCAGTAACTGGATGCTAGTAACTGGAATGAACTACCGCTACATGTATTTCATGTTAATTTACGAAACATTACATCGGTACATCTGTAAATGACGACTGAAGTTAACAAATATTTTGTAGCAGATTTCAGAAGTCAGTTACAAGACATCACAGTTCATCATAATCACTTTCAGAATACTCTCAGGAGATGTCAATTTCAGAATAGTGAGATGTCAATTTCAGAATAGTGAGATGTCAATTTCAGAATACTCTCATGTGAGATATCAATTTCAGAATAGTGAGATGTCAATTTCAGAATACTCTCATGTGAGATATCAATTTCAGAATACTCTGGATCATTTCTGAATAGAGAGTCAATTTCAGAATCTCATGTGAGATATCAATTTCAGAATAGTGAGATATCAATTTCAGATTACTCTCATGTGAGATATCAATTTCAGAATACTCTCATACAATATATAATTTCAGAATATTCTCATATAAGATATTAATTTCATAATCTTCTCATATATGATATAGCATACAATCCCAAGGACAATCAGAGTCGCGAACATTTTCCCATATTAAAATCCATGTGAAATTTCATCCCCACTATACAGGTAGGTAATACATGTACATGTACTACACAAACTACAGGCAACAACAGGGTTGGGGAACCAAACAAAACTAATAAAATCAAACTGAATCAACTTGTTTATTGCAACTCAAAAGTCGGGAGAAAGCAAAATGACAAAATCATAGAACACGAGTAAGAATATGATCAGAACTTGCAACCTGCTGTGGAACTACATAGTCATTTCTAGTTGCATCTGTAGTCAGGAACTACTTTCTATAGTGGCACCTGTCTAAACCAGACACCCTGGGGATCTCCAAGGGTGTCTGGTTTAGAGAGGTTCCACTATTGATTTGAGAGGTTGAGACGTCTCTAATCCGGACGCACTGGAAGATGCCCGGGTGTCCGGTTTAGAGGATCCACTGCAATTCAGGTATTCCACACGAATTATACACGCAATGGGAGGTAACTCCATGGGAAATACTCATACACAGCGGTTATTGTAGTTCCTGATTGTATTATTACTCTCTATAACTGGGTCGCCACCTCACAAACACTGCATGGGTACAATCGGTCCAACGGCTAATAAAATGGCATTTAGAACATGTGTGACCAATGTAGATCCTGATCATCATATAGTAATTAGGCTGATTAAAAAGTGTTATTCCGTGACACAATCCCTGCTAGATTTTGAATGGTGGCGAGTGTAGGCTCTATGCAGGTTGGTCCAGAGATATATTGGCTGCACACGTTTTAACCATTTCACACATACAAGCATAAAGCCAACATTTGATAACACTGTAGATCCAGATGAGACGGCTCATAATGAGCAGTCTCATCAGGATCTGTAGTGTTTGTTATTATGTTTCGGAATTATGAAAAGCTACCATTTTATTAGTTAATATTATAAACACAGCAATATAGAGAGATAAACAGTGTGAAGAGGATTAAAAGCGAAAAGCAACTATCTCATAGAGTTCCTTCCTTACCACTTATTGATTGATGGAATGGTCCAAAATCAACATGGAACAGACTATGATATATATTTTGGGGTGAATTCTTTTCATAGTTGGGGGCCCATTTATGATCATTGTAGAAGACCAACACATTCATACAGCCTAAACAGACTCCAATATGTGCACAATTCCTTGGTCGATTGTTGAATATTGTAGATAGTGAGCAGATTGCGAGTTAGTGTAGGACAATCTAGGTCAACAATGGTCGCACACATTACAGGGAAGTGTTTGTCAGTTGGCAGCCCAGAAGATAAATTATTGAGAACAACATATACAAATAAACACAAACAACAAACATCGTAGTAGCTCAAGTCAGTGTCGGACCAAGTGGGTGTCGACACTCGATCAGACTGCACTGATATGAGGCTAGCCATGTGATTTTGTACCTTAGAAGATGAGCAATTTTTCATGAACAATATACAGAATGTGTTATATTTTCTCTAATGACATCGAAAGTTGACAAAATTCCGCATTTCTCTGAAAATTTTGTCAACTTTTGCTGTAAACATTTTGTCAACTTAAGACATCATTTACAGAAAATGATGTAAATTTTGTAATATGTTTCAAGAGATATCACCCATCTTCTTAGGTAGAAAATCACATGGCGTGTCTCACATACAGACAGACTAGGCTAACCTACACTGGGCAAAATCCACTCCACATTCACGTTCAATCTGAAACTCAAATCTTAACCATTTCCCTGTTTTGCGATATTTCGACTCATCCAAATCGAAAACATCTGAATAAAAGAATCAAATGCTGGGTCAAATGATGGTTAAATTATCTGATAGAGTAGAAAACATTGTGGGAAAAGGAGAAATTGCTTGTTACAAGCAATTTCTCCTTTTCCCACAATGTTTTCTAAAGACATCTTCTGCAGAGGCGTCAAAAGTCGTCTCTATCAGGGAAAGGGTTAATGTAGGTCATGACATTGTAATCATGATAAGAAATGATAGTCGTAAAATTACTCTACTTGGTGGTCAGTACAATTAGAAAATCTGATGGCTCACACACAATCTTGTTGAAGCTAATAAAGTAGAGAAGTATGGATGGTGAAACCAATTGAGCAGACACAGACAACGTAAATGGTTCACTATGTCTACACTGTTTGCAATCATGTTTTTGTTATGCATGGAATGACAAAAACATTCACTCTGTGATACAAAATCTTCGTTGAAAAGCAAATATATACCACTGACTTTAAAACTTTATATTTATTTAATTGTGTTTAACAGCCTGCCAACAGTTAAGGTCATGTTAGACCAGGCTAACGAGGTTGAATCCTGTATTCCATGTGTGGATGTGCAAAACTTAGGTATTGAGCATGCCAAATGAATGGCAAACAGTCTAGCCTTTAACGTCAACAAAATTAACAGAATACAGTTATATACAAACTGTAATTTCTGTCTAAAAAAAGTAGAATAATACACAGGAACTGATTAAATACTAGTATTAAAGTTTAAATCCAAATATTTTTCATTTGATGAAACATAGGATTCATAATAAATACAAATAAAGAAGTGCAAAAACTAAGTCTGCAAATATAGTGCTGTACAACGAATGGCGGAGTGGTGCAGGAAACAACAACAGCAAGAACAACAGAGAAATGGCACCATGATGCAACAATAACACATGTACATATATACACTGCTGTGTGGGTGGACCCCACCATGACTCACACATACTCGCATTGAATATACACGCTTGTCTGAGGATAAACTTGGGGAAAATTATAAATACTCTTTTTTAAGAGACTGGGTTGACATGGAGCTGTTGATTAATCAAATATTCCATTTTATTCATTATATTATTAAAGTCTTGTAAGTGCGAGTAAAAGTAATGCTTATAATGCATATAATGAATTTGTAATAAATTAATTTTAAGCGAGCGCAACAAGGCATGACATCAGTTTTAAGTATAGTGTTGTACTTATTGCAACATTTAATGATTAATTTAAAAAATATAGTGTCGCAATATGCGATTAACTGAGATGAAATTATGCGTTTTCATTCCCAAACAATCATGAACTACTGTCTGTTCCACGTTTTTCTGCTGACAAACTTTTGGCTATTAAACATATTAAATCTAAAAAATATTTAAATTAAGTACTTTTTCATCAATAACAAAAAAGTCACCCTCCCCAAAAAAAATTATTTGATGAAATTCCATTAAATATTGATTTTATAGCGAAAAAACGATTTTCCTATGGGAATTTAACAACGAAAAGTTTTGGAAATTTACTCCGAAGCCTGGCTAGATAGCTTGGAAATGATGTAACTAAGAAAACAAGCTAGATTTTGAAAATCGGTCCACATATAAAAAATTATTAAAAAAATAAATATGTTTAGCCCCCATGTTAAATTCCATCAAATAATTTTTTTTCAGGAGGGTGACTTTTTTGTTATTGATGAAAAAGTACTTATATTTTTAAGATTTAATGTGTTCAATGGCCAAAAGTTTGTCTGTAGCAAAACGTGGAACAGACAGTCGGCTACATTTGAATATTCTCTAAGATTAGGCGCCAAGACCCAGCCTCACTATCAGCCGTGCCCAACACAGACAACTATCAACAAAATGTGTGATAAACTAAATATAAACTAGTAGGGTGAAAATAAATAAACAATAATAACAATTGAAGGGGGCAGTGGAAGAAGGGGGGCAACTCCCTGAGGGAGTTGGCCCCCTTCTTCCATTGACCCGTTCAATTTGAAAATAATCATCCCATTTATGTAACAGCTATGAGAGAGATCTGATGGCTGGAGATCCGTCTTTGCGATACAGGAATGAGAGCGGCCACACAGATTTGATGCCAGATAACAACCTTCTATGTTAAAGGTACTGCGTCTCAGGTGATGTCTCATATACATGTAGTCAATGTGTGATTAGGCACGAGTGAAATATGGACATTTCACACCACGAGATGAACATATAAGTCATATTCGTTGCAAAAATATGAATATTCTATTTATTATATACCGCTCCATGCAAATTAGCAGTTTTTTAGACTGTATACGGTAATGAATGTGTATTTGCAGCCTATTTGCAGTCCGGCACTGCAGGTGCGCGTTATGAATATAGATAGCGGAAGTAGTCGTATTTTCACCGGAAGATGTTTATTTCATCGATGAGAACAAATGACTTATTTACATCGTATAACTATGTATTTCATGGGTAGGTATATAAAAAAAATATTTTATTTGATCAAATTTCAAACAGTTTGTGTCATTTTTTTCCGCTATATACCATTATAGACTGTCATAAACTGGAGGGATAATTTGGTAAAACATTTTCAAGAAAACTGTACCAGGATTTTATTTGATTTATTGGTGTTTAACGGCCTATCAACAGCTAAGGTCATTTAAAGCTGGGTACTGTACCAGGTAGAACATCACTCTGTGCATGTGTGAGATCCAGCACCTTTAAAGTCAGGGAGCATAAAAATGCCTTTATTTTACCATACGAAAGCCATATTGGTCATTGCTGTCATTATCTGGCATGAAATGCTGTTTTTAAAATCAAGATACGCAGGTATTAAAATTTTCAACCAATTCATATCTATTTTCGTTATTTCTCTTTGAAAATAAACGTTGTTACCACTGATTTGAACTGTCTCGGCGAGACGGTTCAACCGAGTGGTAACACCGTATACTTTAGAGTTGAAATAAAGAAAATATTTATAGTTTTCGTCAGAGAATGGTTAATCTTCAGCATGTAATGGGTCCATGAGGACAATGAGAGCCAGCTGAGATGAGGAATAACATGCAGCATCACCATTTGTACATTGTGATCCAGATATGACCAGGTCGCCTTCATTTTCCCGTATAATTCTCTACAAGAGACAAATAACATGATTTTCGGTGGAAATAATAAATTAGAATATAATTTGTTCAATAGAATACAAATGGCCAAAATGTGTTGAAAATATGTAGATTTTCAAACAGATTTCCTCATGGAGAGATTGAAAAACTTAAACCATTTCATGTTTATTATTTTTCTGTTATTACGTTGTCAGCACTCAGTTCAACCGACTTGTTGCATATACTGTCATAGAGAAATAAAGAAAATAGAGAAAAAAAATAGAATATGTTAAACGTATTACACCAAATGAATATGTTAAACGTATTACAACAAATCCAGGTATAATATGGCGATAACTGAATCACAATCTACATATAGCTGGCACAATGTTGAAGGTGAAATGTGGCTGTGACTGAAGAAATGGAGTTTATGGAGCGAGTGGCCAGTGAAGTTGGGAGTGTCACCGACTGAATGGCGAATAGTGCAGTCCCAGATCAGACTGCGTGAATACGCAGTCTGATCTGGGACTACACCATTTGCAAATGTGCAGCTGATCTGGGACTACACCATTCGCAAATGAGCAGCTGATCTGGGACTACACCATTCGCAAATGAGCAGCTGATCTGGGACTACACCATTCGCAAATGTGCAGCTGATCTGGGACTACACCATTCGCAAATGAGCAGCTGATCTGGGACTACACCATTCACAAATGAGCAGCTGATCTGGGACTACACCATTCGCAAATGAGCAGCTGATCTGGGACTACACCATTCGCAAATGTGCAGCTGATCTTGGACTACACAAATGTGCAGGCTGATCTTGGACTACACAAATGTGCAGCTGATCTTGGACTACACAAATGTGCAGGCTGATCTTGGACTACACAAATGTGCAGGCTGATCTGGGACTACGCTATTCATAGATGTGATAAGCCCCCTTTCTCCAATCACAATCACATACAAGCAAAGTGAAACTGAAAGCTGTTACTGTCGCAGAAAACAACAACAAAATAACAAAATGGCAACAAATTGAAACAACGATATAAAATCAAACTCACAGACAACACAATAGGAGCTAGCATATGGAGAAACTTACAACTTGATATTTGCATCAACATCAGCCAGATCAACCTCCTATATATCGGTGTAGTTTGATTGGATAATACACCACCGCTGAACAGAATTTAATTTGATTTAATGGTGTTTAACGGCCTGTCAACAGCGAAAATAATTTTACGCTGAATAGAAATGTCATCTTGATCGATTCATGAGAACTAAATGTTGGTTTGTATACATTGTAGACAATTTCCATAGCTTGTGTATAGCACACTACAAGTTGTACATTTTGATATATGCTAACTCGTGAAGACCACAATTTTTACCCATTTCATGCCGTGGATACACTTTGCTGTGTGAAAAATCTGAATGTATTTATTACTTCTCGGTGAAAATATATGTTGTAACCACTCATTTTAACCGTCTCAAGATGATTCAAATGAGTGGTTACAACATATACTTTCAAACATGGAGAAAGAAAATATTTGGAAAAAATATTTGAACATTTTGATACATATGAATCAATATCTCGCATGAAATGGGTGAACAAAACCAAGCTTGGTTCATTTATGCTGCCACCTGATAAAGAGACGTTGCAAGGCCAATTTCTGACCAGCACATAGTACAGTCTGTCGGAGGCTATCGGTTAGAGAACAGTGAAGACCCTGGTCAGACTGAGAATTTTTACAGCCCACAAACGTAATCAGCTTGATTTTGTTAGATCGTGGCTTATGTAATCTACAGCACTTTACAGCTTATTCAAATGTTATAGAAACACTACTATTCACATGCCTGCCAGGTGCTTGAAGATAGGATCTTAATTAATTATTTTTTGCTGACAAAACCATTAACCAAATTATTTATTTATCAGGATCTGCCATTTTCATAACCCACATTTTTATAAATGGACAAGTGTGAAAATAATTTTGTAATCATTGGATTGGTTTGAAAATTAACATATCAGTCCATTCCAGTTATTTATGGTTGAAAGGTTTAGCAGCAACATGTGAAGATGTGAGGCAGGAATAGCCAATGCTATAACACTTGAATAAGCTCCATGCTGCCATGCAGGGAGGCAGAACCAGACGATATGCTACTGTTCGAATGGTACACGTCTGACGAACTACGGCCACGACACGACAGGCTGTCTAATAGGAGTGGGGGAGATGAAAACTTATCACGATGCATCTCACAACGATGTAAAACACGGTCAAAAGATGAACACTCACAATTCGGACTAGAACCGTCGTCCTCTGAATTCAGAATATCATCCAAACTTCTTGACTTGCGACTAGCTTCATATACTTGTGATTTCATCATGGCTGTTTCCATAGCCGCAGTGATCTGTCGGTAAACCTCTCGCTCCGAATACCGGCCCAGTCGGAACTTCACGTCCGATACATACTCTGACGGTTTTGACTTTTTGCCATTTTGAATGTAAGATTCGGAGGAATCGTCCTGAGATGTCGTACTGCTGCTGGAGTGAGGCGAATCCTGTGAGTCAGAGCCAAGGTCAAAGGTCGGGTACGTGGAGAAGGCAATACTATTGGGTCGCACCGTGGGTCTCTTTCCCCGGCCGTCACGCTTACGCACAACAACCTTCGGTGGCGTACACACGGCTGTCGACTCCACCGACGGACTACCAGTGTTTATACTGCCACCGCTAGTACTCACCATGCTGTGCCCTCCCACTGGGGACATGCTGTCATCCTGCTCCAGGTCAAGGTTCAAAGGTCGTTTCACCCCGGTGGTCCGCGGCGGACACGTGTCCATATTTTCATCAGGTTTACTGGAGAAACATGGTGTAAAGTTCAGTCTGTCCAGAGAGGTAGTGGGAAAGCTGGAGAATCTCAGCTCTTTATCAACAAAGGCCCTGGTGTTGGACTCACAGCTGGACATCTGTAGGGAGTCCCCGAGCCCAGAGTCCCGCAGCAAATCCTTCTCCTGCTGTGTCCCGGCACCAGGGCTGCCGAAACTCAGCTTGGCCAGGGACGTCGTTGGTGTCGTCGGGGACTGAGCCGATAATGACGTGGAGCTCGCGAATGTAAATGACTTGAGTTTTACAGAGCGTGTCGCCTTCACAGAGGCTCTCTCCGAATATGGTGGAATGTTTGACGAAGATTCACGTATATGTCCACTGAGTTTGTGTATGTTCCTGCTCGCCTCTGGTTCACAAGGTTCGTTTGACAAATTAGTTTTGTTCTCCCCTGAGCTGAACAATGATGCTGATGGTTTTATAGGAGTCACTGGAGATAGCGATAACGACAATGAAGTTCGTAATGGTTTATTTCCACGTGATTTGGGAAAATCGTCAAAAAATGAGGATGCTATCGGGGCGACAGATGGATTTGTGGGACTTTCTTGTTCCGATACAGACTTTGTCATACTTTGCAAGTCTACAGGAGTCGATGGTGACTTTGTAGGTTGGAATTGACAAGACTGACTCTTTATCATGAGGTTGAGCCCGCGTCGAGGCGACAGCGGAGTTGGTTCCTTACTTAGTTCATTCCCTGAATTCAACGGTAAATATTCTGCAGCTGACGGAAAGGTGAGAGTTTGGTCCGATGTCGAGATGCTCGATGTTTCTCCGCACGGGAACGGTGACATGACGGTGGCCGGCAACCGGCCTGAGGTAGATGAGATGGGCTCCTGTGGGCCAGACGTCGTTGTCAGTGGCAACTGTGGCCCGGAGCACGGCGTCAATGATGACAGGTCTGTCTCTGCCGTCTCCGTTATCTGAGTTAACGATTTTGATATGCTTAATTCAGTGGAAAATGAATGGGGTAACCGTCTCGTTGGTTCAAGAGTCAATGTAGATGGATTTGATATTCGTGAAGGTTCGTTAGTGAATGGGAATGGTGCGGTATGAGAACATGTTTCCTCGGTAACGACCTTGGAACTTTGGTACGATTGTTTGATTGCAGAGTCAAGCGTAAATTGGAATACACCTCCACCAGCTCCATGCGGTGCCACGGAAGTCTTTGTTGATTTTTGCTCCTTTTTGTTTGTGGAAACATTGTGCATTGATCGATCAGTTCGGGGACCCTGAGAAACTGTTTGTTCGAACAGGAAGGGGCGGAGGGCCTTGGCAACGGGGGACGAGGGGCTGTGGGAGGACAGGTCCATGATGTAGTTGATCCGCTCTGGCTTCTGGCACGCCCCGCTGTTGTTGTTGTTGAACTCGCGTTCCCGCCTCATCTGCTTCTCGTACTCCAGGAGCTGGCCGAGAAAGTTGAAGTTGGGCGAGATCGTCGGCCGCTTGTCTTTCACGTACCTGCAACAGACAGTGAATATCAGCAAAGGTCACATACCCACAACACAACAATGAAGGTCAGAAAAGGTATGTGTTGTTTTTTGTTGCTACTTGACTGCATGTCCAATGGTATGAAGAACTATTAAATCATATACATCAATTATTTGCTTGGTTCAGCTCAATACCATAGCTAACAAAATTTCAGAAAAATTACTTTCCAGTGTTTCTTATCACTCATTTGAATTTGAATGACGATTATCTAAAGTTGTAAAATATATTTTATTCATGAATTTATTGTAAAACAAGAGTGCCGCAAGTCACAAAATACGCCGTCGAATATGGGCCAGACAGCGAAGATGCAGGCATTATTTCTTCATCTCATTGTGCTAAACATGTATACTAATTTAGGCAGAGATAGAAAAGTAGAGTGTAAAGTAGAAACGATAGGGAATTGGATAACAATAATGTTGAAAAAGTGGCTAAGTTAAATAGGTGATATCTTTGTTAAAAAATATTTTTTCGGCATAAAAACACCAAGGTGCACATCTTCAATATGTGTAGAAGACGTGTGTATAGTTTCAGATCGATCGACTGAACGGTTTCGGAGGAGTTGTGTACACGAACTATGCACTTTTTCTGTCAGCCGCCCGCCCGCCCGGCGGTAAAACATAATACGTACCGTTTCGGTTGTATAAAAAATGGAGTATCTTCAGCATGAAAGTATCGGTATTCAGAATTACCAGAATTTATGGATGTCATGATTATGGATGTGAGGATTCGTGGATGCGAGGATTCATGGATGTGAGGATTCATGGATGCGAGGATTTAGAGATGTGTGGATTTAGAGATGTGAGGATTCAGATATTACCTATAGGCGTCGTCGGAGGACATGCCGAGGTGCTTCATGATGTAGGCGATGGCGAGTGTGGGTGACCGCGATATACCGGCCAGACAGTGTACCAGCACACAGCCATTGGACTCCCGCACCTTGTCTGTAACAGAGGCACTGGCATGTACATACAGAATACTAGGTCACAATCATGAGTGAGTGAGTGAATAGGGTTTAACGTCCGCTTTTCTGACATAGAGGTACAAGCCTCAGGGAGTCTACACGCAGACGGGTCAACGGGGTCGAGTCCCATATCCACCTGTCCAAGGGGGGTAAATCCCAACTTCAGAACTCAATATTTACAATCAAAATATATATTCAGTCCTGAAATTAGAACAACCTGATCTGGTGCCAGGCCCTCGCCACACCAGCATCATTTATCCCATCCCCTAAAAGTAATAGGATTAGCGCTAATCTTACTTTTATATATGGGGCATAGCCCGACTCAACTCTCACATACAAGAAAGCCAAAAATGTACATGAGGGCCAAATCCGGTATAGTGGGTTCCGGAAAGTATGAACCCAATCGTTAAGCCAGTTTAGTTGCCTTTTACGACAAGCAATGGCTACTGCAGCACAATCATGTTTATCAGGCGAGGCTATGAAACGTGTAGGAATTCCGAGGCTTGCCGAGGAATTTCTACCGTTTGCGAGCCAAGCCGGATAAACGTGGTATTAAAATACACTAGCCTGGAATGAAGCATGTTTAATGTGGTTTTAATGGACAAGAATGTTACTTTGTACGATGCATTGTTATATCAACTTCATTCAGTAACAGGAAATATCTCTAAACAAATTTATAAATATTTTTTTCTATTTTCTTCATTTCTCAGTGAAAATGTATGTTGATACCACTCATTTGAACCGTCTCAATGAGACGGTTCAACTGAGTAGTAACAACATATACTTTTGGTGCGAAATAAGAAAAATAATAAATTTTCATCCATGAGGAAATTTTTTATCCACAGAATAATGGGTAAGGGCATTGACAATGGCTAAAGACGTAGAGAAATAGACGATTATAGACGAGGATCAGCTGTTGCCAGGCTGTATGACGCACACGCAACACCAGCGTCTATTAAACCGCGTCAAAATCAATGTATAAAATGGAATAAACAATGATACGAGACATTAATTGATTTCTTAAAACTATCACAGCAGGAATACACACAATTTATGAATTTGAATATTTCAGAGTACATGTACTTATTTCAAGGTTTTCTGTAATTCTCTATGAAAGCCAGTGTACAGTTAGTTGGCCACCATTATTGGTCAGTCTTATATGTACGTGCTTGTATGTGTGTGTAATTACTGAAACATAACCATATTTAGAAGATACTGATCCTGAAAAACATTTATATGTTTTATGACATCGAAAGCCATAAAAAATCAATTTAATTTTGTATGGCTTTTGATGTCATATTAATTAATGTCATAATTGATATCTCACTGATAATTTTGGAAACTTCTGACGTCATTTACAGACGGTATTGCAGATATTCAAAATAAATATTGTAAAATTGCTAATAACACATTCTACAGATGGTGAGATTGGAGATATGAGTACATGTGCACCGATTCTGCATATTATGAGTTGGCAAAATAGGTTCATGTGGACCAGGGACACTAGAATGGGCGACAGCCATCAGTGGTACTAGCAATGTGGACCAACCCTGTGCAACATGTACTGTTGTGCAGTAGCTGCAGCTGCTACAGAAAATAAAGCATTTTGTGTGAAGATGGTGGGATATTGATTTACAAGCAGCAAACATGACTTTCTACATGTATTTTCTTTATTTGTAAATGAAAATATATGTTGTTACCACTCGATTGAACCGTCTCGGTGAGACGGTTCAACTGAGTGGTAACAACATATCGTTTTGGTGAGAATTATGGAAAATAATATTTTTTTCACAATAAAAATGTCTATCTTCAGCATGCAATGGTTAAACACAAACCTTGGCCCTTGGAATTGTCAGGCAGTTATATTCTATATTGTTACTGTACAAATAATAGTGAAACATTTTGTAAAGTAGTCAGTGATAGTTTGATTGGATTGATACATGTGCACACTAATCTGGATCTCCACACCTGCTCCAGTATTCAAATTGGACGGACTTGAATGTAACACCAATATGTCACCAGCAATACAGTAGGTGATATCAGCAAAACATTCCATTCTCAGAGTTGTTAATGCCATAGGTCGCAGTTCACCTTATAAACAGCAGTAAATGCCAGGCATAGTGTTCTCTATGGATATCTGGATAAAGTCAATGGCCATCTTCACAATATGTTTGTCTTATTAGTCCAGTAGTCTATTTCATCAACATTGCAAAGTATACTTATCTAGCAAAGTATACTTTGAGGGAGAAATTTTCAATTTTAGGATAAATTTATTAATTTTTATTATACTGAATGTATTACATTATCACAGCCATAATGTAATAAATTCAGTATAATAATTCTGCATACTTTAATCATCACATATATGCAGTCGTTAGTTCTATATGAAATAATGCATTTCGGGAAAAATAAATGATTGCTTCCTCAAAGTATACTTTGCTAGATAAGTACTTTGCAATTTTATGAAATCGGCTACAGATATATTTATTGGCACATGGTTGGACCAGTAGCCAGTGAACAGCATAACTGCTGGGGGACAACTGCAGAATGGCCGTCAAGGATTCTGTGTTTAACTCTTAGAATGCGGGAAATTAAATTGTTGTCTGCTGTTGTTTTATATTTTGTTGTTTTACTCAATAAAAGCATGGTTTGACATCACTTTGGAATCATTTCCTGTTAAACCACGTCTTGATGAGGAAAATGGAAAATCAAAAAATAAACAGCAGACGACAAAATGTAATTCAGCATTGCAAGGGTTAAAGGCCAAATATTGTTTTATTAGAAACATTAGGGACCCATTTCACTAAACTTCGTACGACTAAAATGTTTGTAAGTGCAAATTTTAGAGCATATGCTGTATATGCAGCATATGCTCAATAAATGTAAATCCAATAATTGTTTACAAGAAAACATTGTTAATGTGAAATTTACAGACTATCATAATTTTGCACTTACTAACATTTTAATCATACAAAGTTTAGTGAAACGGCCCCCAGGAATGGTCACTGATCAATGGAGAACAGTGTAGCACCTGATCAGATTCCACAAATCTGCAGTTCTGTGACTACAGCGGGTACACAATCCATTAGTTCTCAAAGCACATCACCAATATGAGAAAGTATACAGAATGTCTATTATTGACTGACCAATGTTTGTTAACCCTTACTACGCTGAATTGAATGTTTTATTTTCAATATTTTTCCTTAAAAACCTGTTTTAACAGCGCATGAGAATCGTCTCCACTGGAGACAATTCTCATGTGCTGCCAAAACATGTTTTTTGTTAAGACTTAAGGCAAAAATGAAAAACAGCAGATGACAATTTTCGTCTCCTGTTTAGGGTTAATGGCCTGTCAACTTGCATTTGGGTTAGTTTATGAGTGGAGATTGAAGCATTTGTAACCAAATAGAACAGCTGGTGGCCACATATATGAACCAATACCTGGCAACCAGCCTTGGTTAGGATGAGCTAGAGCTTCCCAAGAAATGCTCTCCATCACAGGTGATTATATAATTACATAATCTTCAGACCCAGGCGAATTTGAGTACATTATTTAGAAAGGTGTTTCATGTATATACCGGTATAAACAATAATTGACCATCCAATACATGCTAGAATCACCTGTGCTCACAAAAATGATGGTAGCCTTGTAATGGAAGAGCCTAAGTTCATTGACAGTCACTCATGTTCGAAACATATTGAGCATGTATCCATTATATGGCCTCAAAATCAGTTTCTTTGCCAACTCAGTCTCAACCAATCAAACTTCCTGATTCCATGAGAATGAAGTACATGCTCAGAAAGCGTAACAAGCCAAGAAATTGGCCTTACCAAGGAACTGGAACGCTTCGTGGAAGTACGGCTGCAGCTTCGCGGTGTAGTTGTCGTTGACGGGGATACGCAGGAAATGGCCATCCGAGATGTATGGGGGCTTGACGCACGTTGTGCTCACGTTCAGAACGTACGAGATCTCATTCACCTGCAATACAACATGGTATGACCGATTGGTTGGTTGGTTGGTTGGTTGGTTGGGGTTGGTTGGGGTTGGTTGGTTGGTTGGTTGGTCGGTCGGTCGGTCGGTCGGTCGGTCGGTGGTCGGTCGGTCGGTCGGTCGGTCGGTCTACTGATTGTGGTTGTTTTACGTCCATTCAACAGCAAGGTCATGTACAGATGGGAAAATCTCTGTAAGGGGGAGTGACTGATCTACTGATAGTGTTTTACATCCATCCAACAGCAAAATCATATACAGATGGGAAAATCCCTGTATAAGGGGAATATTTGATTGAATGTTTGTGGTTTTACGTCCATTCAACAGCAAGGTCATATACAGATGGGAATGCATCTGTTTGGGGAATATATTTGTCAGTACATTACTAAACTTTCAGCACTGAATGGTACCAGGCTCCCTTACTATCCCAAATCACTTGGCCCAAGGCGTGAACCCCAGTAATGGTCACCATTAACCCATTCGATGATTTCATGCTGAGGATACGCCATTATGTTTGCGGAAAATGCTAAATATTTTCCATCTATGCACTCAGAAGTATATGTCGTGACCACCATTTGAACCGTCTCGTCAAGACGGTTCAAATGAGTGGTCATAACATATACTTTTATTGAGAAATAACAAAAAGAAAAAGAAAATATTTAATAAATTCCTACAATAAAAGTGTATTCCGAAATTAATGGGTACCGTATGAATCCTTAAGGATGGATTCATCATTAGGCCACGCTTACTTTTGTGTTCATCACAATGTAAAATTAATTACAAAATTTGATCTTATTTATATATAATATTTGTATTGATCAAAATTAAATTGATTCATATTATCTATTTTACTATGTATGATCAAATAATTGATCTATATATCTATACTATGTATGATCAAATAATTTGTCAGTTACATTGCTTTGTTTTTACAATTTGAGTAAATTTATATATGACTGCTGAATTTGACAAAAATTGTACAAATATACTTTAACCCTTGAGCTGCTGAATTAAATTTTGTCGTCTACTAATTGTCTTTTATTATCAATTTAACTTATCAAAGACATGGTTTTACAAAACTTTAGAATCATTTCCTTTGGAAATGGTTCTTAAGTGCTGTCAAACCATGTTTTTATTGAGAAAGAAAACAAAATATGAAACAACAGTAGACGACAATTGTTGTTTCCCGCATTATAAGCGTTATACCAAACACTAGATACCAAATACGTGCAGTGTAGATGAGGAGGAGCCGGCTGGTAATAAGCAGTCACATCACGATCTGCACCATTTGCTGATATTATATTTTTTTTACAAAATCACCCACTTTTCTGCATAATGAAACATTCTCAAACTTAACCCTTAGACCGCAATCTTATTTTTTTTGTCGTTTGCTGTTTATTTTCTATTTCCCATTTTTATCATCAAAAACATGCTTTGACATACCTTTAGAATAATTTACAACATGCTTTGACAGCACTTCAGAATCATTGGAAATGATTCTGAAGTGCTGTCAAAGCATGTTTTTATTGAGAAATAAGGCAATATATAAAAGCAACAGCAGACGACAATTGTTGTGAGTAGCAGTCTAAGGGTTAACATGACATAGTCCATGACAGTCAGGGGTGAAGAAATATCAATCCACAAACAATCAGACAATCAATCCTGTGTTATAAGTGTTACATTCTTGCAAATCGGGACATCTTTTATATTTCTTCACAATATCGAGCAGTGTGTTACATGACTGCCGATGTTTCACCAAGTATTATCTAGCAATACATCTGGCAAATAATACAGTAGGTTATCAGATAGTAATCATGCTTCTAACACACTAGAAATGTAGTCAATATTGATGGGCAGGTCGACCACTATGTATAATTGGACACCAGTGACTCACTGAGGGGTGATAAGGCATTGCTGTGGAGTAGCATAGGGAAATGATGGATGGTCTGCTGTTCATTTTCTATTTTCCATTTTTATCATCAAAAACATGCTTTGACAACACTTTAGAATAATTAACAACATCCTTTGACTGGATTTCCATTGAAAATGATTCTGAAGTGCTGTCAAAACATGTTTTTATTGAGAAATAAGGCAAGATATAAAGCAACAGTTGTAGTGGTCTAAGCAAACTGGAGTGACTCACTGAGGGGTGATCAGGCATTGCTGTGGAGCAGGATAGGGAAATAATAGATGTAGCTGTGGTAAATTACATTCAAACAAACTAGAGCTTGGACACGAGTGACTCACTGAGGGGTGATCAGACATTGCTGTGGAGCAGGATAGGGAAATGATGGATGTAGCTGTGGTAAATTACATTCAAACAAGAGTAAGTGAGCAGGGGCTCACAGATACCCCCGGCTGCCACCTGGTCCGACCAGCAAATATTTATAAATAATTTGACCTTGACCTTGGGCATGAAAGAGGCATGGGTGGGCTATAGAATGAAATTATGGATGATGATAAAGAAGTATATGAAGTTCAAGCCAGAAATTAAAACAAATTCCATAAACCCCATTTCTCCAATCATATCCTTTTTTATTTCCCATTTTTCTAAAAAAAACAACATGGATAGGCAACACCAAAACCATGTTTTATTGACAAAGAACATAGAATATAAAACAACATCAGACACAAATATTTGTTTCAGTCAAAATGGTTATAATGGCAGTATTAGATCAATGGAGACGTAGTCTCACTATACGGTACTAGAGGATAGCATTAGCTGGAGGGCCACTAAGTGGGAGAGCTGGCACGCCAATTAGCATCAATTATACAGGCAGGTAGCACTGGCAGCCAGTTATCCACACTGAGTCATCCAGCCTCCCTCTCATACTAATGTCTCCCACAACTGCCCATGTATATACATGTACAGTATATCAGTGTAGACGGGATACCCAGGTAGACTACGGTACAGAGGAACCTCTCTAAACCGGACACCCTGTAACTTCCAGGGTGTCCGGTTTAGAGAGGTGCTACTGTAATTAACCACTTCATAATCATGTTTTGTCATTTGCAAACATGAACAGACACGACAGTGAAACAAATCTAAGTGAAACCCATCTAAATTGAACACAAGGTGGTCCCCTCAGTGTTCGGTTTTGAGAGGTTCTACTGTAGTATTATGTATACCGTATTTATTCTAATAGTAGCCCCTTCTCTAATAGTAGCCCCCCCTCTCTAATAGCTCTCTAATAGTAGCCCCTATATAATAGCTCTCTAATAGTAGCCCCCTCTCTCTAATAGTAGCCCCCTCTCTAATAGTAGCCCCCTACAATACATAGAAAAGTAATCTCAAAATTATTTGTTTATGTTTTTATACAATTATAATGCCAAAACTACTGCAAAATATTGCATAGCCCCAGAGGCATTTATTAGAAAAATTACCGAATGTGGATGTGACTAGAGAAATGGGGCTTATGGTTTTTGTTACCAGTGTAGCTCCTGATCAAATAGCACCCCATATCTAGCCTGATAATGATCTATATTGCTTGTTAGAAGCATGACGGGTGTTTCATTGATAGAAGTGTGAACGGCGGATGCACAGGCTGATCTGGATCTACACTGATTGCAAAACCCATGAGCCCCCTTTCACCAGTCACAGCCATATGTACGGTATATCCATGTATATACAGGTTGGCATATGAACAGCAGAGTGCAACTGTCGGCCAATGGCTGGGAAAAAAGAGAGACAGGGCAGTATTTCCTACGCTGTACAACAAGTTCATATTGTTGGTCTCAGCTAATTCAAAACCTCTTCTTTTTTTTTTGGAATTGTCGGTGGACAACCCGTTTATTTTTTATTTTTTGTATCAATAAATAACAACATGTATAACAATGTCAGTAACATGTAGTGTGGAAGTCGATCAGACCGTGATTTTGCCCATCTAGTATGATTCACATTATTGGTAATTCCCAACCTCTTTGCACTGGCGGTGTTCTCTATCATCAAGTCCGAAAGGAAACTGTCAATATAACTGTGAATGAACGTCGCTGATGGATGAAGACCATGGCACACTTGTGACAAATACAAACCATGTCTATATTTTGCGCAAGCCGGCACAAATCGCAACAGTTTATTTCACGTATCCATTTCACACCCAGCATACTCAATTTTTCTGACGGAAAAATCGTAAATATTTGTTTCTGTTTCTCCCCAACAGTATATGTTGTTACCACTCATTTGAACTGCCTCATCCCAGCAACACCTAAGATCATATAAGACGGAACAACAGTTTAAAGTCTCATCCGACAGACCAGTGGGATGAAAATACTATGAAGGTATTTTTTGATGCCCAAGGCGAGGCTTGAACCTACAACCTCCGGATCGGAAGTCAGGTGTTCTAACCCCTAGGCTACAAACCATCCCTCGCTATGTCTAGAATCTGTCTTATAAAGGACAACACTAGCGACACTTCCTTCAGACAAAGCAAGTGTGATTCATACACACTCCAAAAACTGCAAATGTCAAGTTTCCTGTACATGCTCATTAACAAGGGAAATAACCCATATTGCTGCCATTATAGCGTAGTTAGCGGGCGAGTTACGAGGATATAATTGCCTGCCAGTTGCCAGGACACAACCACTTCACAGACTCGTGTAACCCTGGACATGTGACAACTATGACATACATGTGACATAGACCCTAATCAAAGTAGATCCTGATTCTGTAGGCTTAAGAAAATGCTTTTTATTTATTTTTCGTTGTCACATATGGGGGAGTAAGGGTGATTCTTAATGTGGGAGGGTAGCGGAGTATCCAGAGGAAACTAGCTTGTCCGGTCTAGTGACCAGAATATCATCTCGCATACTGCCCTAGCTAGTCGAGGATCGAACCTGGGCCGCATTGGTGAGAAGCGCGCTCGTTGCCAATTGCGTTAACCGACTTAGCTTAATATCCTGACAAAAGTAAATGTTGACTTTGATAAAAGATATTTAGGATCTCACATAGATTCTCACTTCAAGAACAAATGACCATCATATTGGACACAGTGAAGGATTTGCACCGGCAGCCATAGCCAGTCCTCTAAGCTGTGAGTTGATTCATTCAGTGCGAAACTGCCACCACAAACATTCCACATACCCCTGTGGCCTACCACAGGCTACAGGTTATGCATCTTTAATTGGGAGTCGGCCACTTATTGAGCACTAGGCACCCACTGCTGATCTCTATTTGTCTAAATGTGGCTGTGATCGGAGAAAAATGTGGATTATTGGTTTTGTGACCAGTGTAGATCCTGATCAGGCTGCACTGTTCCCAATTCCATCAATGAAACACTTGTCATGCTTCTAACAAGCAATGTAGATCGTTATCAGGCTACATGAGTGTGTTATTTGATCAGGAGCTACTGGTCACAAATCCCATAAGCCCCACTTCTCCAGTCACAGCCACAAATGTATGTACTACAGTAGGTACATGCATGGAATACTAATAGAAGTTGGGTAATGACAAAACGGGCCAGGTGTTGTTTGTCACCAGTGGGGCACCTGATATATCACATCACTGCAGCGGGAAAATGGTCTGTAAGAATCATCAGAAATGTTCCACAGACTAAATGATAAATAGAGTATATCCTGATCTTACAGCACAGATTCAGCTACACTGGTCGTAAATGCAATTGGTCCAGTTTCACTGACAAGCCATATGTTTAACATGTGAATAGTTGCCAAAGTGCGTGTAGTATATTAAACAGAATCCGTGCGAGGATGCATGTTGTACATGCGCACCATGATCATCGAGTGCTCGCTCATATATGGCTGTGACTGGAGAAATGGGGCTTATGGCATTTGTGACCAGTGTAGCTCATGACAAGCAAGCACATTCCTGAAAACCTGATAATGAGTTGTATTATTTGTCAGAAGCATTACAGGTGTTTCATTGATGAAATGGCGAACAGTGCAGATCCTGATCAGACTGTGCGGATGCACAGTCTGATCTGGATCTACACTGGTCGCAAAACCCATAAGCCCCATTTCTCCAGTCACAGCCACGTATCAGCTACCTGTACGGACGGTCTATGATGGAAATACCGGCTGTGCAAGTGTGGAAATTCACTTGCCGGATTACCAGAGCTGCACACTAGAGAAACAAATGACGATGAGGTGACTGCTCCTGCCTGATCTCATTAATAACTACCTGTTGATAATTTGAATGAATATCCTCAAAAAAAGTGTGATTCAGTGAACAGTTTAGTTTAACTCGATACATGCGGGATACTGACTTACGAATAGCAAAACCCCATTTCACCAGTCGCAGCCACAAATATATGTGACATCTACAGCCATCTAAGCAGAGATAGGAGGCGAGACAGATGACGTGATAGCTCACTGTTAAACCAGTAAGTCAGTGAATTGTGTCAAGTCAATGATCAAATTCTGGCATAAGCTCAATACCATGGCCGACGTCCATAAATAATTTACATACAGTTGATAGCATTAGACTGTATAGTCTTATCCCTTTCAACACTACAGACCTGTATATTGGTATTGGCAAATAGTGTAGATCCAGATGAGCCGTCTCGTGACGAGCCGTCTCATCAGGATCTGCACTACTTGCAAGTAATTTTCATATTTTTGAGAACAAAAACACCGCCTTTTCATAAATGGACAAGTCTGAAAACCATTTTGTGACGGTTGGATTGGCTGCAAAATTAACATATCAAAATCCATTCCAGTTACTTAGGGGTGAAAGGGTTATCCGGTTCTCTGAAGTTCACACAATAATATTCTGAAATAGCCTGAAACCCGATCACAAGCCAACCTGAAGGTGGAATTACAGTCGTTGGATCATCTATATTGGCAATCACAAGCAACGAACGACAGAGCAAAACAAGTAGATGACACGGATCAAGATAAGCCTCGTGCTTATTGCCATACGTTTTCCGCATCCAAATTGACAGAAAGACAAGTTTGTGATATCAATATGAAACATGTCTCCAGTAGCAGAAATAGATTCCCATGGCCACATGGGCAGCTACGGCCTTGATGGTGTAGCAACGGCAAGGTCTAGATGGTTTAATATTTTTCAGTGATCAATATGTACATATACATTCATGCCTCTCTAAATCAGGCCCCCTGGGAGACCCCCAGACCTTCCAGGGTGTCCAATTTGGATGGAGCCACAGTAATCCAGTAACTGATTTCACCAAAATTGAAAAGTATACTTATCTTGCTAATTACACTTTGGGCTGGGAGAAATTTTCAATTTAAGGATAAATTTATTAATTTTTATTATACTGAATTTATTACATTATCACAGCCAAAATGGCTGTGATAATGTAATAAATGCAGTATAATAATTCTGCATACTTTTAATCATCAAATATATGCAGTAGTTAGTTCTATATGAAATATTGCATTTTGGGAAAAATAAATTATTACTCCCTCAAAGTACACTTTGCTATTTTGGTGAAATCGGCTACTGGTCTCTTACTTACATACATGTACCTACTGTGGCATAAATATCGAACTACCCGGTACATGGACATTTAGTCTATACGAGTTATCAAAAGTACAAGGGTTTTACAATAAACAGTTCAAAAATTTATCAATTACATGCTTTGTAGACATTGCTGATTATTCATATATTCAGCCCAGTTTGTAACTGATGGAGTCTCAACCGAGTTTGATGGGACAGAAATATAGATATGTAATTAGATATATAGGTTAATCCAGTGAGAATGCACTGTCAATAGGTGCAGGAAGATTAGAAAGACAGCTTGACTCCAGTTTGCCACCTCAGTAACTACAGACAGGGGTGGAGACCATATCTATTGATGGAATTAATTGGGTTTACTGTCTATTTAACCCATTTCAGTTTAAGGATACAATATTTTTTTTAAACAAAATCTCATTATTTTATTTATTTCTCCATGAAGGTATATGTTGTTACCACTAATTTGAACCGTCTCGTTGAGATGGCTCAAATGAGTGGCAACAACATATACCTTCGAGATGAAATAAAGAAAATAGGGATTTTTTTCTCATAAAAGCTTCATACATGTACTACATGTACTATAATCTCGTCTTTAATGGGTTAACCCTTTCAACCCTAAGGAACTGGAATGGACTGTGATATGTTAATTTTGCAACCAATCCAATCATCGCAAAATGATTTTCAGACTATTCCATTTATAAAAAGGGGGTCTTTTTTTTGTTCACAAAAATAATAAAATTACTTTCAAACAGTGCAGATCCGGATGAGACGGCTCGTTACGAGCCGGCTCATCTGGATCTGCACTGTTTGCATAAACCGATATAGCGGCCTTTCGGGTTCAAAGGGTTAACAAGGCCACATGAGGCTGTGGCTCAAGAAATGGGGCTTATGGCATTTGTGTCTGGCTCTTGGCCTGCTAACTCAGTTGAGAAGCCTGATACAGATGTTTCATCAACAGATTGCACAATTAAGAAACTAGACAAACTCTTTTTTTTACGATTTTTAAATTGTAAATAATATGGAAATTAAGTATGAGCTCAAAATTAACAAGAATACCGAAGGTCACAATATATGCCCGGTGAGATAACTCACTGAAAACCAATAAGGTTCTTCCTGTTGCCATAATAAACATGTGTAGCAAATTTGGTTATGATCCATTAAGTAGAAATCAAATTATTTCACGGAAAAGTATACAGAATGTGAAAAGTAAAAATGGCTACCAAGAAGAGATAAGTGATCTGACAATTTTGAATATCAATAGGATTCTTCGCCTTGCTGTGATAAACATGTATTCAGAAAATGGTTACGATCTGTCAGGTAGAACTTGAGTTATTGCGTGGACAAGGATACAGAGAGCGAAAAATAAAAATGGCCGCCAAGAGGAGATAAGTCATCGGAATTTTTTGCAAATTAATAAATATGGTTCTTCATCTAGCAGCGATAAAATGTATACCAAATTTCGTTCCGATCAGTCAAGTAGAACTTGAGTTATTGTGGGGACAAGTTTACAGAGTGTGAAAATTGAAAATGGCTGCCAAGGGGAGATAATTCATCTGAAATTTTTGAAAATCAATATGGTAAACTGAATATGGTTGTGATCCATCAAGTACAACTCAAGTCATTGTGTGGATAAGCTGTACCCACCCGTACAAGGTGAATACACAATACATCACATTTTATCAAACGGACAAATAAAAATACTTTTAGGGGATGGGCAGCCCCCAAAATGGGTGAAAAGTACCACTGTATGATGGCGCGGCGGGTGAGCATACCTGTATGATGTCGTGTGTCATGGCATCCTCCTGCGAGCCGAGGTAGAGGAAGGGTAGGATGCGGGTCGGCCCCACGTTGCTCACGGGCAGGCACGGCTGGGAGAGCGAGGTGAGGGCGGCACAGCGCGTGCTGCTCGACTTCGTCTCACACAGCGACGGGTACATGGCCTGGAACGCCAGCAACCCACCTGTAACAACGAAAATGATTAACCCTTTAACCCCTAAGTAACTGACATTGACTACTGTGATAATCCTAAATATTCGGACACACTCATCCACTTGTACTCATTCATATGTACAACTCCTAGCGAAGTATGTGCTCCAAAATTCCATTTTGTTTCACTAAAAGTGCGAAATTATGATAGTCTGTAAATTTCGCATTAGCAATGTTTTGTTGTAAACAATTATTGGATTAACATTTATTGAGCATAGGCTGCATATGCAGCCTATGCTCAATAAATGTAAATCCATCAATTTAAATTTCAAGACGATCCTAAATTTTCACTTACGAACATTTTATTTGTACGAAGTTTAGTGAAATTTCCCAAAACAAATTGTATCTAAATACATTGTTATGACAAACCTGTACAATAACTAACAAACTATAACTACTGGGACACTCTTCGTTGTGGGAACCATATATTTATATTCGTTTCTCAGGATAAATTGTATCCGAATATTTAGTGTTATTATAAGGTAGTCCAAATATTGTATACAGACTGTATGGAAGGCATGGAGAAAATAAATAACTATAGGCACACTCTGTATGTATGATTTTCCACTAAATAATATCAAGTTATCGTCATGTTACCACATTCGGATCATAAAGTTCTTTTTTTACTCCCCATTTGATGGTTATTGGACTGCACAGCAGCATCTCATGTAAAATTGATAATTGTTACGGCAACTTTCTGAGAGCTAATGGACTCGAGTTTGCCAATAAATCCTTATTAAAACCAGCGCAGCAGAAAACAAGGAAGTAATATGAACTGCCAGGCAATTGTGGACAAGAAAAATGCCCAGGTTTGTTGAAATATATTTATATGGTCGGGGCTGGATAAATGGGGCTTTGCGAGCAGTGTAGATCCAGACCAGACTGTGCGTCCCGCGTCCCGCACAGTCTGATCAGGATCTGCACTATTCGCCACACCATCAATGAGACACCCGTCAAGCAATATAGATTGTTATCATGCTACAGGAGTGTGCTATTTGATCAGGAGCTACACTGGTCACAAATCTCATAAGCCCCATTTTTCCAGTCACAGTCACATATCCTGGAGAGTATGGTGACATCTTCATCATTTTCTGTTGATTACTAATTTGGAAAAACTGTAAATTTATACAGAAATTTAAAATATGAAGAAAAAAAATGTTATCACCAAATAGAGAATAAATAACATTTTTTAACCCTTACACCGCTCTTATTTTTTTTGTCGTCTGCTGTTTATTTTCTATTTTCCATTTCTATCATCAAAAACATGCTTTAACAGCACTTTAGAATAATTTACAACATGCTTTGACAGCACTTTAGAATCATTTCCATTGGAAATTATTCTGAAGTGCTGTCAAACCATGTTTTTATTGAGAAATAAGGCAAGATATAAAAGCAACAGCAGACGACAATTGTTGTGTGTAGCGGTCTAAGGGTTAATATGCTTCCAAGATAGATGTTGACAACTTTTGTCACATTGGAGCATCCCAAGAAAAGTTTATTATCTTTGTGACAGAGTTGATGGAGTTACGCATAACTGCACATAACGGGCAATATGTTGCGGATACAAGATAACCCTGCAGCCATAAAAGATTGCTTGTTAACCCTTTCAACATTAAAGACCTCTAACATTGTGTTTGAAAACAGTGTAGATCCATATGAGCCGGCTTGTAACTAGCCGTCTCATCATGATCTGCATCATTTGCAGACATTTTCTTATTTATAAAAGTTATACACGAGAGTGTCCATGCATATTCCAGACATTTTACGGTATGAAAATCCCCACTTTTACTCCGATATTAAACATCTATAAGGTAGGAGGACACTTGCCATCTTTTTAACCAACGGAAGTGGTACTCGTGTACCTTGGGCCTGGCTCTCTAATTCAGTAATTGTAACGCGCACGAAGGCCAGGACCAGCAGGGTCCCGGCCTTCGTGCACGTTACAATTACTGAATTAACGAGGTAAATAATCCCGTTGGTTGAAAAGATGGCGAGTATCCTACCTTCTAGATATTTAATATCGGGAGTAAAATTGGGTCTGATTTAAAGAGGCTTTTCTCGTTCATACCACAAAGTGCCTGTGATGCATTCCAGTTACTTAGGGGAGAAAGGGTTAATTGCATCATAGCTGATTGACCGACTGCCCTGATTGGACTGTGTGCATGTGCAGGCTATTCAGTACGGCTACACCGGTCACTGAGGTACATGGGCAAATTTTCTCACAGTGTTTCGTGTTCCTATAACATTGAACATTGCTTTCACATTCTGTGCATGCCCGCGGTATGAAATATTCAACATTGCATGCCAGAGCCGGCAGAGTTCAATACATGTAGTGTATGCCAGGTGATCAGTGTATATGCAACTTCAAAATGCTATGGTTCATACACGTGACATTTATATACCAGCTGGCAGAACAAACCATTTTTTATGTTGATGTATGCACATGCTAATCAAGTGATTGATTGGTTGAGGATGCTTATCGAGTGATTGATTGATTGATTGATTGATTGATTGATTGTATACATTAATGAATGAATGAATGAATGAATGAATGAATGAATGAATGAATGAATGAATGAATGAATGAATTATTGATTGATTGATTAATTGATTGATTAATGAGACTGATCAATTGATTGATTATTTTATGAGACTGATCAATTAACTCACTGATTAATTAAGGTTGCTCATCAACTAATTGGTTGATTAACCCATTAAAGATGGGATACAATTATAGTTGTATGAAACTTTTTTAGGGGAAAAAATCCTATTTTCTTTATTTCATCTCAAAAGTATATGTTGTTACCACTCATTTGAACCGTCTCGACAACATATACCTTCATGGAGAAATAAACAATATAATGAGATTTTTTCACCAAAGATTATTGTATCCTTAGACTGAAATGGGTTAAAGAGGCTCATCAACTGATTGATTGTGGATGCTGGTTAATTAACTAAGTGATTGAGGTTGATCACTTGATTGATTGATTGATTGATTGACAATGATGATCAATTGAATGATATGTGACTGATTGAGCAGCAATACCATTGACCATGACGTGTGAAATTGACAGTGCAAGATGACAAGCATGTACACGGGCCAGAATTGTCCTTCACAGAACCAAACAGAAGGTGGCCTCGCACATGCATCCTGTCAGGACAGACGGATAAGCGGACACATGGACGGACTGATGTACAGTGGTACCGCTCTAAACCGGTAAGAAACATTTGTGATCATAATTTTTATGGGTTTCTTGGTCATTTAAATCAGGTGATAATGCCTGTTCGTGATCGCATAGCACACAGCTATTGCTCGGAATAATCAAATGCCTGATTTACAGTGAAACATCGCTAAACGGGACCTCCCAGGTTGTCCGGTTTAACAAGGTTTCACTGTATATCTTAACACACACTCAAATATCATTCTCACATCAAGAAGTTTGATTGCTTGAGGCAAAATTCTGCTCAGGCTCAGCCAATCAAAACTTATTTGGTCCAAGTACAACTTTCAAGAATGTTTTACAATCAATAGCTCCATTTAGCACTCATGCGACAGCAAGGAAGAACAGGCTGATCTGGGTCTACACTGGACACCCTGTATATAAACGCCAATGTTCCCTGCAGTTGATCATGATAACAACAATGACGACAAGATTGATCGCGATCTATACCTTATCAGGAGCGGCAGAACTAACCAGTCCCAGCAACCATGACGAGAAACAATACCGATACCCTTTAATCCATTTTCCTATAAGTCACATTCTTCATATCCCTGCTATTTCAGTCAGCCAGTCATTTTTTCACAAAGTTCATTAAAATGTACAATAGCGCGATAAGTCGGCCATGTTTATTTACATGATTTGCGGTACAGCGAAAATCCCGAAGCTGCAATATAGGAGCATTGGCACAGTTTGCCAGTGTTCAATACGGTTTGCGTGGAAGTGAAGGCAGTGCGATCAATATTCCGACGGCTCTATTGAACCTGGGTGCAGTGACAGTATGAGTCACACCAATGTACATGGATGGTATATAATACCGCTGATCCAGATACTAACGCATTGATTTACCAATCATTGTCTCTTGTTTGTCTTTCAACACCACAGGCCTGTATAGTGGTATTGGCAAACAGTGTAGACCCAGATGAGCCAGCTCGTGACGAGCCGTCTCATCAGGCTCTGCACTTTTTGCAAGTAATTTTCATATTTTTGAGAACAAAACGCCCCCATTTCATAAATGGACTAGTAATTTTGTGACAATAATTTTGTGACAATTAGATTGGTTGCAAAATTAACATATCAAATTCCATTCCAGTTACTTAGGGGTGAAAGGCTTAACATATAAGTCGGTAGTTCTATTGAATTGTCTCAACAAGACGATTCTGAAGAACTACTGACTCACATTCAACTAGACGATTCTGAATGACTACTGAATCAGTAACACTGATGGATGCACCCCTCAAAAAGACTTTTACGCCAACAAATATTTTTCTTCTTTCTCTACCTAAACATGAAAGTCAGTAGTTCTTTAGAATCGCCTTGATAAGATGATTCTAAGAAACATGTTATGGAGATATAAAAGAAATAAATATGATAGTGTGCAGGATACCTGGGGGCCGTTTCACTAAACTTCTTACGACTAAAATGTTCGTAAGCGCAAATTTAGAATCGTCTGCAAATTTCAATTGATGGATTTACATTTATTGAGCATAGGCTGCATATGCAGCCTATGCTCAATAAATGTAAATATAACAATTGTTTACAAGAAAACATTGTTAATGTGAAATTTACAGACTATCATAATTTTGCACTTACGAACATTTTAGTCGTAGGAAGTTTAGTGAAACGGCGGCCCCAGTAGTTCAGCCAACTTGTCAACATGAAGTTTGCATCTTCTCACATACGAGTGTTCAATAATGCACTAGAATAGCAAGGTAGCCGAACTCCACGGCATTGATTGCAGCTGTGAAAACTAAATCTCTCACACGGAGCTGCATGTTTGACACAGAATGTTTCCGTGTCGCTATATTACTCACCAGCTGGCATGCACTGGAATACTACACATATTAGACCGCTACACATAACAATTGTCGGCTGCTGTTGCTTTTATATCTTGCCTTATTTCTCAATAAAAACATGGTTTGACAGCACTTCAGAATCATTTCCAATGGAAATGATTCTGATTTTTAAAGCATGTTGTAAATTATTCTGAAGTGCTGTCAAAGCATGTTTTTGATGATAAAAATGGAAAAGAGAAAATAAACAGCAGACGACAAAAAATAAAGATATCGGTTTAAGGGTTAATCCTTAGAAACAAAAACTGGTGTCTCCTGTTGCTTTAGATTTTGTCTTCTTTCTCAATGAAAACATGGTTTGACAGCTCTTTAGAATCATTTCCATTGGAAATGATTATAAAGTGCTGAATTCTAAAGTGCTGTCAAACAATGTTTTTCATGAGAAAAATTGAAAATAGAACACAAACAGCGGACGACAAAATTTAAATCAGGGTTGTAAGTGTTAACCCTTACACCGCTATCTTAGTTTTTTGTCGTCTGTTGTTTATTTTCTATTTTCCATTTTTATCATCAAAAACATGCTTTGACAGCTCTTTAGAATCAATTACAACATGCTTTGACAACGTTTCCATTGGAAATGATTCGGAAGTGCTGCCACACCATGTTTTCATTGAGAAATAAGGCAAGATGTAAAAGCAACAGCAGACGACAATTGTTGTGTTTAGCGGTCTAAGGGTTAAAACAAGATAATATCACGTGTCATCTCCCTTTCAATTTCAATAACTATGTACCGAAATCCAGTAGCATGCTCCATATGTTCCATATATACGGTGGTGTTACGCCCAGGTCTCAATTTCAAGGACAATTTCAGGTTTTCAGCCCCATCCCCATTATAAGTCGATGGGAGATTCTCATAGTTTCACCCATTTCAGTCTAAGGATACAATCATTTTTTTTTTAAAAATCTCATTATTTTGTTTTTTCTCCATGAAGGTATATGTTGTTACCACTCATTTGAACCATCTCGTTGAGACGGTTCAAACCAGTGGTAACAACATATACTTTCGAGATGAAAAGCAAAATGCACAGCAACAAGAAAATGTGGACTGTCAGCTCACAAATGTCCCCGGTGGCAGATTGGATTCTTACCAGACCCATGAACACACACACGGATGAACACCCACTCCAAACACGATATGCTTCACGGCTATACCAAGACTGGGGGCTTAAAAATGAACCCACTGTTTCCTTTTCATAATCAGATCGCATGTACATGCTCAGAAAATCATAGGTGCCTGTGAAACGCATAATGATCATCTATATCTATCTGTGTGAAAACAGAGAAGTGTATTTGCCATGTATCCGCCATACTCCAACCTTCAGCATGCAGGGGAGAGCACTCACTTTCTCCACAGGGACAGGTAATTGGGGCTCTGGTGGAGAAAACCAACACGGTGGTGTTTCTGATCAGTGTACCGGTATGCACATTGTGGGGAACAGAACACGATATGATAGCAATAACTATAATTAGCCGGCAAATCGATGATTAACTCTTAGAAAGCAGGGCCGAAAATTGTCGTCTACTGTTGATTCATATTTTGTATTTTCTCTCGAGTAACATGGTTTGCCAGCATTTTAGAATAATTTCCATTGGAAATGATTCTAAAGTGTTGTCAACGCATGTTTTTAATGAGGAAACAACAGACGACAAAATTTGATTCAGCATTGTAAGGGTTAAGGTCCATGCTGTGGCCAGACAGATTATCAATGAGTGCAGATCCAGGTTACACTGCAGGGGCCTGATCTTGCAGGATTTGGGAGTTTCTCATGCACTCTTACCATTAATGTGATGTTTGCAATTTTGTACAATTAGTCATACAGCCGCTCAGCCAACTCCACCTGTAGTAACTAGGTCAACAGAAGTGTGTATAACTACGTTACAATATATTATACTGCAAGAACTAGGTAAATAAAAGTGTATATAAATATGTTATATACTACAAATGTATATTATACTGCACAAACTAGGTCAACAGAAGAGTATGTAACTACTTTATACAACAAATGTACAGTATACTGTACAAAATACTGTACAAACTAGGTCAACAGAAGTGTGTATAGTTATGTTATACCATAAAATACCCGGTACTGCACAAACAAGGTCTTCAAAAACTAGGTCTGCACAAAGTAGGTAAACAGATATGTGTATAACTACAATATACTACATTATACTACATTATACTGCACATACTAGGTCAATATAAGTGTGTATAGCTGCATTATACTACATTTTAGTGCACAAACTAGGTCAATAGAAATGTGTACAGTTATGTCATACTACATTATACTGCACCAACTAGACCAATAGAGGTGTGCACAGTTATGTCATACCACATTATACTGCACAAACTAGACCAATAGAAGTGTGCACAGTTATGTCATACTACATTATACTGCACAAACTAGACCAATAGAAGTGTGCACAGTTATGTTATATTACATTATACTGCACAAACTAGACCAATAGAAGTGTGTACAGTTATATTATACTACATTATACTGCACAAACTAGACCAATAGAAGTGTGCACAGTTATGTTATACTACATTATACTGCACAAACTAGACCAATAGAAGTGTGCACAGTTATGTTATACTACATTATACTGCACAAACTAGACCAATAGAGGTGTGCACAGTTATGTTATACTACATTATACTGCACAAACTAGACCAATAGAGGTGTGCACAGTTATGTTATACTACATTATACTGCACAAACTAGACCAATAGAGGTGTGCAGTTATGTTATACTACATTATACTGCACAAACTAGACCAATAGAGGTGTGCACAGTTATGTTATACTACATTATACTGCACAATAGAGGTGTGCACAGTTATGTTATACTACATTATACTGCACAAACTAGACCAATAGAGGTGTGCACAGTTATGTTATACTGCATTATACTGCACAAACTAGACCAATAGAAGTGTGCACAGTTATGTTATACTGCATTATACTGCACAAACTAGACCAATAAAAGTGTGCACAGTTATGTTGTACTACATTATACTGCACAAACTAGACCAATAGAGGTGTGCACAGTTATGTTATACTACATTATACTGCACACACTAGACCAATAGAAGTGTGCACAGTTATGTTATACTACATTATACTGCACAATAGAGGTGTGCACAGTTATGTTATACTACATTATACTGCACAAACTAGACTAATAGAGGTGTGCACAGTTATGTTATACTACATTATACTGCACAAACTAGACCAATAGAGGTGGGTATAGTTATGTTATACTGCATCATACTGCACAAACTAGACCAATAGAAGTGTGCATAGTTATGTTATACTACATTATACTGCACAAACTAGACCAATAGAAGTGTGCACAGTTATGTTATACTACATTATACTGCACAAACTAGACCAATAGAAGTGTGCACAGTTATGTTATACTACATTATACTGCACAATAGAGGTGTGCACAATTATGTTATACTACATTATACTGCACAAACTAGACAATTAGAGGGTGCACAGTTAATGTTATACTCATTATACTGCACAAACTAGACCCAATAGAGTCTGCACAGTTATGTTATACTACTTATAACTGCACAGAAGGTGTGCACAGTTATGTTATTCTACATTATACTGCACAACTGACGATGAAAGTTAGAGGTGCACATGTTATATATACTGAGTTTATTATGCCTATACTGACACAAACTAGACCAATAGAGTGTGCACAGTATGTATACTACATAACTGACACTGCACAAATAGTAGTGTGCACAGTTATGTTATACTACATTATACTGACAAACAGAAACCAATAGAGTTGTCATGTTAGTTTATATGCATTTATACTGCACATAGACAAAATAATAGGTGTGCACAGTAGTATACTGCATTATACTTGCACACTAGACCATTAGAAGTCGTGCACAAGTGTGTACTCATTATACTGCACTTTACTAGCACATAGAGTGTGCACAGTTATGTTATACTACAAAATACTGCACACAAGACAATAGAGTGTGCAACAGTTATGTTATACTACATTATACTGCAAAACACTAGACAATTAGACGTGTGAACAGTGTTATACTACATTATACTGAAACAAACTAGCACAACTAGACAGTGAGTGTACAGTTATGTCATACTACATTATACTGCACAAATTATCATGTACTACTACATTATACTGCACAAATACATGTACCTTCTCTTACATTATATGACATTCATACATGTACTTCTAATACATTATATGCACAAATACGGTACCTTCTACTACATTATACTGCACAAACTAGACCAATAGAAGTGTGCATAGTATGTTATACTACATTATACTGCACAAATACATGTACCTTTCACTACTATATACTGCACAAATTACTAGTCTTTCTACTACATAGTGTGCACATGTATACATACTACAAATACATGTACCTTCTAAGCATTTATAATGACAAATACATGTACCTCTATACTACATTATACTGCACATATACAGACTTTAATACTTTTACTTTACTTGACAAATACATGTACCTTCTAATACATTATACTGACAAATACATGTACCTTCTAATACATTTTTAATCTACAAAATACATGTACCCGTTCTACTACATACATGCACAAATACATGCCTTTCTAAAATACATTATTTACTGCACAAATACATAGTACTTTCTATACATTAAAATGCACAAATACATGTACCTTCTACTACATTTATGCACAAATACTGTACCTTCTATATTCATTATACTGCACAAATAGACCAATAGAAAATGTGCACGTTAGGTTAATTTCTACATTATACTGCACAATACTGTACCTTTCTAACTACATTTATATGCACAAATAATTGTACCTTTACTTACATTATACTGCACAAATGCATGTACCTTCTAATACATTATACTGCACAAATACATGTACCTTTTAAATACATTATTTACGCACAAATACAAGTACTTTCTACTAACATAAACGCACAAATTACAGTTCCTTCTACTACATTATACTGCACAAATACATGTACCTTCTACTACATTATACTGCACAAAATAGACCAACAGAAGTGTGCACAGTTATGTTATACTACATTATACTGCACAAATACATGTACTTCTACTAATTATACTGCACAAAATACATGTACCTTTTACATTATAGCAAATCATTGTACCTTCTACATAGACAAATAAGACAAATGTGTCACAGTTATGTTATACTACATTATACTGCACAAATACATGTACCTTCTACTACATTATACTGCACAAATACATGTACCTTCTACTACATTATACTGCACAAACTAGACCAATAGAAGTGTGTATATCTGCATTATACTACATTATACTGCACAAACTAGATTGGTCAGTAAGTACCCCTAAATATGTAAACATCTTCCAAGTGTGTGGGCTTGTGACCTTGACTCTGGGCTTAGCGGGGGCGGCACAAACGTGAATTTGTCACAGCGTGGTACAGGTCCATTGGAGCAATGCGTGTGTGAAATGTGAAGCAGATCCGACCGAGCAAGGAAATAGAAGTTATAACCGATTTCTCTGATGTTAAGTTTTGTAAAGAGACTAAGTATGTGACCTTGACCTCGAGACAAGCGGGGATTTGTCATGTCAGAGCACGATAGTAGAGCCTTAGAGGAATGCATGCATGAAATATTAAGAATTTTCAATGAAAGAAATAGAAGTTATAACATATTTCTCTGATGTTAAGTTTTGTAAAGAGACGAAGTATGTCACCATGACCTTGAGATCAGCGGGGGCTGGACGGTCATGGATTTGGCACAGCATGGTAGTAGAGCCTTACAGGAATGCATGTGTGAAATCTGAAGCATTTTAGATGAAGGAAATAGAAGTTATAACAATATTTCTCTGATGTTAAGTTTTGTAAAGAGACTACCGATAAGTAATTGACCTTGATCTTGGGATCAGCGGGAGTTGGACGGTCGTGGATTTGGCACAGCATGGTAGTAGAGCCTTACAGGAATGCATGTGTGAAATATGAAGCATTTTAGATTAACGAAATAGAAGTTATAACAATATTTCTCTGATGTTAAGTTTTGTAAAGAGACCAAGTATTTGACCTTCACCTTGGGATCAGCGGGAGTTGGACGGTCGTGGATTTGGCACAGCATGGTAGTAGAGCCTTACAGGAATGCATGTGTGAAATCTGAAGCATTTTAGATGAAGGAAATAGAATTAGTTATAACAATATTTCTCTGATGTTAAGTTTTGTAAAGAGACTAAGTATTTGACCTTAACCTTGGGATCAGCGGTGGTTGGATGGTCGTGGATTTGGCACAGCATGGTAGTACAGCCTTACAGGAATGAATGCATGTGTGAAATATTAAACATTTTAGATGAAGGAAATAGAAGTTATAACAATATTTCTCTGATGTTAAGTTTTGTAAAGAGACTAAGTATTTGACCTTGACCTTGGGATCAGCAGGGGTTGGACGGTCGTGGATTTGGCACAACATGATAGTAGAGCCTTACAGGAATGCATGTGTGAAATATGAAGCATTTTAGATGAAGGAAATAGAAGGAAATAGAAGTTATAACATATTTCTCTGATGTTAAGTTTTGTAAATAGACTAAGTAATTGACCTTGACCTTGGGATCAGCGGGAGTTGGACGGTCGTGGATTTGGCACAGCATGGTAGTAGAGCCTTACAGGAATGCATGTGTGAAATATGAAGCATTTTAGATGAACGAAATAGAAGTTATAAAAATATTTCTCTGATATTAAGTTTTGTAAAGAGACCAAGTATTTGACCTGCACCTTGGGATCAGCGGGGGTTGGACGGTCGTGGATTTGGCACAGCATGGTAGTACAGCCTTACAGGAATGCATGTGTGAAATCTGAAGCATTTTAGATGAAGGACATAGAAGTTATAACAATATTTCTCTGATATTAAGTTTTGTAAAGAGACTAAGTATTTGACCTTGACCTTGGGATCAGCTGGGGTTGGATGGTCGTGGATTTGGCACAGCATGGTAGTAGAGCCTTACAGGAATGAATGCATGTGTGAAATATTAAGCATTTTAGATGAAGGAAATAGAAGTTATAACAATATTTCTCTGATGTTAAGTTTTGTAAAGAGACTAATTATAAGTAATTGACCTTGACCTTTAGATCGGCGTGGGTTGGAAGGCCGTGGATTTAGCACAGCATGGTAGTAGAGCCTTACAGGAATGCATGTGTGAAATATTAAGCATTTTAGATGAAGGAAATAGAAGTTATAACAATATTTCTCTGATGTTAAGTTTAGTGACGGACAGACAAACGGACACACGGACAGACGGATGCACGGACAACCTGACTCCAGTATACCCCCCCACAACTCGTTGCGGGGGGTATAACTAGACCAATAGAAGTGTGTACAGTTATGTTATACTACATTATACTGCACAAATACATGTACCTTCTACTACATTATACTGCACAAACTAGACCAATAGAAGTGTGCACAGTTATGTTATACTACATTATAATGCACAAAGTATGTCAATAGAAACATATATAGCTACTTTATACATATTATACTGCACAAACTAGTTATGTTATACTCAACCAACTAGGTAAATAGAAAGGTAAGCGCAACATGCAAGGTCGGAAGACTGAATGGTTTAGCTACCCACTCCCCTGCCCCTGACTTCTGAAACAAACATCGCTTGCAATAACTGCGGCTGTAGCATGAATGGGTGATATGTCGTGTTGCCGATAGTCATGTGACAGGGCCGGTGACTAACTGTCACACACCCGTGTATGTTACACCAGGTGACAGATAACAACAGTCGCTGGCTCACATGTCACCAACAAGGCGTTATACACAGATAGTGAAACAAGCCATTGTTTCTCACGGTTGACATTAGAATCTGTCCATAACATAGAGAATACCAGGCCATTGGAAATGATTCTAAAGTGTTGTCCAACCATGTTTTTGACAAGAAAAAAAATATAAAAAAATATAAACAGCATATGGAAAAATTTATTCAGCATTGCAAGGGTTAATCCATTCACAACTGTTCATAAGGCGGGTTTGTTGTAAATGTTCCGACTGCCGTAATATCACGTTACATGTTGGTCAAATAGGGAACAAATCCGTGATACTCAATTGTTACTGATGTAATCTTTCCAGTAAATGAACATTGCAAAACAAGCTTCCTCTTCTTTTTTTTCTTATTTCTCTAAAGCAAGATAGTTTGACCACTCATTTGAATCAACATCAACGGACAGACAGGAGAATGGTCATTAAAATAGGACTCTTTAAGAGAAATAAAATACAAATTTCATATTATTTTATTATACCATAAGTAATGGTCTATCCACTGTGGAATGTATCATGTTAAAATTCAAGGTATAAGTCATTTTATTGTTTGACCTAGTTTCTCGATCAATGACAGCACAGCATTTCGTCCTAATTAATCGCATATAGTGATGCTATCGCAATATCTAATAAATTTAATCATTAAATGCTGCAATGCGTGCACAGTTATATTTATAAACAGCCTTGTTGACGTAATTACCGGCGACACGAAGCATGTCACCGCATGTGCATGATCGATTTGTTGTAAAACTGCAAATCACGTAATAGTATCAGGATTTGAAAGTGTGTATGGGCGGCGCTCCGTTTAAACGTAACGTGTGCACATGATGTGATGTGCACGTGGGGCGTGGCAAACAATAAGTAACTTATAGTTCATATATTGATTTTTTAATAAACTAATTTCTCGTAAAATTGTCTTGTGATATAGGAGAAAATATCATCAGCTGGGCAAGTCATTTACCAGGCCAGTAATGAATCATTTGTTGAAAATTGTATACCTTAATTTTCTTTTTCTCTCCACAAAAGTACATGTGACCAGTATATTTTAACTCTTTCAACACCAGCTGTATAGTGGTATTGGTACTTATTACAGTAGGTAATTTTCAATAAATTAATTTCTCGCTCGCTAGCACTCGCTACAAAATTAATTTATTGAAAATTCAATATGTGAACAATAAATATTACATAAATGTGTGATGAATTGATCAGTAGCCTATTTCATCAACATTGCAAAGTATACATTACTAGCAAAGTATACTTTGAGGGAGTAATCATTTATTTTTCCTGAAATGCATTATTTCATATAGAACTAACAAATGCATATATTTCATGATTAAAAGTATGCAGAATTATTATACTGAATTTATTACATTATCACAGCCAATTATAATGTAATAAATTCAGTATAATAAAAATTAATAAATTTATCATAAAATTGAAAATTTCTCCCTCAAAGTATACTTTGCTACTAAAGTATACTTTGCAATGTTGATGAAATAGCTAGGCTACTGGAACTACGCTGATCGCACATGTTGTACGACACTTTTTCTCATCCAGCAGCCCATACAAATACAGCAGTTACAGCATTTAATTGTCCTGTTAGTATGTCAGCCTGAAATACGGGTCAAGTTTAGCACCTGAAAACACTTGAAAACCATTTGTGCAATTAACCCTTACACCACTATCTTAATTTGTTGTCGTCTGCTGTTTATTTTTTATTTTCCATTTTTTGTCATCAAAAACATGCTTTGACAGCACTTTAGAATAATTTACAACATGCTTTGACAGGACTTCAGAATCATTTCCATTGGAAATGATTCTGAAGTGCTGTCAAACCATGTTTTTATTGAGGAATAAGGCAAGATATAAAAGCAACAGCAGACGACAATTGTTGTGAGTAGCAGTCTAAGGGTTAAAGTTTTTTCTGTGCTACTTGTGAGAATGAGTCAATTAATCCTGCTATTATAGTTAGTACTTTGGTGCCATAAGTGACCCACTTATCCCATATATAGGCTAGATATGAACACATTGCTTCACAAAGAAGTATTTTACTTATTTCTCTAAGATAGTACTTTCTGTTTTGATGACTATCTCTTTCACCCCAACGTAACTGGAATGGATTTTGATATGTTAATTTTACAACCAATCCAATGGTCACAAAATGATTTTCAGACTAGTCCATTTATGAAAATGGGGTGTTTTTATTCATAAAAATATGAAAATTACTTGCAAGAAGAGCAGATCCTGACGAGACGACTCATCACGAGCCGGCTCATCTGGATCTACACTTTTTGCCAATACCACTAGACAGGTGGTGTTGAAATGGTTAAAATATACTGGTCACATGTACTTTTGTGGAGATATTTTGTGATATTTTCTCCTATATCACAAGACAATTTTACAAAGATTTATTTCATCCTTTTTTTTTTCTAAATCAATATTGATGAAATACGGAGCTGCACTAAGGGACGGTGTTCATAAACGACACAAATCTACGCAATATGTAACATTATGTTTTTTTGTAAAATTGTCAAATATTTAGTAAAAGTTGACTAAAAGTTGGTACAATAAACTGAAAGCTGTACATACCATTTTCACAAATACCTGTAGCCATCCTGTCATTAACAAGATTTAATCACCATCCATCCATACTGAACACCGACATGAAGTCATGATTTTCTAGTCCACACAGTCACACATTCATGAATCATGATTAAACTGTCCACAGAGATAACCATATATTGTAAATCGCTAGTTTTCTTGCTCAAGTTCACGTGGACTCTAGATAGATATTACCTATCAGTTGTATGAAATCATAAGCAGCACTTAATCAGTAGAATTTATATTTAGCTCAGGTTTAATAGCTCCTCGCTTCCTGATCAACAGGTAAATTATTGCTTAAGAATAATTTACAATGCATACAATATGTTCACCTTCGTAGTTTAAACATTTGTACATGCCATAAGCATGAGTCAGTGAGGGTTACTGAACTAGTCGAGTTTATAATTCGAAAACGTATAAGAAATCCTTTTTCTTCAAGTTTAAAATTTGGAATTTTTTTTTATTAGATCCACAAAGATGTATATTTCTCCATCTATGCCTGTCAACTGAATCGTGGCACATGGCATACATGCATTGGTAATCTACCCAACTTAGTCGTGACCATCGGGCCGATGACATCATTATTGATCTATATTACTCATATCTCAACATATTGGATTGAGCATTCAATAAAACATACGACATGTCTTGCAACCAACATAGACACAGATCAGACTGCATGGCCATGTCTTTGTTGTTTGCATTTCTAGACCACTGTACTGTGTACACAGTGTGTGTAAACTGTGCACACACTGATCACATGGATTGGTATATGTCGATTGGAGCCTATACTGGACATGGGAATCATGTCGTGAAGGAGTTTACTCACCGCCACGTTGCTACATATCAACGAATCCTGGTCCTCAGTTGTCATAAACAGAAAGTCATCTCCCTCTCAGTGAACCAGAAACCACTGGCTTGTAACAGGTAAATATAGATATGTACACATACATACAGTAATACAGAAGATGTTTGCTCGTTGACACGGCAAAAAAAACGTTACCGCCACAAGGCAAATGTTGCAATTCTCTTAGATGTTAGAACTTGAAACAATTCAACACATGTCCATATATAGCCTCAGTAGAAGGATCCAGTTTTAGCAGAGTGGAATTGTAGCCGAGAGGTTACGACTTCCGTCTGTTACTCCGGCGGCCTGAGTTCGATCCCCGATCCTGGCACTGGAGTTTGTGAGGTTTGAGGTTTGGTCCGCATGTATTCAACAAGTCCTGAGAACCTTGGAACAAATCAATCCACACAAACACATGATCCGGTTTTATAAATATCTGGATTTGTGTCTCATAGCAGCAAGATATTCCATATGGTAGTCAAAATTTCAAATTTATACACAATACATGTACAGTGAAACCTCTCTAAACCGGACACCCTGGGAGGTCCCCAGGGTGTCCGGCTTAGAGATGTTTCACTGTTAATCAGGCATTTGATCATTATGAGCCATAGTTGTGTGCTATGCGATCACGAACAGACATTATCACCTGACATATAATACCAATAAACTAATCAAACATTAGATCATGGGTGTTTTCTTGGTGTCCGGTTTAGAGAGGTTCCACTGTACAACACATTGCCTGTCATAATTTATAAGCAGAAGCTTATACCCAGTAATATTTACACCTTCTATAAATTCATAATGCAAACGCCCTTTCGACGTATTGCGGTTACATCCCAATACAATACATTAGACTAGACACATGTGATGTCGTGCGATGTTGTTGATTGGTTAAATTTCCCAAAGTCTATGTTCCAAAAATAAATTTTAACGCCACATTTGGCTATTTACATTTTTGAAACTATCAGAAAATTCAGTGTAAATATAAGTAATAAAATGGGCTGTTGCGTTTACTGCGGTGTAAAATACATTTGGTCTGTTTAAAGTGTGTGGAGTCCTCCTTCGGACTTTAAACAGACCAAATGTATTGTTCACCCCAGTAAATGCAACAGCCCATGGTTTTATTCCTGAAATACAATATGAATGTTTTTAACATCATAACATCATTTCAGAAAACAAACATTACCTGCATGGATCGGGTGTAATATAATGTAGCAATTTCAAAACAAGGCCAGACAAAATGTACAATTCTGAAATACTAGTACACTCATAAAAAAATGATGACTAGTACCCACATGAGACAAGTAATTGTAGAATTACCAAGAAATTGTCATACAGACGAATATTTAACACATTTTAGGATAGTATATAATATACTATATTACATCAGAACATTTGATAGCCTGCCATGATTTCAAAACTTTTCCGAAGTGAATTAATCATAATTGGAAAGTGCTTACCGGTATCTTATTCACCGTGTGGGGTGTAACTGATTCAAACATCCGATTAATTTGTGTATGCAAATCCTAAACACACATAATGGTGCAATTTTGTTGTCAACTGCTTATTTTAACCCTTACACCGCTATCTTAACTTTTTGTCGTCTGCTATTTATTTTCTATTTTCCATTTTTATCATCAAACACATGCTGTGACAGCACTTTAAAATAATTTACAACATGCTTTGATAGCACTTCAGAATCATTTCCATTGGAATGATTCTGAAGAGCTGTCAAACCATGTTTTTATTGAGAAATAAGGCAATATATAAAAGCGACAGCAGACGACAATTATTGTGTGTAGCAGTCTAAGGGTTAAATTTACATTTTTATCATTGAAAACATGATTTGACAACACTCATTTTCCAATGGAAATGCGCTGTTAAACCATCTTTAATTGAGAAAGAAGAAATATAATACAGCAGCAGAAGGCAATATTTGGTTTCCACATTCCAAGGGTGAAACAGACACTACAAGGTCTATTGCAGATGTGTGACTGCACAATTTGTAATAGAAGAACAAGATTACTATTACATTTTTATTATCGAAATCATGATTTGATAACACAACACATGCCAATGGAGACTAGATTTGTCAGTATGCGAGGCTTACGGAATACCCCCAGCATGGGGCCTAGGTGCCCCTAAATATGCATGGGCCTGACATACAAAAGTGGTCATAGATTTGATTGTCATCAGCTGTCACAATGTTAATGTGTTTGCAAAAAAGTATAACCACCATTTACCCCAGCATTCAGGTTTCGAACGCACCAACTATGTGATCTTCACCCTGGGGCGGCACGAACATGGATTTGTCACAGGGCAGTAGAGGAGCATGGGAGTAATGCGTGTGTGAAATGTGAAGCAGATCCGAGCAAGGAAACCATTAACCATATAAGCCATTTATCCGAGTGTTAAGGTGTCGAATGCACCAAGTATGTGACCTTGACCTTGAGCTTAGCGTGGGCGGCACAAACATGAATTTGTCGCAGGGCGGTGGAAGACCATTGGAGCAATGTGTGTGTGAAATGTGAATTTACACGAGTTACGGTTTCGATAGCACCAAGTATGTGACCTTGACCCTGTGCTGAGCGGGGGCGGCACAAACGAGGATTTTTCACAGGGTGGTAGAGGACCATTGGAACAATGTGTGTGTGTGTGAAGTATGAAGCACATCCGAACAAGGAAACAGAAATTATAAGCCATTTACCCGAGCGTCCAGGTTTTGTAATGGACCGACGGACACACGGACGGATGCACGGATGGACGGACAACCAGACTCCAGTGTACCACCCCACCCCACCCCCATAATGATTCTGAAGAGCAGTCAAACCATGTTTTATTGAGAAAGAATACAAAATATAAAACAAAACACAGCAGACATTAATTTACGTTTCCGGCATTCTCAACGTAAGTAAAAATAGAAATGCACTGGTCGCACTTAACACTTAATTATTTGAAAATAATTATAAATAGTGGTGCACAATGTTTTCTTGGTTAACTTATATTAATATTTTGCTGACCAAATGATGAACAGTATAGACTGTGATCAGACTTCATGGACCTATTGATGTTAAGTTTTGTCAATTTGTGACCCTTCATTTAATATGCTGCCTGAAATCAAACAATTTACATCAGAGTGAAACCTTCCCAATGCTGCAATCTAACAACTTACATCCTATGGAAACCTTCCTGATGCTGCAATCTAACAATTTACATCCTATGGAAACCTTCCTGATGCTGCAATCTCAACTTACACCATGAAACCTTCCGAATCTAACAATTTCAATACATCCTATGGAAACCTTCCTGAGCTGCAATCTAACAATTACATCCATGGAAACCTTCCTGATGCTGCAATCTAACAATTTACATCCTATTGAAACCTTCCTGACCCTGCAATCAAACAATTTATATCCAAGTGAAACATTCTGATGCTGCAATCAAACAATTTATGTTGTATTGAAACATTCTGATGCTGCTATCAAACAATGTATGCTAAGTATAACAAGTCAAATACAAAATACACAACTGAATCAGCTTTTGTCAAATTGGGAGCAGATTTTCACAGTCGGCTCCAAACAGAAGCGTGCAATGGTCTTATAAATTTCCTGGCATGAGGTAAATCTGTACACCTGATGCCCTGAGAGTTTGAATGGCGGGCAATGAGGGTGCTAGGTGGGCTCCCTATCCTTTTGCTAATCCCTCCATGGAGCTACAGCCACCAATGGCCACATGCTGGCTAATGTGCACGCAGATCAAACATCAATCCATGTACATTACAAGCCAAGCAGATAAAGATTTCATATTTACATATTCGTCCGTGGAAACTAATGCTTAAATTTGTACTGCATGTAACAAGAAAATAAATGCACAAAATGTGTGTTAATTTTCTATGCCACATAAAAATGAATTACAATGGACTATAATTATGGATAGTAGCTACCGGTAGTTATTTATTTATAGAAATCCGGTCCAAAATTGTATATTTTACGGTCTTATTGCTTGTAAAAAAGATAACTGTCACACAATTTGATGTGTAAAGGAGCCATTATAGTATTTTCAACTAGCTAGTGTCTATCCAGGTTATCCTACATATCTGATCCAGAACTGCATTACTTGCCAGATTCATATTTTGACACTTCTTAATTTTATTGCAAACAGTGCAGACTCAGATCAGACTGCAGAGACGTGCAGTCTGATCTGGGTCTACCCTGTTTGCAGTCTTATTTTCTTACTATTCACTATTCGGTAAAGCATCACGGGACAGTTGAAAATAGCTAAAATTGACTGCTTTTTTTAGGGCAGCGGGTCACCGTCTCTCACAATCAGTTAAGGAGGCTCTTGTGACAAATATTGAAAAATACTCGCAAATGAAGTATAAATCGCGTGCCACAATAAAAATGCAGTAACTGCATCAGATATGTATATTTATTTTTTGACAAAGTTACCCCACCCACCTATTTTTGGCCAGAAATTTCAACACAACTGAATTTGTTTTAATGACAATATGAGGCACAGTGGCTTTGTTATGTCTTGTTCTATCACTTGTAACACCACACCATTTCCTGAAAATTCCAAAGTGGGGTCATAACCACCTCAAATTTTCACTACAAACGCCCGAAAAATATCTTAAATTCTGAAGCGAAACCGTACCGGCGAGACAGCATAGCATGCGCCATTTTCCAAGATGTCAAAATCAACCGGAGCTAACATTCAGTTTCGTAGAATTATAAAATATATGAAATATTCATAAACCTATTTTTTTAAGACACACAGGTGTAACTTGCAGGGTCGGTAGTGAATTATATAGAAAATCGTCCATCCCCTTTTTAAAGTTAGCCGCGCACTGTCCCATGAGACCTAAGAAATAAACGCTAAAATAAACCATGGCCTCGGATTTCTATAAATATTAATCTGATACATGTATGGTACAACTTTGCTCACAAATGACGGTACTGCCAAAAATATCAGCCTCACATTCTTTGCATTCAATATTTTCATCTTTCCTACAACGGCTTAACCCTTTCAACACTAAATACCTCTTTCATAATATTTGCAAACAGTGTAGATTTCTTTTTCTGCATAATGGAACAGTCTCAACCTTAGCATGAAATAATCCATGTCAGTTACTTTGGGATGAAACGGTTAATTGTAATGCAGGTACATGTATGTGAATCAACTTACGGTATTCAGTGTGTAATTCCTGACTGCGTACATGATTGTATCTGCATAGTAAGTCAATCCTGTATGTCGCAGGAAGAAGAAACTAGGGTGTTTTGTTAAACATTTTTTACAATTATCTCGGCTAACTTCCTCACTGATACTACTGTTCTCTTGCAAGATTACCCAGTCCATGAGCTGGGACTATAGAAAGGCCCCAAAATACATTTTACTTCCTGAGTAAATATTGGCGATAAAAAGGAGCATTTAAATGAGATAAGGGAAGTGTTCACGTGGTAATATATGTAACTCGATACAGCGGAGCCTCACTACACCGGACACACAGAAAACTTAAAGGTTGATGGTTTGCATTGTCATGTATCCTGGGTTATCATGTCTGTTCATGATTGCAAAACTACAAAACACATATGTTTTGGAGTGCTCATTTTGGAGTGTCCGAAGTGTGTGAATCACCCTTATTCAACCCTTTTAGCCCTTAACCCTTAGACCGCTAAACACAACAATTGTCGTCTGCTGTTGCTTTTATATCTTGCCTTATTTCTCAATAAAAACATGGTTTGACAGCACTTAAGAATCATTTCCAATGGAAATGAGTCTAAAGTGCTGTCAAAGCATGTTGTAAATTATTCTAAAATGCTGGCAAAGTATGTTTTTGATGATAAAAATGGAAAATAGAAAATAAACAGCAGACGACCAAAAATTAAGATAGCGGTGTAAGGGTTAAAACACTACAGGCCATTTTCACAATGACTGCCAACAGTGTAGATCCAGATGATACGGCTTGTTACATACAAATTATTTTGGGGTGAAAGAGTTAACAAGCATCCTAAAGTCCATTTTCTATTCGAGTTGCCATTATATAGTGGTTAGAACCAGTAGCCTATTTCATCAACATTGCAAAGTATACTTTACTAGCAAAGTATACTTTGAGGGAGTAATCATTTATTTTTCCTGAAATGCATTATTTCATATAGAACTAACGACTGCATATATTTCATGATTAAAAGTATGCAGAATTATTATACTGAATTTATTACATTATCACAGCCAAATTGGCTGTGATAATGTAATAAATTCAGTATAATAACAAGAAACGAGGCAAAGCCACGAAGGCCAGGTTATTTCCAAGCATAGACACTTGGATAACATAATTATACCCACTTTTTGTAGACTAGATGGCCGTGGCCTGCATGTCGCGCCTTAGGGCGAGGCATGGACACTAACTAAAAAAATAGATATAGTAGATGGAAAAACTTTAACCAAAAAACTTTAACCGGACACACGGACGAACGGACGGACGTATGCCAAAATGCCGACGATATCGCGCTTTCCGCAAGCAGGTGTGACAATAAGATAAACACCCATGTGAAGTATCAAGGTATTGGGTGAAGCAGTTGCAGAGATATAGTACACGAAAAAACGTTAACAAAAAAATTCAAAGTAATTTGAACTTGACATAGGGCACAGGATCGTGCTTTCCGCAAGCAGGTGCGACAATGATGATAAACACCCATGTGAAGTATCAAGGTATTGGGTGAAGCAGTTGCAGAGATATAGTACACGAAAAAAAATTAACAAAAAAATTCAAAGTAATTTGACCTTGACATTGGGCACAGGATTGCGCTTTCCGCAAGCAGGTGCAACAATGATGATAAACACCCATGTGAAGTATCAAGGTATTGGGTGAAGCAGTTGCAGAGATATAGTACACGAAAAAACTTTAACAAAAAAATTCAAAGTAATTTGACCTTGACATTGGGCACAGGATCGCGCTTTCCGCAAGCAGGTGCGACAATGATGATAAACACCCATGTGAAGTATCAAGGTATTGGGTGAAGCAGTTGCAGAGATATAGTACACAAAAAAACTTTAAAAAAAAAATTCAAATAATTTGCCTTGACTTAAGGGCATTCAGGTAATGACCTTGACATGCTTTACAGATCGAACGCAGGTCGCAAGCAGTGCGACAATGATGATAAACACCCATGTGAAGTATCAAGGTATTGGGTGAAGCAGTTGCAGAGATATAGTACACGAAAAAACTTTAACAAAAAAATTCAAAGTAATTTGACCTTGACATTGGGCACAGGATCGCGCTTTCCGCAAGCAGGTGCGACAATGATGATAAACACATGTGAAGTATCAAGGTATTGGGTGAAGCAGTTGCAGAGTATAGTACACGAAAAACTTTAACAAAAAAATTCAAAGTAATTTGACCTTGACATTGGGCACAGATCGCGCTTTCCGCAAGCAGGTGCGACAATGATGATAAACACCCATGTGAAGTATCAAGGTATTGGGTGAAGCAGTTGCAGAGATATAGTACACGAAAAAACTTCAACAAAAAAAATCAAAGTAATTTGACCTTGACATTGGGCACAGGGGCCGCACGGTTGGGGGTTAGAATGAAAATATGCATGATGATAAACACCCATGTGAAGTTTCAAGGTAATGGGCGAAGCAGTTGCAGAGATATAGTATAACGAAAAAGTTTTAACCAAAAAACTCTAACCAGACGTACGTTAAAAGGTTAACGTTGAAAATGGCTAAGTCAATTACGTAGAAATAATAGGTGAAGGTAAAAAAATGGTCACATGTTGGATAGTTGTATGTGGTAGGCACCCCTTGGTTATGAAGCTGTGAAAGTTTGGTGGTCCTAGGTGGTACAGTACCAAAGAAATGGACTTAAACACGAAAACTTAACATTGTAAACGCGAAAACTTAACATTGAAAATGGCTAAGTCGACTACGCGGAAAAAATGGGTCAAGTTAAAAAAAAAAGTAACATGTTGGATAGTGATATGTGGTGGGTACCCCTTGATTATGAAGCTGTGAAAGTTTGGTGGTCCTAGGTGGTGCAGTACCAAAGAAATGGACTTAAACACGAAAAGTTAACATTGTAAACGCGAAAAGTTAACATTGAAAATGGCTAAGTCGACTACGCGGAAAAAATGGGTCAAGTTAAAAAAAAAAGTAACATGTTGGATAGTGATATGTGGTGGGCACCCCTTGATTATGAAGCTGTAAAAGTTTGGTGGTCCTAGGTGGTACAGTAACAAAGAAATGGACTCAAACACGAAAACTTAACATTGATTGTGGACGCCGCCCGCCCGCCGCCCGCCCGCCCGCCCGCCCGGCTTTCGCCAATCCAATAGCCTGGATTTTTTTTCAAAAAACCTGGCTAAAAATTAATAAATTTATCATAAAATTGAAAATTTCTCCCTCAAAGTATACTTTGCTACTAAAGTATACTTTGCAATGTTGATGAAATAGGCTACAGATCCTATAATGATGGAAAGAAGACCTGGAGGCCATTTCACTAAACTTTGTATGACTAAAATGTTTGTAAGTGCAAAGTAATGATAGTCTGTATATTTCACATTAACAAATTACAATGTATTCTTGTAAACAATTATTTGATTTACCATTATTGAGAATATGCTCAATAAATGTAAATCCATCAATTGAAATTTCCAGACGATCCTAAATTTGCTCTTACGAACATTTCAGTCATACGAAGCTTAGTGAAACGGGCCCCAGGTGCTGCTGCACGTATTGAGACTCCAGTTCGCGTCTGTGTGTGCCGCGGTAACTGCTGTTCGTGATCTCCATGCAGCAGATGGGAATGAATCATCCCCTCCTGCTCCAATTGACACTCTCTTCAACGGAGAGGAAATTGCTACTAGTGCTAACAGGCCCAATCAATTTCCTGCCAGTTCTACTGGTACAGCCACCGGACAAATGGAGAACTAATGATTTTAATTATTGTGACATGAAACTGTAATTTTAAAGCTTAAAGCAAAACCCACAGAGACTAGATGTAGGTACATTTGGCAATCATTTTATGTAGTTACAAATGGCATCATTCATGACTTGTTTGTAAAATACAAGTAAACCATAATGAACAACACAACACATAGCGACTAGGTCGAGTGAAAAATATAGATTTGATGATTTGAGTAACTGTTGATTGAGATTGATTGATTGATTGACTGACTAATTAGTTGGTTGGTTGATTAGTTGATTGATTAGTTGATTGATTGGTTGATTGATTGGTTGGTTGGTTGGTTGGTTGGAGTTTGACAACATGGTAATGCACAGGTAATGCCACTGCATGGCAACAGTAGTCTGCTCCTGTGTTAGAGAAAGTTCCAATTTAACCCTTTCACCCCTAAGTAACTTGAATGGATTTTGACATGTGAATTTTGCAACCAATCCAATCATCACAAAATGACTAGTCCATTTATGAAAAAGAGGGTGTTGTTCTCAAAAATATGAAAACTACTTGCAAAAAGTGCAGATCCTGATGTCACGAGCCGGCTCATCTGGATGTGTACTGTTTGCCAATGCCATTATACAGGCCTGTGGTGTTGAAAGGGTTAATCCTCAGAGCATCTACATGATTTGTATACCGTACATGCATTTGGCAGGTTTTGTTTGTTTGTTTGTTTGTTTGTTTGTTTGTTTGTTTATTGGTGTTAATAATGGCCTATCAACAGCTAAGGTCATGTAAGGTCGGGCAAACGGGTTCGATCCCGTTTTAACCTGCTGCATTTGGGGGGAAATCCCAAAATCAAAACGGAATATTTACATCGAGAAAAAATATAGTCAGCCCTATTACTAGTATAACCTGACCTGGTGCCAGGTCCATACCACATCAAGTCATTTGGCCCCTTCCCCTAAAATAGAATTACGAATAATCGTAATACTCGCATAAGGGGTATAACCAGATTCAACTGTCACATACAAAATGCCAAAGACGAATGTGAGGGCCAAACCAGTAGCCTATTTCACGAACCTCCGTTAGTCGACTAAACTTTTAGCTCGACTAACCATAGTCTGCTAAACTTTTTGACATGTTTGCATTTCACGAACGATTTTATTAGCAGACTATGGTTAGTCGACTAAACTTAGAAGACTAACATCATTCGAAGGTCAAGGTTGGGGAATCCTCGGGGAAATCCCTTCTGCTTCCGTATATTCGGATGAGGCGAACGGAAAGCGGGAAAATCAAACAGCTACAAGCCGACAACTTGGAATTCCTATGGAACGCCAAATCTACATAAACTGAAATATATATTGCTAGCTCTAAGAGCTAGCAACAAATATTTGGAGCTAGCAATAAATATTTGGAGAGCTCTCTAAATCATTTGGAGAGCTCTCGAAATCAATTAATGATATCTCGAAATCATTAATCGTTTTCCCGCAGAAATATGTGCTTTATTCTTCCTATGTTTCGGTCAAAATGTGGTTATTATACCCACTTTTTTGTAAAAAAAAAATGGGTATATTGTTTTCGTCACGGGTGTCCGTCCGTCCGTACGTCTGTCCGTCCGTCCGTCACGTTTCTTGTAACTCGAAAAACTTTTGCACCTTCATACCTACGCGCCTCATATTTGCTATGTAGCTCCGTTATCATGTGCAGATGCGCAAAGTGAATTCGGATTTTTGATCCGACCCTCCATTATGGATTATCTCCCCCTTTCGGACTCAGAATTTTCCCATTTTTTTCCTTGTAACTCGAAAAACTTTTTCACCTTCATACCTACGCGCCTCATATTTGCTAGTAGCTTCGTTATCATGTGCAGATGCGCAAAGTGAATTCGGATTTTTCATCCGACCCTCCATCATGGATTATCTCCCCCTTTCGGACTCAGAATTTCCCATTTTTTCCTTGTAACTCGAAAAACTTTTTCACCTTCATACCTACGCGCCTCATATTTGCTATGTAGCTTCGTTATCATGTGCAGATGCGCAAAGTGAATTCGATTTTTGATCCGACCCTCCATTATGGATTATCTCCCCCTTTCGGACTCAGAATTTCCCATTTTTTCCTTGTAACTCGAAAAACTTTTTCTCATCACCTACGCGCCTCATATTTGCTATGTAGCTTCGTTATCATGTGCAGATGCGCAAAGTGAATTCGGATTTTTTCATCCGACCCTCCATCATGGATTATCTCCCCCTTTCGGACCCAGAATTTCCCATTTTTTCCTTGTAACTCGAAAAAAACTTTTTCACCTTCATACCTACGCGCCTCATATTTGCTATGTAGCTTCGTTATCATGTGCAGATGCGCAAAGTGAATTCGGATTTTTTGATCCGACCCTCCATTATGGATTATCTCCCCCTTTCGGACTCAGAATTTTCCCATTTTTTTCCTTGTAACTCGAAAAACTTTTTCACCTTCATACCTACGCGCCTCATATTTGCTATGTAGCTTCGTTATCATGTGCAGATGCGCAAAGTGAATTCGGATTTTCATCCGACCCTCCATCATGGATTATCTCCCCCTTTCGGACTCAGAATTTCCCATTTTTTCCTTGTAACTCGAAAAACTTTTTCACCTTCATACCTACGCGCCTCATATTTGCTATGTAGCTTCGTTATCATGTGCAGATGCGCAAAGTGAATTCGGATTTTTGATCCGACCCTCCATTATGGATTATCTCCCCCTTTCGGACTCAGAATTTCCCATTTTTTCCTTGTAACTCGAAAAACTTTTTCACCTTAGTCCTTAATACCTACGCGTCTGATATTTGGTTCGTAGCTTCGTTTTGATGTGCTGATGCGCAAAGTGAATTCGGATTTTTTATCCGACCCTCCATCATGGATTACCTCCCCCTTTCGGACTTAGCATTTGGGGAAAGTGGGTATATTGCGATGGCGCGCCATCGACTTTTTCTAGTTATATAATATACTAATGATATATTGTAGAAAAAGTATATAATATAATCATAAATGTTATTTTTCATGAAGATTTGGGTATATTTGGGTAAATCGTGCTGCGTAATTCAATGAGTAATTCAATAATTCAGGGAGACATCGTTTTCATAGTTTCAAGCGATTTAATGCTAGCTCCAAATAAGATATATATTGCTAGCTCGAGATGAATTAGAGATAGATCGAAATGATTTCGAGAGCTCTCCAAATGATTTTGAGAGCTCTCCAAATGATTTAGAGATAGCTCCCAATGATTTAGAGAGCTCTCCAAATCAAAGTTATATAATGCTCGCTACAAATGATTTCGAGAGCTCTCTAAATGATTTCGAGATATCATTAATTGATTTTGAGAGCTCTCCAAATTATTTCGAGAGCTCTCCAAATGATTTAGAGATAGCTCCAAAGTATTTAGAGAGCTCTCCAAATCAAGTTATATAATGCTCGCTACAATTCAATTAGAGAGCTCTCTAAATGATTTTGAGATATCATTAATTGATTTCGAGAGCTCTCCAAATGATTTTGAGAGCTCTCCAAATGATTTAGAGATACATGTAGCTCCAAATGATTTAGAGAGCTAATCAAAGTTATATAATGCTCGCTACAAATAAATTTGAGCTATCATTAATTGATTTAGAGCTAGCTCGAAATGATTTTGAGAGCTAGCTCAAAATGATTTCGAGAGCTCTCCAAATGATTTCGAAATAGCTCCAAATGATTTAGAGAGCTCTCCAAATCAAAGTTATAAATGCTCACTACAAATCAATTTGAGATATCATTAATTGATGTAGACCTCTTCAAATGAATTGGAGATAGCTCGAAATGTTTTATTGCTAGCTCGAAATATATATTGCTAGCTCGAAATATTTAGAGCTAGCAATATATATTTGAGTTTATGTAGATTAAGCTATTTTGCTTAGTAGACTAACCGACAGTTTAGCCGACTAACGAGGAGGCTAAGCAAAGTAGACTTTGCTTAGTCGACTAACGTGTTCGTGAAATGCGTTTTTTCCCGTTAGTCGACTAACGGCCTGAAGTTTAGCAGACTAACCGAGTTTAGTCGACTAACGGAGGTTCGTGAAATAGGCTACAGGTCTCCAGTCGGATTTCCGGTAAGGATGAACCCCGATCATTAAATTACCCATCGCATTCTCCCACCTGCAACCCACTCATTTGGCAGGTAGAATCAGTACTTCCAGAACTGTGAAAGACAGGTAGCATACATTGGCACAATTGGTGGAGGACAAAACAATATCAGCAATAAGTACATTTATAAACATTGACTCAGAAACCCTTTCACCCTTAAGTTTGATATGTTTTTGCAACCAATCCAATGGTCACAAAATGGTTCATCTGGATCTGCACTGTTTGCATAAACTGCTATAGCGGGCTTTCGGGTTCAAAGAGTTAATCTAAATATAGGAGCGATGCCCTGGAAACTGTTCAAAGCATACACATGTGTCTGTGGTGTAACATCATTTTAATGGAAAAATAAAACTTGTAAAATTGCACCATTCCTCTTGGCTTTTATTGCATTGCATTTTCCAGATTCCATTTAACCAGTGTTACGCTTACGCTCCAAGGTTCAGAAGAATAGCAGGCTACGCCACTCGCGGCATCTGTCAGGCAGTCTCTGCTCCAAACACAGGCCTGTATATTATTTGCGTCTGGCAAGGCTTGGTGATAGAATGGCATAACATACAGTCTACACTTGTTACTCTCTTAAGTCAAACTACTGACAACTCAAAAGTCAAAATTCTTGGTGCCAAGTACATGTTTTCATATATAATAACTATTACTACATGTGTTATTTAAATACAACTAGAGAAAGTGAGCAGGGGCTCACGTATACCCCCAGCCGCCGCCTGGACCGACAAATAAAAAACTTTAACGCAAATACAGTGAAATCGCGATGGCTCGAAATGCCACAGGCCTTCATATTTTGTTCGAGTGATCGCATCTTTCGAGTGATCGCATCTTTCGAGCCATCGCATCTTGCGATTTTGGTATATTTGTCAACTACTGTACCCGTCGGATTTAGGAAATAACGAAGCATAATAGAGTGTATCCATGTTTTAAATGATAATGGTATTTATTCGCAGATTAAAGTTATGATGTGAAATTAAATAAACTATATTTAAATGTGTTTACAAAACTGTCTTTATTTAAATTATTATCAAAGGAGAAAAGCTCCAGTATTCACTATAAATATTGGCGCACATTGTTAATGTCGCAGGTGGTTGTGACGTCACTCGAAACAGTGGGGTATGGGCCCAGCTCAAACGATGCTGTTAAATGGAGCCCATAAAAAATCGGGAATCAGTCATGAATCGGAATATGTTGCGACGCAACAAAAGGTGCTTTACTTAGTTTGTGACCAGTGCAAATGCTGATCAACTTACAGACTCCTGCAACTTGATATGGGTTTACTATTTCACTATAGTATGCATCATGAATAGCTGTCGAGGATGAACATTTCAAGTCCTGAACTGAATGTGCAGGCTGATTTAATGCTGCACTGTTCGGAAATTCAGTAGAGCAAATCTTTTTTGTCACGACCAGTCATCTCTGCCTAACTAGGAAGCGCAGCATTATTAATGGGCGTTTTTTGTTGTAACTCCCGGGTAGCCACTTGAATAACACGAGGACCACTAGAACAAGCAGAGTTCCAACTCGAGTTAAAGAATTTTGACCTTTGAACCTTACTCGAGTAACCTTAATTGAACCCATGCCGGGTGGTGGGTTACTTGGGTTCCAACTCGACTTGCACCTGAGCAACAACTCTGGTTGTCCCTGTGATACTTGGGTTATTCGAGTATAACCCGTGAGTTACCACGAAATATGACCAATGAATTACGACAGACTCTATTAAATGCGCCGAGTGCCGGCCAAAGCCCAGAATATTTAATAAATCACTGTATATCGTTGATCGCAATCAACAACGTTAACGACCAAATTGCATCACTTTAGGCAATTAACTGCACTTGAAAAGAAACCATATTTCATAGACAAGTAGAGCACAGCTCGTTCTAAGTCGGACGAGCAGGTGTGAAAATTAGCCAAGCACAAACTTCGACATGACTTTCGAGTCATCGTGTAGCAAAATAACGAGAAATGAGTTCGCAGGACTTGACAAATGTTTCGAGGGATCGCATTTTTCGAGGAGTTGCATTTTGAGCCATCACATGTAAAATACATTAAACATATAGGAACAATTATCGGGACCGCGATGCTATTTCGAGCGAGCCCGACATTACGAGCCATCGCATTTTGAGCCATCGCGATTCACTGTATTTAAAAAAACTTTAACACAAATTTCTCAGTAATTTGACAGTAAACTTGGACATAAAGGCCGCATGGGTGTGGTATGGAATTAAAATATGGATGATGATAAGGAAGTATATGTTTGAAGTCAATTCAACTTACCGTTGCAGAGACAATGGGTACCCAAAAACATTTAACGCAAATCTTACAGGCACAAATTTCTAAGCAATTTGACCTTGACCTTGGACATGAAGGCCACATGAGTGTGGTATGCATGGAATGAAAATATGGATGATGATAAGGAAGTATATGAAGTTTGAGGTCAATCCGACTGTATCCAAAAACTGGACGAACGGACGGACGGACGGAATTACGAAAACTATATACCCCTCAACATACTTTGTATGCCGGGGGTATAAATATGACTAAAATATGACTACACATTTTTGTTTTCTACATGTGTAAAACATTATACATTATATCATCCTGTCATCACTGACCACCTGCGGGTACAGGCCTAGTATGGGCCTGGTATGGGCCTGGTACGGGCCTGGAAGCACCATTACACTGCCGCGTCACATAAACTGCCTGCATATACGGGCCTAGAATGGGCCTAGTATGGGCCTGGGAGCACCAGTACACTGCAGCGTGTCTACTAGAGCATGACGTGTCTAAATCATACACCAGGTCATGGAGTCCATTCAAGGCTAACATCGCTGCAGTCGTGATTTGGAGGTTGGCAACACCAGGCGAGTGACTCAAACAGTTCCAATCCATAAACTAGAACTTGACATGTTCATATACGGTATACATCAGACATACAGGGCTGACTCACAACACAATAACTGCAAAAACAGCATAATTAGCCCCAATCACCCTGCACGTTTAGCTTGTCTGATCACAACATTGTTATCTATAACAATGCAGGGATTCCGCTGGGAAAAAAAAAATTGCCACTTCAAAAAAAAATAAAAATAAAATTACAGCCAATTGTTTATTTTTATCGCCAATTGCGAAAGTGGCGATCACCAGCGGTATCCCTGACAATGTGGCCATACTGAAGGTGAGGAGAAGAGAAGAACCACAGTGTCACCTGTCACAATGGACTGGGTGATAATGGTCTACTAGGGCTGCACTTATAACTGGCTGCTCCACCAAATGGTCCTCCGTCTGAAAAACGGTATCCTACAACATTTGTGACAACTGGAGGTGTTGGTCTTCTTGTGTATTCCCTCAGTAAGGTTATAATCTAATTGGTGTGCTGATGGCAATTAGCCTAATGTAGTCACTGGATGGTGAACAGTGTAGGCTGATCTTGACCTACGCTGGTCACAAATATCATTGTGTCCCTTTCCTCAGCTGACTTCATTACAAGAGCTACATATACACGTATACACGATTACTGTACATGCAACCAATGTGTAGGGAGGTACCGAGTTATAATGAGCAGTAAGAAATTATTCATACAATGCCAGAACACGAGACCTACGTGATCGCCCATACAATGGCGGCACTTTTCCATTAATCACGCCACAGTGGTGACGGAGGGACGCTCCATATAATACATTCTCCCAATATTAGGGCAGATTTCCCGGCAGGCGACAATAGCGGCCCTGACAGTCATTTAGATGGAATTGACAATAATGGCTGCCCATCAATGAGAAAATGGCCTAATCTGTCTTTGACGATCGAACCAATACTCTTTAATTATAATCACAAATCTAGATCACAATACATGTTAACCGAAGATGTTGGTTCTGTTGTGAGTACCGTATATGTTCCTTTACATGGTTAACCCTTGAAGTTAGTCACTGTTCAAAAGCAAATACGGAGTTCTAACTGCAGGTATTGTGTTGTTATAGCAACGTGGAACCAATGCGATGGTGTCGTGATGAGGATTCACTCGCAGATATAGTGTCTGCCAGGCGACAACTGTGATTATATTCAGCGAAGATTGGGTCATTATGATTTCCATCAGAATGGCCAACCACTCCCCCAGACCCAGATAAGATATACATCTTCAGGCAGTTGTCCATGTCATGTGAGATGGTGATATCACTCATACGTATCAATTTATCAGATTTCTTTTGCATATTTTCTTTATTTCTCAATGTTGCCACTCAGTTGAACCTTCTCGTCGAGATATATTTTTGGTAAGAAATACCCTGAACCCTTAGACTGCTGAATTAAATTCGTCTTAATTGTCTTAATTAATAACTGTCGTCTGCTGTTTAAAAACATGATTTGACAGCAGTTTAGAATCATTTTCCATGGAAACGATTCTAAAGTGCTGTTAAACAATGTTTTTATTGAGAAAGAAGGCAAAATATAAAGCAACAGCAGACGACAATTTTCGTGCTTGGCAGTCTAAGGGTTAAGCATGAGATGGGCTAAGATGTAATTTTGCTTTCCTTTATATCATCTGGGTACTACCGAACTGTAACTATACATTTGCATTCGAGGAAAAATCAGAAACATCATTGTAAAATTGTTGATAAATTATTGAGTTTACCTGGAGCTGCATGCTCAACTCAGCAGCCGACTCATGTCACCATTACTGTAACTTAAACACAGCAGCAGCACGATACATAATGACACGGAAACTCCCGATAATGTAGGCCTACATAGCGACCTATTCCTAACATCGTAATCAGCGAGGGGATACATGGTCGGAGTACCAAGCCCGATGAATACTGAACAACAGCACTTTATTATCACGTTAACAATGAGATCTGGCAAACAGTGTAATCATTTGTACTGGTCGATCCACGGCCACGCTGGTTACAAATGCTAGGTTGCGTGTTTCTCATCCACTCACTTAATTAATTTACTCTTCAAGTATTGTTATATTGGTGATTGATTCGTTATATCTGCCAGCTCAATCGTGCTTAATGAAGCGACCGAGAATGGAGAATAGGCCCTGGAGTATAGCGGTCGAATGTGCGCAGCAGAAATTGCATGACCGGCGACAGCCGAGCGTGAGTCACGTATTTAATTAAATGACAACAGCCAAAAACAATATGGGGTAAAGAGCTGTCTACAGTAGCACACATTAGATCATTGCAATACATTAGAACCTATCTAAACTGAGCACCCTGGAAGCCTAAATGTATTTCATTTTCATGGGCGACATATGTTCATGATTGCTAAGCTCGCATTCATGTCTATATGCCTGAGTTACAGTGAAATCTCTCCAAGCCGGACACCCTGGGGGAAACCCCAGGGTGTCCGGTTTAGAGAGGTTCCACTGTATTCAAGTATATGAACTGTATTATACTTTGCAATCACGAACAGGCATTATTATCAGAGGAGCCAATCATAATTAATGACTGTTACTATTTTGGGTGTCCGGTTTAGAGAGATTGAACTGTATAGCCATGTATTTGTTGTGAATGGTGCGTGGAAATCCTGGACAACGTAATCCCACCCTGCCACACTACACCACACCACATCACACCATTCCCCACACCCACAAGCCAATGTTTTTCACAGCAGTAATATTGTATGCACATATGAAGTATACATGACCGACAATGTACACTTTGGCTGCCAGGAGAGGGTTGCTAACTAATTCAAATGAATATCTGCTAATATGTCATATATGATACCTCTCTAAACTGCTCATCATCGGCTGCTCAGGGCTGAAATAGCTTAGCAGCTACATGCATTTTGTTAAAAAAACAACAGAATACGCTCAGTTTCGTCAAGGTGACAGTCTCATACTTATTATTTATTAGGAGCAGGGATTCCGCTGGCGATCGCCACTTTCGCAATTGGCGATAAAAATAAACAATTGGCGATAAAAAATTGTTTTTGTTTTTTTTGAAGTGGCGATTTTTTTATTTTCCCCAGCGGAATCCCTGATTAGGAGACACCAAAATGCCGAGTATCACGCCCGCTGTCCTGTGATTGAGGCAGCCGGGATAAATGCCTGTGACACCACACGATATCCGCGCCGCTGTAGGAGTAATTATTTTGAAATTGACAAAGTTCTTTGGCACTGCGATTATTGTCGTCTATGGATTTTTGCCTACACAGTGGCAGGAAGATGAGTCAGAGCAGTCAATCACAGTCCTGGTGATACGGAGAGATAACCGGCGCTGTTGTCGTGTCTCACCACTGTCGCAGAACCAGGCGATTTTAACATATAGAATTCCAGGGCCTCCGTGGCTCAAAGCCTCTGTTAGCTTAACAGACTGTTAAATCCTTAACTGCGTTAAGGATTTAACAGTCTGTTAAGCTAACAGAGGTTTAGAGCAACCATAACCCAGGCTAGTGTTGTTCGATATCATGTTTTATCAGGCATGGTTAGGAAATGATAGGAACATCAGAGGCTCAGAATTAAAACAAGAAAATAGGTATTTTTTTCTCAAAAGTTACTGTAACTGTATCCCGCCTGTAAAGGTTTACCCCAACCCCCACCAACCCCCAACCCCACCCCAACCCCAGACAATGTTATGTGATTATGTGAGCTTTGTTACCATGTGGATGACATTCATAATCTCTGTTGAGCATAATTTTTGAGAATACTCAATAGTGCTCAGAAAATTGTAACATGATAAGGCCAATTCACGGATAAAGCCAGTTGTATCAGGGACTCAGGCCTTTGTCAATATATTGAGTCCTATATACAGAAACATGTATCTGGGAGTGACCAGGAAATACAGGACACACAATAATTGCCAGTCCATTGATTAACCCTTAGAATGTGGGAACCGAAAATAGTCGTCTGCTGATAATTCATATTTTGTCTTGGCTCTCAGTAAAAACATTGTTTGGCAGCATTTTAGAATAATTTCCATTGGAAATGATTCTAAAGTGCTGCCAAACCAAGTTTTTGATGAGAAAAATAAAAGATATTCAGCAGACGACACAAATTAATTCAGCATCAGGGTTAAAGCCATTGCAGTTGGGAAAATATGAGCTTAGACCATACTTTTAGATGATGGCGTTTATTCTGTATTGTTACATGACAGCCATTGTTCGACAACGCTCACAGCCGTGTTCAAATGTACAGTACGTGTTATTTGACCATGGCTATAGAAAATGCTCATTTCGGGGCCAAGCCAACACCTACGTAGTACATGTGTCTCATGATGTTACTAGAACGAGCCATTACGTCACCAGACCAGTTCACAACGGTAACACTGAAATTTTTTAATTGATGCGGCTGCATCACGCGACGTGTACTGCGGCCCTGGAATATGTATGTGTAAATCAGCTATTTGAATGGAACGGGTTATCAAAGTATCGAAAGTACTACATACATGCTCAAATTGCATGATATTTCCGACAGAAATGTAACAATAACGTTCGACCGTGTCCAGCCATGGGTAAACGTTTTGCCGTGGCACTCAGGAACTGTTTGAACCCGCAGCCTACGTTCTTGGGGTTTAAATAGTTCGCCCATGCCACGGCAAACTTTTACCCACGGTTGGACATGGTCAAACCTGATAACATTGCACGAAGCAGTCAATGATGGTTCCCAGCAATGCAAACAGCTGATATAAGCTCCATGGATACAGTACATAGATGGTTCCCAGCCAAGAGCGGCTGCCATTACTTATACTATATCGAACAAAGTATACTTTCAGGGAGAAATTTTCACTATAAGGATACATTTATTAATTTTTATTATACTGAATTTATTACATTATTTGATGATTAAATGTATGCAGAATTATTATACTGAATTTATTACATTATCACAGCCAAAATTTGTTTATTATACTGAATTTATTACATTATTTGATGATTAAATGTACGGTATGCAGAATTATTATACTGAATTTATTACATTATCACAGCCAAAATGGCTGTGATAATGTAATAAATTCAGTATAATAATTCTGCATACATTTAATCATCAAATATATGCAGTCGTTAGTTCTATATGAAATAACGCATTTAAGGAAAAATAAATGATTATTCCCTCAAAGTATAATTTGCTAGATAAGTATACTTTGCCATGTTGATGAAATCGGCTACTGGAGTTGTACTGAGCCTTTGACTCATCCTCAGCCAGCCACGATCATTATACTACGAACAAGCAACTTGGCATTGTGGCAAACTGTGAAGCATTCACAATAACATCCGAGGTTTTTCGTAGTGACAGAAGTGACAATGACATGTATATATTGACGTAGGAAAGAGTATCAACTTATATGACAAAGTGCAATCTGATCGGCGTGTACACTGGTTAGAGGAGCCAAGTTGTGTGTTTGTTGGTGCCCCGTCAATTCCTCTTCTACATAGAATGCTAATTTGTCAAACATTTATTATTTACACATTTTTGTTCACCAGAAATCTGTGCTACAATGACAGCTCCCAGAAATATACATCACCTGTCACTGTTTGTTAAATTGTCAATATGGAATTGCACAGAGCTAGTAAAGAGGCCAGGCTTCAAAGTCTGATTTATCGTTCATAACTGAGTTTGTACTTCCTAACTGGTGTTTTGAAGTTCATAACTAGTGTTTTGTTATTCATAACTAGTGCTTTGTAGTTCATAATTAACCCTTAGACTGCTACTCACAACAATAGTCGTCTACTGTTGTTTTTATATATTGCCTTATTTCTCAATAAAAACATGTTTTGACAGCACTGCAGAATCATTTCCAATGGAAATGATTCTGAAGTGCTATCAAAGCATGTTGTAAATTATTCTAAAGTGCTGTCAAAGCATGTTTTTGATGATAAAAATGTAAAATAGGAAATAACAGCAGACGACAAAAAAACAAGATAGCAGTCTAAGGGTTAAGAGTTTTATGGCTCCTAACTGGTGTGTCAGGTGTTTTGTAGCTTATAACTGGTGTTTTGTAGTTCATAACTGGTGTTTTGTAGTCCATAACTGGAGTTCATAACTGGTGTTTTTGAGTCCATAACTGGTGTTGTGTAGTCCATAACCTGATGTTTATAACATGTGTTTTGTAGTCCATAACTGGTATTTCGGCATTTATAACTTGCATTGTAGTTCATAATTAGTGTGGTTATAGCTCATAATTTGTGTTCTCATTCACGTATTATAGTTTAGACTGGTGTTTGTCATTACTAACTGTTATTTGTTGTTCATAACTGGTGGTTAGCATTCACATCTGGTGGTAGTCCACAGTTATGTTTTCTACCAGAGATCAAGGCTGTTTTTTGAAGAGAAGATTAAACGATTATGATAGGAGGGCGGGAGCTGGTATAGCCACCATACATAGAAGGGCTACACTTGTGAGGCAATAGTAATTATGACGGGTTTATACCAGATAGCAATTGCATAAATGTAATTAGCTGTAGCATAATGCCGGATGAACACATGCCAAACACACAGCTGAATCTGTGCTATGTGGAGCACAACATCTGATTCACATGGTACCATTTACATATGTGCCACCAGCTGACAAAAAGAGTGAGTGAGTGAGTGAATAGGGTTTAACGTCCGCTTTTCTGACATAGAAGTACAAGCCTCAGGGAGTCTACACGCAGACGGGTCAACGGGGTCGAGTCCCATATCCACCTGTCCAAGGGGGGTAAATCCCAACTTCAGAACTCAATATTTACAATCAAAATATATATTCAGTCCTGAAATTAGAACAACCTGATCTGGTGCCAGGCCCTCGCCACACCAGCATCATTTATCCCATCCCCTAAAAGTAATAGGATTAGCGCTAATCTTACTTTTATATATGGGGCATAGCCCGACTCAACTCTCACATACAAGAAAGCCAAAAATGTACATGAGGGCCAAATCCGGTATAGTGGGTTCCGGAAAGTATGAACCCAATCGTTAAGCCAGTTTAGTCGCCTTTTACGACAAGCAATGGCTACTGCAGCACTATTCTCAGGATCAGTTGATCCCGCCCCGGTGCCTGCACGGGGCATCTGACAAAAAGAACCTGATGATGTCGGCGACCATTACTGGGTTACACACTTTGTCAGTAACCCATTTCAGTCGAAGGACACAACATATACTTTCGAAGTGAAATAAGAAAATAGGGATTTCTTTCTCTCAAAAATGTCATACTACTATAATTGTATTCCATCTCTAATTGGTTGCTGTGTGACTTGATGTCAGTAGCTGAGGTCACTGATGCAGGTGGAATACTCGTGTACAGGAATAAAATTTTAAAACTTTTGATTTTCCTTATTTCTGCTAAAAAAAAAACAGTCATATTAATGGGTAATATACAGTTTCTTGCAACTGACTGGGTGTGAATGAGCGTGATCATTAGCACCGATGTCCAACACCTCGACTTCATTATGTAAGCCATCGACATGTAGTATACACTCATATTAACCCTTTCAACAACACAGGCCTGTATAGTGGTATTGGCAAACAGTGTAGATCCAGATGAACCGGCTCGTGACAAGCCGTCTCATCAGGATCTGCACTTTTTGCATGTAATTTTCATATTTTTGAGAACAAAAACACCCCATTTTTATAAATGGACTAGTGTGAAAATCATTTTGTGAAGGTTGGATTGGCAGCAAAATTAACATATCAAAATCCATTCCAGTTACTAGGGGTGAAAGGGTTAATGGGAATAGCCAATTATGGTCAGTGTAGGCCGTGACCAGAGTGCACAGAAGTGTTGGGATGATCTGGGATTATGCTGGTTGCTACTAATGCTTGTTAGTCGTGGTATGGGGGATTTGTGGGTAGATATTGCTAATTATTGAGTCGGAATAATAGAGGTTAATTGGATGGCCCAGAGGTAAGCCATTTAATAACTGTCAGAAAGTGAGTGTTGTCATTATGATAATGATTATTTTATTATTTTAGCAGCAACCTATATGATTGTTGTATGAACAGCAGAGTGCATTATTTCTCCATTATGGTTTATGTGGCAGTATACATGAAAAGAAGAAATATTTGAATAAATTGAATCTGATAAAATCACCCTTACCTCATCTACATGTACAATGTATATCCATACAGAGCTCCAGTTAAGGTGCGTAATTTGATCAACTTTGGGGGGAATTTTGTTATTTCTTCACCAAAAATGGCAAGTTGGGAGTGCTTTAGAATCATCTCATTGAGACGATTCTAAAGAACTCCCAACTTGCCATTTTTGGTGAAGAACTAAGAAAAATACCTCGAATATTTGGTCAAATTACTGGGTTATGTGATTTGTGACCAGTGTAGCACCTGATCAAATTGCACACTCACGTACATAGCCTGATAACGATCTACAGTAGAACCATTCTGAACTGTACATCAAGAAAACACCTGTGATGTTATTTTCTTGGTCATTTATCTTGGGTGATAATGTCTGTTCGTGATCGCATAGCACACAGCTGTGGCTCAGAATGATCAAATGCCTGATTTACAGTGAAACCTCTCTAAGCCACACACCCTGGGGACCTCCCATGTCCAGTGTCCAGTTTACAGAGGTTTCACTGTATACCACATGTTAGTTGCATTGATGGGTGTTTCATCGATGGAATGGCGAACAGTGCAGATCCTGATCAGACCGCGGATGCGCCCATCATGTTTCTAACAAGCAATATAGGTCACAACCAGGTTACAGGAGTGTGATCATTGATCAGGAGCTACACTAGTCACAAATCCCGTAAGCCCCATTTCTCCAGTGACAGCCACAAATGGGAAATGGCATATTTCTCCGAGAGCACGTGATTATTATGCCAATCCAGGTTCCCAAGACATATTAGTCATAGGAGTGGCGGACTAAAACAACGCTGATTGATTTTTCTTTACCCAATTCCAATTAACAATGTGCTTACGAGGAAATCTGAGTACGACGATAATTGGCTGCTTCCACCAGCACTCGAGGCGGGCCGTTACTGCACTGATTCTGATATCACGGAAAACCAACTGGCACATTCCCCTCAATTAACTCTTTCAACACTACATCACTCTATAGCAGTGTTTGCAAACAGTGTAGATCCTGATGAGCCGGCTCGTGACGAGCCGTCTCATCAGGATCTACACTTTTTGCAAGTAATTTTCATATTTTTAGAAACAAAACCACCAACCCCTTTTCATAGATGGAATTTTCATGATGATTGGAATGTCGGTAAATTAACGTCCAAAATCCATTCCAGTTAATTAGGGGTGAAAGGGATAACCATGTACTTGAAGCATATATCATTGGTTCAGCCTGAGCTTAGATCAGGATCAATCTGCCAGACTTTTCCAAGGTAGAAATAGCTTGTGCCCATTCTTCAAACATCTTAGAGATTGGACAAGATAATTCAACAACATTTTTCACGCAGAAAAGCCGACTGAAAATGAGCTCCTAGCAAACTAGCGAAGAACTGGGTTAGACTAGTGAGGTGATTGCCAATCTGGGTGTACACTGGCGGTGTATGTCAAGTCGTGTGTTTACACGGTTATCTGACTCACCATCCTGTGGGACAGTTATTGGTGTGACATGTGTGCATAACACTCGGCTCTGCCTCGCTGGAGAGGAAATTAAACTATAGTAGAACATCGAGTAGTGACATGTCTCTCTAACATCTACCTTCTAAAGTATGTTTGTTTGTTTGTTTATTGGTGTTTAACGGCCTATCAACAGCTAAGGTCATGTAAGGCCGGGCAAACAGGTTCGGTTTTAACCTGCTGCATTGGGGGGAAAATTCCAAAATCAGAACTGAATATTTACATCGAGAAACAATATATTCAGCTCTGAAATTAGAATAACCTGACCTGGTGGCAGGTCCATACCACACCAAAGTCACTTGGCCCCTTCCCCTAAAATAGGATCACGAATAATCGTAATACTCACATAAGGGGTATAACCAGATTCAACTGTCACATACAAAATGCCAAAGACGTATGTGAGGGCCAAACCAGGTCTCCAATCGGAATTCCGGTGATGATGAACCCCGATCGTTAAATTACCCATCGCTTGCACCAACCTTCCACCCACTTCTAAAGTATGTATTGTACTAAAGTATGTGTAGTAACTGCTCATTTAAACCATCTCAAAATTGCTCAGTACACTTTGAGGGAGAAATTTTAAAATTAAGGATAAATTTATTATTTTTTATTATACTGAATTTATTACATTATCACAGCCATGCAATACATTCAGTATAATAATTCTGCATAATTTTGCAGTCGTTAGTTCTACATGAAATAATGCATAATGATTACTCCCTCAAAGTACACTTTGCTAGATAAGTATGCTTTGTAATTTTGGTGAAATAGGTTACTGGTATGAACTAAATGATTAAGAAATTAATTGGTAAAACGGTGCATCTTCAGAATGTTGGGGCTAAAACCCTATACAACTGTAGAATATCTGCACCGTTAGATATCGCAGCCAGGATGATAAAACTTGCTTTCCAAATTCCATTCAAGTTTGTCAAGCAATAATTTTAAGAAGAGTTCATAAATGTCCATCAGAAAAAAAAAGTATTTGCTGTAAACATTTGCACAAGCATTACACAACACTTTAACCACAATATTCATGTAATATATTTATCTAAGTGCAATATAAACAATGAGTCAGCTTTTAATCTAAACTAAACAAACATTTAACACATCATATATATTAAAGAAATGATTGATGTCTATGGTTTTGTAAGGAATGATAAGCAAGAGTTGAACCACAAACAAGACGAACATTGTTCAATGAATGACAGATCATGAGATGCTCGCAGGTTTCTTCGGGGTTTCCTTGTGTGAGAACATTAGTTCGCCGTTTAGTGAAAGTCAACCCCAAACTCTACATGTACGGATTAACCACATCTGATTCTGACTAATACCGTGAATGTGGCAGACATGTTTGGTGCATGTAACACACAAGAAAGAAGCTAATGGATTGCAGGCAGTGTATATACTAATCAGCTGATTAGAACCTACATGGTTTGCAATATTGATAGTCATACTGTAAACACTGATCTACACAGTGCGCACTGCATGATATTAACACTTTCACCCCTAAGTAACTGGAAAGGAATGTGATATGTTAATCTTGCAACCAATCCAACTGTCACAAGATGATTTTCAGACAAGTCCATTTATGAAAAGGGGGTGTTTTTGTTCTGAAAAATATGAAAATTACTTGCAAAACGTGCAGATCCTGATGTAACGAGCCGGCTCATCTGGATCTACACGTTTTGCCAATACCACTATACAGGCCTGTGGTGTTGAAAGGGTTAACCCTTAGACCGCTACACACAACAATTGTCGTCTGCTGTTGCTTTTATATCTTGCCTTATTTCTCAAAAAGAAAAAACATGGTTTGACAGCACTTCAGAATCATTTTCAATGGAAATGATTCTGAAGTGCTGTCAAAGCATGTTGTAAATTATTCTAAAGTGCTATCAAAGCATGTTTTTGATGATAAGGCCAGTTTTTTTTTTATTAGTTGGTTTACAGATCCGCCGACCCGATTTTTTGACAATGTGGAAAAAAATAAAAAATTTAATTTCCGATTTTTTTTTGAGATTTTTTTACCTCCGATCCAAAAAAAAAAAAAAAAAAAAAAAAAAAAAAAAATGTTTTTTTTTGCTGTGCCGAGAAAAGTAAGTGGCGGAAACCGGATCTTAGCAGCAGCGACAACAACAACAACCTGCGAATGGACGATATGATTTGATATATCTCCAATATGATTTGATATATCTGCTTCAGATTGAATGCAAAAATTCAAAACCTTAACGCTCGGGTAAATGTCCTATATTTTCTGTTTTCTTGCTCCGATGTGCTTCATATTTCATGTATGCGTTCTTCCTAGGGTCCTCTACCGCCCTGCCAAAAATCCACACTTGTGCGACCCCCACTGATATTCGTTTCAACTATATCGCGGCTTCGTTGTCTTGTATTTAATTATACCAGATACGGTAGTAATATGTACGCATTACGCAACCCATTCACAGTGATCAACATTCAACAGTATGTGAATATGAAACTGAGTTGCTATGTAGAATATAAAGAAACTTGCTGAACCGACTCCCTACGTTAACGACAAACTCTTGGTCCGAGACGATGTCGGTTAACACAAGTTTCACTCTATCACAATCACTGGCCTTTTTGTTTTTTACCGACCACAAACTGACCCAACCATGAGCCTTAAAAAGGTGAACCGACCCAACCATGTGCCTTAAAAATGTGATTTTTATGGTGTTCGGACAGTCCGTCTGTCCGTCACACGTTCAAAGGTTAACCACTGCGTAACAGTGTCCTCAAACCGCCATATCTTCTACATAAGTTGCTCAAGTTCTTCAATATTTCAACACATCATTCATTGGTATGTGTGCTATACCTGCCTTGTCATACTTTATATTACCTTGACCTTTTGACCTTCACAGGGCTGCTGAAAGGACTTAGCAATTTCGGTTAACCAGTTTGTCACAGTTTCTCAAACTGGCCATAGCATCTACATAAGTTGCTTAACTGCTTCAATATTTCCATACTTCATTCATTTGCTGTATGCTACACCTGCCTTGCAATACTACATATGACCTTCACCCTTTGACTTAACACTTTTGGTTCACCCGTTTGTCAGTTTCTTCAATATGCCGCCGGTGGCATCCGCGTTCGACAGACTTTTTTTTTTTTATTTCCCCGACCGACCCAACCCTGTGCCAAAAAGAATAAAAAAATTGAAAAAACTTTTTTTTATTTTTATTTTTTTCCGACCGACCGACCCGATCTCGCGAAAAAAAAATCCGTAAACCAACAAATAAAAAAAAAATGGCCTAAAAATGGAAAATAGAAAATAAACAGCAGACAACAAAAATTAAGATAGTGGTGTATAAAAGGTTAATGATTCCACGCACTGGGACAAATGGTTCACATGTTGACTCCACCAATGGTACAACACGAGCCTGTGTTTATGTTTATTTACCTGCTAAGAATTATAAATAAATGTCTGGGCCAGCTTGGAGATTAAGCAATGAATCACACACCCCTCAATGACCCAGCAATGTCTATTTTAGGAGCTTGCCTGCCATTCGATGTTTGGATTCATAAACTGCAAATAATAGCGCTATAAATACCAGAAATGAAACCACAACTGCGAGTCTGCAGAAGAGCGACTACAAAACAATGTGTGTCTGACTAAATCATTCAGTAACCAGGGCGTATTTTTGTAAACCTACTAACATGTGAGTCATTTTATTCAATCACCAATCATCAAATATTTCTGTGAACTCGTAGACATGTGACATGGCAGGATTTGACAGTGATGAATAACAACATAAGCAAACAGAGCGACAGTATGGAATCAAAAAAAAAACCTGGAGTTAGAAAATATGTAATAGTTATAGTTCACATATTAAATTTTCAAATTTTCAATAAATCAGTTTATTAAATATTCAATATGTGAACTATAACAAACTTATTGTTGGCCTGACCCCATCGCGGGTACATGGCAATTAGAATAGCGCGCTGCCCATAAACGTGTTTTCAAATCACGATACTATTACATGATTGGCGATGTAACACCGAATCGTACACACGGTGCATGTCAACAATTAAGTAAAAAAGGCGGGGCCTGTGGTTCTAAATATAACGTTCGAGTTATTGCAACATTTAATGATTAATTTAATTTGTATTGGTGAAAGCGTCACAATATGCAATTAATTGAGACAAAATGCTCTCCTTTCACTGGTCGAGAAACTAGGGCAAACAATAAGTGTAGTTAAACAAAATTGACTTTCTTAACTATAGAACTTGATAACCATGATGGGACAGAATTTTAACCCTTAGACCGCTACACACAACAATTGTCGTCTGCTGTTGCTTTTATATATTGCCTTATTTCTCAATAAAAACATGTTGTGACAGCATTTCAGAATCATTTCCAGTGCTGTCAAAGCATGTTGTAAATTATTCTAAAGTGCTTAAAAGCATGTTTCTGATGATGATACAAATGGAAAATAGAAAATAAACAGCAGACGACAAAAAATTAAGATAGCAGTGTAAGGGTTAATGATACACTGATGGAATGGAGATTAAAGGTACATGCCCACTCAGTAGGTTATAATATAGGGAAATGGTTAGTTTAGTATATTCTGTAGATATGACATTTTCTAGGCAAAATATACATTCATTCACAATTACCCCACATATTGATTGGCATTATTATGCATTTTATATCAGACGTAAATTTCCACACTGATATCAGGAGCGATAACCGTGTTTCCTTAAAATGTTAACGGACATTACTATTTATTCTCTGTATTTATTTGTTGGTGTGCAATGAGTGTACTTTATAATCTGTCAATAATATTATTTATTTCAGGGGACGTATTTAATTAGTATAAATAATTAAAACATATCATGCCTCATTTGCATATGAAAATAGCCTGATACCATTGCGCGTCACAATCAGTAAAATAAATATTACTAAATATCTGTATCGCGGGCACTTGTAATTTTTAGAACTGGTGGAATAGTAAACTCTTATTTAATTCCTATAAAGAACATTTTGTGCCTACTGTGTGGACATGTGTCTTTAACGGCTGTCCTACAAGGTCATATGTTGCTGTGACTGGAGAAATGGGGCTTATGGGTTTTGTGACCCATGTAGATCCAGATAAGACTGTGCATCTGCACAGTCTGATCAGGATCTGCACTGTTCGCAATTCCATCAATGAAACATCCGCCATGCTTCTAACAAGTAATTAATAATACAGATCGTTATCCAGCTACAGGAGTGTGCTATTTGATGAGGAGTTACACTAGTCACAACTGCCATACGCCCTATTTCTCCAGTCACAGCCACATTTATAGACAGGAATACGGTGTGGAAGATTGCAGACTCGGCATTGAAATTACATCATCTTTCCAGCAATAAACTTGCAATAAACCTGATCTGGTGTCAGGTGTCCTTGACACACCACGTACCTTGTATCCAGGTAAGAATCCAAGAAAGGATGGATTCAGCATTATGTGTGAATCCCAATAAGGATGGATTCACAGTTAATATAGGAAAACATTTACATCCTCCACTTGACCCTTAGATCGCTACACACAACAATTGTCGCCTGCTGTTGCTTTTATATCTTGCCTTATTGCTCAATAAAAACATGTTTGACAGCATTTCAGAATCATTTCCAATGGAAATGATTCTGAAGTGCTGTCAAAGCATGTTGTAAATTATTCTAAAGTGCTTTCAAAGCATGTTTTTGATGATAAAAATGGAAAATAGAAAATAAACAGCAGACGACAAAAAATTAAGATAGCGGTGTAAGGGTTAAGGAGGTCTTTAGACAACACGAAGTCCACAAAAAAAAAAGAAGGTTATTAAATATTATTAAAATTGGTTTCGAGAGGATGACGTTATTGTGAACTGAACTATCACAGACAGTAGATGAACACAAGTACCCAAGCACACAGCACATGCTACCAGCTTGTGTTTGCAAATGGGACATAAAATGTAGTCCCACTAGAGCCAGATAAACCAATAGTTTTTCTTCCCATACAATGTCACCCATCGAACATAGAAAGCTGTTACATAATCAAATAAGCCACAGTTGAGCAATAACTTGTCATTTTCAACTTTTAACCATAACTTGAGAAGCTTTGTAAAATTGCCGTTGATGGAAAAAACAAACATTGAGTACGTCACATAATCAATATGTGAACAGTGGGGATTTCTAGGAATGGGAAGAAATGTGAAGCGACCATGCTTATTAAGTTATTACCAGTGTTAACCCATTTCATACAGAGGATATAACATTCAGTTTGCGGAAAATCATAAATGATTTCTTAATATGTGCTCAGAAGTATATGTTGCGACCATCATTTGAACCGTCTCGGCGAGAAGGTTCAAATGAGTGGTCACAGCATATACTTTCATTGAGAAATAACAAAAATAAAATATCTAAAAATGTTCATACCCGTAAAGGTGTATTCCGAGTGCAATATATTAATGTAGTTTCAGATCGGCTAGCACACTCTCAAGGCCTGATTGAGGTCTATATTGATGGTTAAAAATATCCCGACTGTGTTCCTGACAAATGGCAAACAAAGTAGACACGGCTATTTTTATATTTTTATGTATTTTTCTTCTGCGGTTTATCTGCACTAAGACAATGATATGGCGGTTCAGAAATGTGCAAGCATTTGTGCTTCAGATAAGCTGTCAAGTGTTTCACTCTAACCATTCACTCTAACCATCCATCCCTTAAAGGGGCATATCAGGGTACTATAAAAAATACTATAAACTAGAAAATGTGTTCATAGAACACGGATGCCCCACATGCTGCTTTGATAATAACGAGGCAAAATTCCATAATCCATGACCAGGGGGTTGAATCAAAAATCAAAACATAAACTTTGCGTATTTACTCATCAAATGGAAGCTACATACCAAGTTTCAGGTGTGTAGCTATTACGGTTTAAAAGTGTTACGACTTACAAGGCAAAATTGCCAAGTCGAAAAGGAGGAGATAATCCATGACCAAGGGGTGAAATAAAAAATCAAAATAAACTTTGCGCATCTACTCATCATAAGGAAGCTACATACCAAGTTTCAAGTGTGTATCTAGTACGGTTTAAAAGTTGTACGACTTACAAGGCAAAATTTCCAAATTCTAAGTCGAAAAGGGGGAGATAATCCATGACTCGGGTGGGGGGGGGGGGGGGGGGTGGGGGGGGGGGGGGGGGGGGGGGGGGGGGGGGTCAAATCAAAATTTGAAATAAACTTTGCGCATCTACTCATCATAAGGAAGCTACATACCAAGTTTCAGGGGTGTAGCTATTACGGTTTAAAAGTTTTACGACTTGCAAGCCAAAATTGTAAAATTCTAAGTCGATTTGGATTTGCTATAGTACAATAGAGTATCATCAGATGAATGCATGTATGAAATATGAAGGTATTCGCTGTAAATAAACAGAAGTTACACAACATTTACCCCAACGTTAAGTTTATGAACATGCTAGGTTTGTGACCTTGACCTCGGGGTAAGGGTTGGGTGGTGGGTCGTGGATTTGCTACAGCATGATAGAGGGTCATCTGAGGAATGCATGTATGAAATATCAAGGCGTTTCATGAACAGAAACAGATGTTATAAGAAATTTACCCCAACGTTAAGTTTATGAATGTGCTAAGTTTGTGATCTTGACCTTGTGGTAACGGTTGGGTGGTGGGTCATGGATTTGCTACAGCATGATAGAGGGTCATCTGAGGAATGCATGTATGAAATATCAAGGCGTTCCATGAAAGGAAACAGATGTTATAAGAAATTTACCCCAATGTTAAGTTTATGAATGTGCTAAGATTGTGACCTTGACCTTGGGGTAAGGGTTGGGTGGTGGGTCATGGATTTGCTACAGCATGATAGAGGGTCATCTGAGGAATGCATGTATGAAATAGCAAGGTGATCCATGAAAGGAAACAGAACTTATAAGACATTTACCCCAACGTTAAGTTTGTGGAGGCCGACGCCGACGACACCGGGGATATGCTATAAACTCTTCTGCACTTTGTGCAGGCGAGCTAAAAGCGTGTTTTCATTATGAAACAACTCAGCAGTCCTAGTATCGTCATATATCTTCAATTAAGCCACTTTACACAGGGCCATGACGAAAACATATTTTTATTTTTTATATTATTTTTTCAAAAGATCCTGAAATGCCTCTTTAACTTGCATGATTTGCATAACAAGTCATGGCATGTAGACCACCAATGTAGTTTCAAGGAAAACAGAAGTGGGTGGTACACAGGTATCCAATATTCCATTAGAAATGCACAAACAAGCTTCTCATCTCAAGGGCTGTGTGATATAGCAATATGACAACCCCTGATTTCCGTTACTATTTATGGAAATGACAGCACAAAGCGTATTGTCACATACAGTGCAAGACATGCATGTTCAGGTGCAGAGTAAAATATCAATATTGATAATCCAGCAAAATGTAATAGCAGAATAGTTTGTCAGCAAAACAAGAATGCACCAAATGAAACAGCACCAGTGTATCTATAGAAGAATACTTTGTCATCACAGGTGGAACATTCAGACCTGGGACCCAGTAAATGGCCCATTTGCAAACCACACCAACCAAGTGGGTTAGTGTGGTCTAACCAAGTGGGTTGGTGTGGTTTAACCAAGTGGGTTAGTAAGTGGGTTGGTGTGGTTTAACCAAGTGGGTTGGTGTGGTTTAACCAAGTGGGTTAGTGTGGTTTAACCAAGTGGGTTAGTGTGGTTTAACCAAGTGGGTTGGTGTGGTTTGCAAATGGGCCATTTTCTTATTTACCACCAAAAGTAAACGTTGCTACAACACAGTTGAACAGTCTCATTGAGACAGTTCAAATGGCTGGTAACAACATATATTAAAGACACAAAAAACCAAAGTAACAGGAAAATGGGACATAAACATTGGCACACACTTGGTACAACACAGGTATAGAGCCAATGATATGGCGGATATGTAGGAAACACTAAGCTACGGTCATAACCCTAAACATTCGGACAACGTTTATTCTGGGAAGCATGGATAAACAGAGCTCCAGATAAGGTGTGTATTGGCGTATTTTACGCACTTATTTTAGCAGAAGACGCATTGATTATCAAAAGTGGGAGTACAAAATACTCACAGCAATGTGAAAATATGCATCGATTTTCAAATTGAGTAGTGAAACTACTGTAATAAAGTTGAAAATTTACCTAGTTGAGCTGCAAATGTGTTTGCTTTTTGCAGCTCAAATAAGTGGATTATTTAATTTGTTTTATTTTTTATCATTTGTTCCCGATCAATAATACATGTTGTAAAAGAAAAATATGCATTGAATTTGAAATATGGGGGCATAATACTCTTTAGATACAAAATGTATCTGGAGCACTGTATAAATACATGGTTTCCCACAACAACGAGTGTGCCACATTTAGGCTCAGTATAGTTTTACCGGTTTATCACAACAACGAGTGTGCCACATTTAGGCTCAGTATAGTTTTACCGGTTTATCACAACAACGAGTGTGCCACATTTAGGGTCAGTATAGAGTGTGCCACATTTAGGCTCAGTATAGTTTTACCGGTTTATCACAACAACGAGTGTGCCACATTTAGGGTCAGTATAGCTTTACCGGTTTATCACAACAACGAGTGTGCCACATTTAGGGTCAGTATAGTTTTACCGGTTTATCACAACAACGAGTGTGCCACATTTAGGGTCAGTATAGTTTTACCGGTTTATCACAACAACGAGTGTGCCACATTTAGGTCAGTATAGTTTTACCGGTTTATCACAACAACGAGTGTGCCACATTTAGGCTCAGTATAGTTTTACCGGTTTATCACAACAACGAGTGTGCCACATTTAGGCTCAGTATAGTTTTACCGGTTTATCACAACAACGAGTGTGCCACCATTTAGGGTCAGTATAGTTTTACCGGTTTATCACAACAACGAGTGTGCCACATTTAGGGTCAGTATAGTTTTCCCGGTTTATCACAACAACGAGTGTGCCACATTTAGGGTCAGTATAGTTTTACCCGTTTATCACAACAACGAGTGTGCCACATTTAGGGTCAGTATAGTTTTACCCGTTTATCACAACAACGAGTGTGCCACATTTACACAGTATAGTTTTACCCGTTTATCACAACAACGAGTGTGCCACATTTAGGGTCAGTATAGTTTTACCCGTTTATCACAACAACGAGTGTGCCACATTTAGGGTCAGTATAGTTTTACCCGTTTATCACAACAACGAGTGTGCCACATTTAGGGTCAGTATAGTTTTACCGGTTTATCACAATAATAATAAATTTCTTAATATATTTTATTGGGGTTTCCCAAAACCAATGGTGTCTAATTATTTCGGACAATACTTCAGTAACAAAGAACTCAAGGTGTTGTGTCGAAATCTTGAAAGAGTTGGTTCTTGGTTACTTAAGTATTGTTCAACATGTCGTATCAACATCAAGGTGCATGATCAAGTGGTTATAACAACAACAACAACGGTGGCTGAAAGTGTTGAAATCTTGAAAGTATTATTTGATATTTTTCTTAATATGAAACGGATTTTGATGAAATATGGCACAGCAAACGCGTCTTCATGAGCTGCATTTGGTGGTCCAGGGAGTTTGGCACAGAAGTTTTGGCGAAAATACAGAGACCACCAAATGCAGCTTAACAAGACGCGTTTGATGCGCCATATTTAATAAAAATCTGTTACTTTATAAGGACACTATAAAAGAATACGTACTTGTAATCAGATGGATTCTGGAAATTTCAGTACTTGATGTTGTTGTTAGTACCACGTGATCATACACCTTGAACATGGAAATGTTGATAAACATTTCGGGGGATTACAATATTCGACAACAACAGCGACGGTGGACGAACCTTTGAGCAGGGCGACGCTGTTGAAGGATTGGCTGAGTTTCTCGAGGATCACACAGAGGAACGTGTCATCGGTGAGGCAGCTCTGGTTCTCTGTACAATGGTCATACACAATCACATCGGCAAACTCGTCAATGTCCAGGTGGCACGTCTGGGTCAGCAGGTCCATGATGTTCACCTGTAATATCAGAAATAACAGAAAATTTATTTAAAGGTATACAGGTTGAAAGTATGTAAAGGTCACCTGAATCACAGGTTGAAGTAACGTACCAAGGCCTATAAATACATTAAATATACGGTACCTAAAAGTATCAATAAGTGAAAAAAAAAGTAAGTTAAATTTTTTTTTACTGTCCGTTATAACACATTACCAAGGTTCCTATGTTTTCTATGGGCCGTACTCAGATGGCCTCGAGACAATGGACTGTCACAAAACAATTAATCAATTTATATCCGCAATGATGTATTCTCCGATGCGCTATGTCAAAGCGTTTTCGAGCTATGGATTATTTTGTTTCAACACAGTTCCGCATTTGTCTCTAGTAAGAAGACATCGGGCACATTTATTTCTTTGACTTTCCCGGTGACACATCAGCTGGTACCGTTTGATAGCTTCGCTTACAAGGTAAACAGGTGACTGGCTTGTAACCAGTCAGTGTAACATGACACACTCCACGAATCTCAACCAATCATAAGCTTAGCGATGATATCGAGAAAATCATCAACAATTAGACAATATGGCTTCCCGAGAAATGATAGAAATGTTAGTGCGATTCAATTGTCTGTCGTGACGCATTGGACTGGTATAAATGTAGGTTTAATCAAATGTTTGATTGGAAACAATGTTGTTTTGATACAAACTGTTTCTTAATGTGTAGTTTCAATCAGATGTTTGCACTGTCATATAGTAGTATAGGACCGAAAAATGTTAAATGCGGAATTTTGTTGAATAAAATAATCTCTAGCTCGAAAACGTGTTGACATAGCGCATAGCGGAATATATCGTTGCAGAGGGCTAATATTTGCCTAACTTCTGCAATTGGTGGAAATTATATAAATCAGTTGACTATTTCGTGAGAGTCTGTTGTCTTGAGGCCGTACGAGTACAGACAATTAAAAATGTAGGCACCTTGTATTGTGTTCTAACAGGGAGTAAACATTTTTTTTAACTGATTTTTTTCCCACTTATTGATACTTTTAGGTATATTTACTGTATTTATAGACCTTGGTCCGTTACTTCAACCTGTACATAGGTGGTGGAACTCACTCTCACCCTGACCACCCCATTCCGTCATAAGTACAGTTATAATACAAGCAGTATCGTCAACCTACTTGGAGAAGTCTAATGGCAGAATGCCGGGGGGAGTTAAGTCGCCTGTGCACAGTGTAATACCTATTTAACCAAATTAATTTTGGAAATTGACTCCAAAACCTGGCTAGATAGCTTGGAAATGATCTAACTAAGAAAACAAAAAGTAAATTTTGAAAATCGGTCCAGTATTTCTGAAATTCAAAAAATTTCCCCATGTTTAAGAATGAGCCTTCTTTTTATTTCATGAAATTTGGTCAAATATTGATTTTATTGCGAAAAAACAATTTCCCCATGTTAAATCCCCATAGACAGACATCTTCACTCGAGTGTCTATGGGGATTTAACATGTGGAAATTGTTTTTTCGCAATAAAATCAATATTTGACCAAATTTCACGAAATAAAAAGGCTCATTCTTAATTTTTCCTTTAATTTAATATTATCAAAAAAATCTTGTTTTTGAATTGTTTATATAGCCGTAATATTTGGGCAGCTCTCGTGAAACAGACAGTAACTCTAACTACTGGGACACCTATGTATGCTTCCTAGAATAAATACTGTCCAAATGTGTATGGTTATTACTGTAATGAGTCACAGTTCGTGAGAATGCGACCCCACAATGTGAGTTACTCAACTTGCAGTGCTGGTCATGACCAAGATACAATCTCCAGATAAGAAATTAGTAATTGAGTATTGTCACTCCATCATTTCTGAATCAGACAACACTTATTGAATAGTTTGCTTCTAAATGAAAACATGTCTTGGCATTTCATTAGAATTGTCTCCTTGGAGACAATTCTAATGAAATACCAAGGTATGTTTTCATGGAAAAATATGCTATATTTGTGGTCTGTTATTGTTTTCTGCAGCATGATAAAGGTACCACAAAATTGTTATTGCTTTTTGATACTCACTACTTCTGATTTCAATTGGGTTTTTGGCAATTTTAATTGGGTATTTAAGCAAATACGCAGCTTATCTGGAGCTCTGAATAGTGCCAGTAAAATAATCAAAAGACGGTCTTGTGACCATCCTAGTCTTTTAATTACTGCGAGATTAGTTTGTTATCTGCATGAAAGGTTGCCATAATGACCAACTGATCAGTCACTCAGTTGTTGCCGCTGTCTACATGTATATACCAAACGTGTCGCATGTCGGGTGACAATCATACACATGTCTGTGAGATACCACTATATGCAGGCATACGGCCACGGCAAGGCATGTTTCAGTGCTATGTGATGAAGAACAGACAGTGCTATCAGCGATAAATAACTGAAAACCATCCAAATTGCCCACATACTATGAGACAGGCCATGGGATTTTGTACCTTCGGACATTTGCGTAATTTCATTAAATACGTTTACAAAATTTACAAAATTTACAATATTTTTTTTAAATTAAGTCAAAATTTGACAAAATTGTCAGAGTACATTATTCTGCATGTACAATGTACTCTGAAAATTCTGTCAACCTGTGACGCCATTTACGGAAAATATTGTAAATTTTGTAAACGTATTTCATGAAATTACGAAAGATGCAAAGGTACAAATCCCATGGCGTGTTTCATATGGGAGTAATAATGTCCGGTTTAGAGATGTTTCACTGTACTATGGTAGTTGGCCTACCTTGTTCGCCTGGAGACGACGTTTCAAGAGCTTGGAGCAGTTGACGTTCACTGACTGCTGGATGTGACACGTGTTGTACTCAAGGAACGATCGGCTGTCAATCAACAGATACTGAAATGGAACGGCCAGGTATTCATCGATTGATCGAGTGATATTAACCCCTAACCCTTTCAACACCACAGGCCTGTATAGTGGTATTGGCAAACAGTGTAGATCCAGATGAGCCGGCTCGTCTCATCAGGATCTGCACTTTTTGCAAGTAATTTTCATATTTTTGAGAACAAAAACACCCCTTTTCATAAATGAACTAGTCTCAAAATCATTTTGTGACGATTTGATTGGTTGCAAAATTAATGTATCAAACTCTATTCCAGTTACTTAGGGGTAAAAGGCAGAAACAGAAAATTGTTGTCTGCTATTTTTTCATATTGGTCTTCTTACAAAAAAATTAATAAACAGCCGATAATCTTTTTTCAGCATTGTACATGTAAGGGCTATTAAAAGTTATTGATTTGTCCAATTTAGATCTATCAGCAACACTGCGATTCTCACCAATATAATGATTAATAGAGTCATTAATGTATTGAACTAGCTGAATTGACTAACGGTAGTCTGGTTTCCAACATTGAAGACTGATTTAGACCACTTCTACATCACCACGAGGCCATAATAGAATCTCTGATATGACCTCCTATAGCGAGTCAACAATTTTCTTCGATATCGATATCGATAGATGACAAAACAAAAATCAGATTTTCGAAATCAATATTGGCGAAAAATACCGATGTGATAAGAGGAAATTCCAGAGCCGTAATGATATTGCATATCCGAATATAATAAAGTGTGCCATATATGTGGTTGTGATTGGAGAAATGTTGCTTGCGACCAGTGTAGATCCTGATCAAATAAATAGCACACTGATCAGTGGCGGATCGAGGATTTCACCAAGGGGGGGGGGGAGGGGGCCACATGGAACTTGAATGAGGTATGCTCGTTCGTTGACTGAGCGGTGCGAGGGAGTTGGCTAGGGGGGTCGGGGGGCATGCCCCCCCCCGGAAAATTTTTGAATTGAGGAAGCCATTTCCTGCATTCTACGCTCAATATTTCTAAAAAAAAAATAAAATCGGGATATGCTCGTTCGTCGACCGAGCGGTGCGGGAGGGAGTTGGCTAGGGGGATCGGGGGCATGCCCCCGGAAAATTTTTGGAATTGAGGAGAGCCATTTCCTGCATTCTACGCTCAATATTTCTAAAAAAAAAATAAAATCGGGATATGCTCGTTCGTCGACCGAGCGGTGCGAGGGAGTTGGGTAGGGGGGTGCAGGGGCATGACTCCCTGGAAATTTTTTGAATTGAGGAAGCCATTTCCTGCATTCTACGCTCAATATTTCGTAAAAAAAATATAAAAAAAATCAATAAAAAAATCGGGATTTCTGAAGGGGGGAGGGCCCGGGTCACCCCCCTGAATCCGCTACTGCTGATGTAGCCTGATAATTATCTATATTGCTTGTTAGAAGCACGACGGGTGTTTCATTGATGGAATGGCAAAGAGTGTAGATCCTGATCAGACTGTGCGAATGCAAGCCCCCATTTCTCAAGTCACATTTAAAGGACAAGCTACCTTTTCTAAGCCCGCTTTCAGCAGGAAGGCGAGTTCGGGTGGGTTTATAGTGACACCATCTGTAGCCGGGGGCGGGACTGGCCGGGTGTTATAGTCCCTGAACGCCACGGTACACTCCTCCACAGCCGGCCCTCCGTCTACATCATCCAACCCCCCAGTCACCGTGGCAACACTTCGCTCCTCGATCCGGTAATTCGAGGCCATATACCCAAAATTCTGGGTGCGACTTTGGGCCCAAAATGGACCAGAGTCTACTTCATCCATGATAAATCTCGCTAGATTATAAATTTTACTGCCTCTTCTTGTGCGACATCTTGGTATTGATGGTTCTGTGTGTGACTAAGTCACTGGTGTCATTATTCGTCAGAAAACTGATCTCTGGCAGATTTTCTCGCTCCGACTATTAGCATCATTCGTTGTGTGGGTCATTTTTGGTGTTCCAGGCATTATACAGTGGAAATCTGAAATGAGAGCAATATTTAAATTACTGTCTGTTTCACGAAAGCTGCCCAAATTTTACGGCTATATAAACAATTCAAAAACAATATTTTTTTCGATAATATTAAATTAAAGGAAAATTTAAGAATGAGCCTTCTTTTTATTTCGTGAAATTTGGTCAAATATTGATTTTATTGCGAAAAAACAATTTCCCCATGTTAAATCCCCATAGACATCTTCACAGAGTGAAGATGTCTATGGGGATTTAAAATGGGGAAATTTTTAGAATTTCAGAAATACTGGACCGATTTTCAAAATTTAACTTGTTTTTATTAGCCGATCTATTTATAGATCGGCTAATATATTGGTCATCCATCGAATTCTGAAAAAGTTTGTAGCAACCCTTTTCTCCGCTATTCGGTAATCTACGAACGCAAATTTTGCTGTATCACTCCCAAATTGCATCAACCGATAAAGTTTGCATTTTTGGCAATTATCTCCGTTTAAAACTTTAAATATAGCCAAATAACACAATTTTGAACACGTAATGAGCTGAACGCCGGAAGAGATTGAACCCGGAAGTTGTTGTTGTTGAAGTCCATAGTTGGCTCTAATGGCCATATACGCCAACATACGCCGATTATTGGGCTAATTTAAAGCTTTTATTTATTAAACAGAACAAGTTTCAGACACGTATAATCGCGTAAAATGTGTTTATTCGGCTAATTTATAATCGACCTCGGGTTTATCCCATTGGATCGCGTATGCGCGTCATTTGAAGCTAGTTAATATGCACAAAATTTTCCACCAATCAAAACGAAGAATTGCCCTTCATAGCGAACTTTGATTTGTTTACGTATCATGCAGGGATGGCAGGGATGCATCCAGCACGCGCGATTGCGGCAATCCCCCTTAATTATTGTCAATGCCGCAAATTATTGATTGTTTTGCGCCCGACATCGCGCAAAAAATCACGGATGGGCCCCTTTTTAAATGACCAGTGCGCACATTCAAAAAAAGTAATTGACTATTTAAACGCGCTGCATATTTAAATCATTGGAAGGCGTGCAGTTCAATCGAGTTTGTGCGGCCGTTGAACGTAAGCTTCGAGTCGATTTAAACCATTTAAATCGATAAACAAGGGATAAACAAGTGACAACGTTATCAAGGCCAATCTGGGCATGTGCCTGAATACGCATGACGTCAATTCGACGGGTACATTTTGTTTAGTACGTTAATTAATGGTCACTTTGTTAAGTAAGATTTGTATTCGACTGGACTGGTGAATGGGATATCCCTTTGCTAAAAATATGTTTCTGCATGCCTAACTAATATCATGACCGTAGCTCCGTGTTAACTAAAAATATCGATAAATATAGGATGTTTTTTTTTTTTCAAATTTTTTTTCTAAATGTTTATTTTTTTTTCTTCAATTTTTAAAAAAAAATGATCAATTTTTTTTCTACATCAAATTTTATTTCCTATTAAATATTTTTTTCGGGGCCCCAATTTTTCTAATAGAATTCAATTTTTTTTCTTGAGAATTTGGTTGGGGAGGAAATCAACACTTCTCTCACTTTTCCCTGAGATTCCGTAACTACTAAAATGTGGACATATATTGAACCCTGATTTGATCGGCTAATAACATCATGCTCTGCATGACTTTTCATCTTAGTTAGTTAAATCATTTCCTCCAAGCTATCTAGCCAGGTTTCGGAAGCAATTTCCAAAAAATTTTGTTTGTGGACTCCTCCCACATCTCCTCTACCTCCTTTTCCCCCATGTTAAATTCCCATAGAGAAATCAAATCAATATTTGACCAAATTTCACAAAATAAAAAGAAGGTTCATTCTTAAAATTTGATAAAATTTAATATTATCGAAAAAAAACCAACTATTTTTGCATTGTTTGTATGGCCGTAAAATTTAAGCAGGTATCGTGAAACAGACAGTAGTATACTTTAATTGAAAGACAACAGCTATGTATCATGTCTCACTTATAAGTGCGGGCGAAGGTCAGCCTGTATTATTAGTGTATATACCTACACGTATATGGTAAGTTCTTGTATGACAGCTGGGTGTACACGAATGAACCAGTAGATCAAATCTCTCGCTTTTATTCCTTCAAATATTTACTCTACAAACATTTTATCAGAATCAATTACAGTAGAACTGGCATACAAAAATATGTCTTCATTTTGTTTCTCAGTCCGATATTACAAAACCCATTCAAATACATGTATATGACAATCAATATTATTATATGACTAAGTATTTCAGTCATTCTTATTGGCCGAAACACGACCACGTGATTATATACAAATTGAATGTAGACCTCTGAACGGTTTGTTTACACAAATAAGCATTCTCGGACCGCGAGACTGGTCCGAGATGTGTTTATTCATGTAAACAAACCTAGTGTTCACCTCCTTAGAGCTCATGCGTAAATTTTTTTGGGGGGCCCTAAAATTTAAAAAAAAAAATTTTTTAAATAATTATTGAAAATTGTGTGAAACCCACAAAAAAGTGAACAATTTTTTTTTCGGCCGCATATTTTGAAAAAAATAATTTAAAAAACATTTTTTTTAAATAATTATTGAAAATTGTGTGAAACCAAAAAAAGGTGAACATATTTCTTTTCGGCCGGATATTTTGAAAAAAATATTGGCCAGAAATATTTTAAAGGTACATGCCCACGCAGTAGGAATTAAATAAGTGTATAATTATGTCACTATTCCATCAGTTCTAAAAATTACGAGTGCCCGCTATACAAATATAATCATTTATTAATTATCAATTTGCTGTTAGCGACGCGCGGCGGTAACAGTCTATTTTGATAATGTGCGGGGACGACGAATTTCACATCACGGCTTGCGGTGCGCATGCGCAGTATACTACGCGCGCCAGTAGACTTCCCAATATGTAAACAAGAATATCAACATGTCGAAACGTCCAGGACGGAAATTGTATGAAACAGCGTCGGCCAAAAGAAAGGCGAAATGTCTGAGGGACAGGCAGGCAGTACAGAGAGAGAGAGTGGTTAATATTGGCGACCAGATCACCAAATAGAAAGAGTTACATGGAGATTTAGATTTGGACTCGAATAGAGATTTTTCTTCTCAACTTCCGATACTTCACTGCGCATGTCAAAGATGTGATATGATTGACCGTGTCACGTGACGCGTATTGGTAAAAATAGCACGAGGTCGGAAAATACTCTTTCTGGTCGCGGCATATAAAATGCGATTTAACACCAATTAACATGCGCCGTAATTAAAAATAACTCGTTAGTGGGTAGACATATGGCTCATATACGGCATGACAGAAAATGAAAAGTTGTAGTACAGTGTAACCTGCTGCGTGGGCATGTACCTTTAATATGGGGGCCAAAAAGTGTCATATAATAAAACAATTATAGTCTTTTGAGTCGGTGTACACGAGATTTACGGACCTTCGAAAACTTTTCTCAGGTCGTAAATCTCATGTACACCTCCTCAAAAGACAATAATTGTATGAGGTTGTATTTTTACATAAACCAAAATCATGTGAATAATGATAATTATTATATGACTAAGTATTTCAGTCATTCTCATTGGCCGAAACACGACCACGTGATTATATACAAATTGAATGTAGACCTCTGAATGGCTTGTTTACACGAATAAGCACTCTCGGACCGCGAGACCGGTCCGAGATGTGCTTATTCATGTAAACAAACCTATTGTTCACCTCCTTAGAGCGCATGCGTAAATCTAACACATTTAATTGATATTCAGGTATAGCAGCATGCGCGCGTCACTGAATTTTTTTGGGGGGCCCAAAACTTTAAAAAAACATTGAATTATTGAAAATTGTGTGAAACAAATTTTTTTTCGGCCGGATATTCGGCGTCGGTGAACATCACTTTTCTCAGGTCCGTAAATCTCATGTACACTTCCTCAAAAGACAATAATTGTATATTATTATATGACTAAGTATTTCAGTCATTCTCATTGACCGAAACACCACCACGTGATTATAAACAAATTTAATGTAGACCTCTGAACTGTTTGTTTACACTAATAAGCACTCTCGGACCGCGAGACCGGTCCGAGATGTGTTTATTCATGTAAACAAACCGATTGTTCACCGATTGTTTTTTGAAAAAAATATTTTAAAATTTAAAAAACATTTGTTTTCAATAATTATTGAAAATTGTGTGAAACCCAAAAAAAGTGAACCGGATATTTTCGGCCGGATATTTTGAAAAAAATATTTTAAAATTTAAAAAACATTTGTTTTTAAATAATTATTGAAAATCGTGTGAAACTAAAAAAAAGTGAATTTTATTTTTTCGGCCGGATATTTTGAATTTTTTTTTTAATAATTATTGAAAATTGTGTGAAACCAAAAAAAAATTTTTTTCGGCCGGAACATCACTTTTCTCAGGTCCGTAAATCTCATGTACACCTCCTCAAAAGACAATAATTGTATATTGTTCATACCAATGGATTTGATTGAAAATCATGGTGAAAATCAGTAGAAAAATAATACTTGTTCATGCCATTTGGTATGCATATTAACTTTTGAAGAAAGCCACATCAACATCAGGTCACATGATTGTGGACATAAATCATGTTCACCTGAATATCAGTCTGGGACTCGTTTCGTTGCGGGAGACGAGTCCGAGAATGATATTCGAAATGTGATATTCACCTCCAGGGGCCCGTTTCACTAAGCTTCATACGACTAAAATATTTGTAAGTGCAGATTTAGAATACAGTAGAACTTCGATAACTAGAACAGGTCTGGCTCGAACACCATGGAAAACTCGAACTGGTTCGACAGTCCCGGCAAATTTCCTATATAATTCATGTAATAAAACACCTTAAACTTGAACTATGAATTACTCGAACAGTCGAACCTGTTGATTAGTCCCGTGGACGGTCAAACAGTGGTAATTACCGCTAATAACTCGAACAGGTAAGTCTGTGATCAGCTGTTTGTCTAACGAGGTGCGAATTCCACCATTGCGGGCGGTCGCGTTGAGTAGTTTCCCTTGACGCGGGATGACATTAAATCACGAATCGCAAACAATAGCGGCGTGAATTACGGGCGTTATGATGTCCACGCTAATTAAGTGATTTGAACAAAATTCATTTTATGTAATGTTTAATTGGCTGTTGAGCGACTATTGACACATTTCTATGTCTATCGAGTGAATAATGCGTGCTTAGTTTGTGACCTTCAGGCGTTAATTTATAGTGTTTATAATTGTATACTGACATTGTTTCGTTTATATTTTCCGTTTGTATATTTATTCCAACCCCTGTGCTATGTGCTATTTTTAGACACTGGGAATACCAGTATTATGTATAGACGCAAAGCGGAAGATAGCGGTTTATTTGACGTATAATTACATGTAAATATTGAATAAAACAGCAACTTTACAATTGTATTTGTTATTTTTCATTTCTCTCTCCAAATGTAATGCATATACAATGGCATGTCACATCGGTCATCTCATATATTCACATAAGTGATTTTATTGACTGAATGTGACAGTACATTTTTGAAACTTCATTCCCTCGAACTATGCATTGCTCGAACTCAAACTCGATTCCGTTGCCGGTTCGAGCAATCGAAGTTCTACTGTAGTCTGTAAATTTCAATTGATGGCTTTACATTTATTGAGCATAGGCTGCATATGCAGCCTATGCTCAATAAATGTAAATCCAACAATTGTTTACAAAAAATCATTGTTAATGTGAAATTTACAGACTATCATAATTTTGCACTTACGAACATTTTCGTCGTACGAAGTTTAGTGAAACGGCCCCCGGGTGAATATCACATTTCGAATAACACTCTCGGCCTCTTCTCGCGCAACGAGACGAGTCAGAGACTGATATTCAGGTGTAGCAGCATATGCAATCAAAGCATGAGGCAATTTGTGCGTTGTTGTATCATATAAGTTCTCATTGTTGAAATATGGGTCATATAATAAAATAATGATTGTCTATTGAGTCGGTGTACACAAGATTTACGGATCTTCATAAAGTCCAAACTCGGTAAATATGACTTTCCTCAGGTCCGTAAATCTCGTGTACACCTCCTCGAAATGCAATAATTGCATATTGGCGCATAACCATAATGCGTTGTATATTTACACTGTTTTTCGCTAAATAATGCCGGAGACATACAGAAATACAAATGCATGATTCATGCAAAGAAATCATTAATCCTTGTGCTAGAAATAAATATTCCGTAAGTTTACGTGCAAAACGAAGACAATCAACATGCTGTATTGGTTTGTTATCGCACACTAATATTTAACCCTTAAACCGCTACTCACAACAATTGTCGTCTGCTGTTGCTTTTATATCTTGCCTTATTTCTCAATAAAAACATGGTTTGACAACACTTCATAATCATTTCCAATGGAAATGATTCTGAAGTGCTGTCAAAGCATGTTGTAAATTATTCTAAAGTGCTGTCAAAGCATGTTTTTGATGATAAAAATGGAAAGTAGAAAATAAAGAGCAGACGACAAAAAAATTAAGATAGCGGTCTAAGGGTTAAAGGTTACAGAATGAATCGGAGAAAATTGTGTAGAAATAATACCTACAGCTGTGCAGCGGATATGTGTGCAGACGGCTGACCTGCAGTTTATTGTGTAAGTGATAAAGTCAAGGATATTGTCCTCCAATACTTTACAAATGACTCATACCTCAGCTGGATCCAGTCAATTGACACCAGTGCCGCAGATAAGCAACACATTTATGCTAGTCGTACCAATATTTTCTGATGTTTCAACAATAAAATACTTAATGGGAAATCTTTCGGAGCGAGACAATAGAACCTCATGTTTTTCTACTTACTGGTACATAGAGAAATGAGGCAAAATCAACAGAATGTTTGTTTCATGTCTAGAGCAAGACTACAGTTGATTACTGCACAGTCATCATTAGATTTCATATGGATAATAAAGTAATTGGAACCTCTCTAAACCGGACACCAAGGAAACACCTGTCATATTATTTTTGATGAGTTTTTTGGTCCTTTATCTCAGGTGATAATGTCTGTTCGTATAGCACACAACTATGGTTCAGAATGATCAAATGCCTGATTTACAGTTAAATCACTCTAAGCCAGACACCCAGGGGACCTCCCTGTCCCAGGGTGTCTGGTTTAGAGAGATTTCACTGTACTACATTTATATAAAACATTTTTCTCTCAATAAAACATGCCTTTGTGGGGAAATAAGACAAACCAAGAAAATGTGCCTGTCAGCACACAAATGCCCCGGTGGGACAATCATATTAATGAGACCCACAGACGGATGGACACACGGACACACATTCCAAACACGCTGTGCCTCCAGCTCTACCGAGACAGGTGGCATAAAACCAGCAAAAGACAACATTTGTTTTGCACACATCAATAACACGGGGAAACTACAATCCATAGATATGTGTTTACATTGGATAGAATCAGTCATGTGGCCATTACCTGTCACTTCCTGGGCTCATTGATTACCCTCGTGATATCATTATAAACCAGTCTTACAAATAACTTTATCAAACTTGGAAAATCTCAAGTAACTACCTTTAGAATGGAATCGTGCTTAACGGCCCACTAACACAAAACTTCCCTTAGAACTACAGTAGCATTTCTCTAAACCGAACACACTGGGGACACCATTGTGTTTAATGTAGATGGGTTTCACTGTAATTTATGTCATTGTTGTGTCTGTTGATGATTGAAAATGAAAAAAATGTTTATGGAGTGCTTAATTACAATGGAATCTCTCTAAACCGGACACCCTGGGGACCTCCCAGGGTGTCCATTTTAGAGAGGTTCCACTGTACTTTCGAGGCACCACTAACATCAGCAGTTTGTCGGTTTGAAGTTACGTTGCTTAGTTTAAACTCAGCAACGTGACGCCAAACGGACAAATTCCGCCAATTCTAACATCAAGGAGGCCCGGAAGTTGTTCTAAGGATCTTACAAATGATTTTCCAGATTTGGTAATCCATTTGTAAGACTGATTCTGCAAAGAACAGACATTGTGGTGTTCTCGCAAATTAGGACTCGACTACTCGACTATTTGTTCTCTTTGAAAACTATTTATTTATTTATTTTGGTTCAACCACACAACAACTAATCGACTTCCATGGAGGTACAGGACTTACCAATTAATTGAAAAGTGACAAAAAAAAATAGATCTGAAGAGGTCTGGCTACGTATATGGTGACAAGGTAGGACGAGGTGGTATTTCACAATCGTGATCAACCACAAACACTGTAAATACTGAGTACCTAATGGCTGTGAATGACATTGGTATCTAGCCAGGGATTCCTAATTAACCCTCTCCATGCTGAATACACCTATAAGGGGAATGAAATTGAAATAATTTTTGCTATTTTTCTTACTTGTTCTCAAAAGTATATGTTGTTACCACTCATTGGAACCGTCTCGATGAGACGGTTCCAATGAGTGGTAACAACATATACTTCAGTGCATGATAAAGAGAATTAATTTTATTTTTCATGCGAAAAGTTGTGCAGCCTCAGCAAGTAATGGGTTAAGCTCCTGATGACTGATTTGGTTGGTGAATATCAGCCTGGTCATAACACAGAGTAGAACAGAATACAGACTAGAGAGCAGAGGGTAGAGGACAGAGAAAGTTGGCTATCAGTCACTAGTACATGCAAAGTGAAAGTGAAAGGGTTTAACGTCCCAGCAACAGTTAAAGCCATATAGAGAAAGGGACTACAGTTTAAAGTCTCGTCCGAAATAACAGTGGGATGGAAATACTATGAAAGGATTTTTCGATGCCCTAGACGAGGTTTGAACCCACACCTCCGGATTGGAAGTCAGGTGTTCTAATCCTAAGGCGACAACCTATCCCAGTAGATGTAGTTATACATGGGAACATCACTCTAACCTATTCCAATAGCCAGGGTATGATAACTGATTGATTGCTATGATTGATTGATTGATTGACCAGGGTTTTGTGTCTTTTCAACAGCAACCTCATGTATATATAAACATGCACCTGTATGGGGGAGGGTAGTATTATATGTTCAGCACTGACATTACAATAAAACAATAAAAACTTTCAACACTGAAAGATAGTATCCTGATCCAGTGTCAGGCACACTTACTACACCGGATCACTTGGCCATATGTTTGAATCCCTGCAATATTCACTGTTTAGATATGAATCCTTAACCCTTACTACACTGAATTAAATTTTGTCGTCTGCTGGAAAAGTTTAATTTAAATATTTTTTGATAAACCTGTTTTGACAGTGCATGAGAATCGTCTCCATTGGAGACGATTCTCATGTGCTGCCAAAACATTTTTTTTGTTAAGAATTAAAGCAAAAAAGACAATTTTCGTCTCCCGCATAGAGAGGTTTAAGGACGGATTCATTTCTAACCCGTTCAACACTACAGACCACTATCATAATGTTTTAAAACAGTGTAGATCCAGATGAGCCGGCTCATTACGAGCCGGCTCATCTGAATCTGCATCATGCAGACTTTTCTCATTTCTAAAAACAATACCCCTTTCTGATAAATGTAATAGTCTGAAAAATAACATGGGCATGTCCATTCATGTTACTTAGGGATGAAGTGATAACCCTTAGACTGCTACACACAACAATAGTCGTCTGCTGTTGCTTTTATATATTGCCTTATTTCTCCATAAAAACATGGTTTGACAGCACTTCAGAATCATTTCCAATGGAAATGATTCTGAAGTGCTGTCAAAGCATGTTGTAAATTATTCTAAAATGCTGTTAAAGCATGTTTTTGATGATAAAAATGGAAAATAGAAAATAAACAGCAGACGACAAAAAAATAAGATAGCAGTCTAAGTGTTAAACACATACATGTACCCTCCCATCCCAGGGGCTAGAATGTGACTCAGGACTGCGTCTCACTGAAGGAGCATTGGCCATGGCAATGACCCAGCTGGGAAGATGTGCCGAAATATCCACAAATAGTGCAGGTGTACATGAGATTTACGGACCTGAGGAAAGTCATATTCACCGAGTTTGGACGTTACGAAGATCCGTAAATCTCGTGTACACCGACTCAAAAGACAATCATTATTTTGTTACATGACCCATATTTCAACAATGAGAACTTATATGATACAACAACGCACAAATTGCCTCATGCTTTGATTGCATATGCTGCTACACCTGAATATCAGTCTCTGACTCGTCTCGTTGCTCGAGAAGAGGCCGAGAGTGTTATTCGAAATGTGATATTCACCCGGGGGGGGGGGGGGGGGCCGTTTCACTAAACTACTTCACACAACGAAAATGTTCGTAAGTGCAAAATTACAACATGCTTTGACAGCACTTCAGAATCATTTCCATTGGAAATGATTCTGAAGTGATGTCAAACCATGTTTTTATTGAGAAATAAGGCAAGATATAACAAGAGTACGCCCGTCGAATATGGGCCAGACAGCGAAGCTAGATGCAGAAATGTGAAGCTATCACCAAGGCAAGAAACATTAATGAGAATTTGAAAGTCTATAGCATTATTTCTTCATCTCGTTGTGCTAAACATGTATACTAATTTAGGCAGACATAGAAAAGTAGAGTGTAAAGTAGAAATGATAGGGAATTGGATACAATAATGTAGAAAAAATGGCTAAGTTAAAAACGTGATATTTTTGTTAAAAAATATTTTTTCGGCATAAAAATACCAAGGTGCACATCTTCAATATGTGTAGAAGACGTGTGTATAGTTTCAGAACGATCGACTGAACGGTTTCAGAGGAGTTGTGTACACAAACTCTGTACCGTATATAGAATTGTATAGAAAAATGTAGAAAAAATGGCTAAGTTAAAAAAATGATATTTTTGTTAAAAAATATTTGTTCGGCATAAAAACACCAAGGTGCACATCTTCAATATGTGTAGAAGACGTGTGTATAGTTTCAGAACGATCGACTCAACGGTTTCGGAGGAGTTGTGTACACAAACTCTGTACCGTATATAGAATTGTATAGAAAAATGGAGAAAAAATGGCTCAGTTAAAAAGATGATATTTTTGTTAAAAAATATTTTTTTCGGCATAACAACATGAAGGTGCACATCTTCAATATGTGTAGAAGATGTGTGTATAGTTTCAAATCGATCGACTGAACAGTTTCGGAGGAGTTGTGTACACAAACTCTGTACCGTATAGAAAAATGTAGAAAAAATGGCTAAGTTAAAAAGGTGATATTTTTGTTAAAAAATATTTTTTCGGCATAAAAACACCAAGGTGCACATCTTGAATATGTGTAGAAGACGTGTGTATAGTTTCAGATCGATCGACTGAACGGATTCGGAGGAGTTGTGTACACAAACTATGCACTTTTTCTGTCAGCCGCCCACCCAGCGGTAAAACATAATATGTACCGTTTTTTAAAAACAGTCGTATAAAAACGTATAAATATGTAAATGAGACCACTCCAGAAAACATGTTAGGTGATCAGCTTCAGCACAGCTTCAGTGAATGTGGTGTGCTTATAAAATCACTAAATTCGTCAATAATTATGATATAGACTACATTTATAATCATCATGAACTTAAGTCCATTGAGTTACATGTACAATCACTGAACGATTTAGCCCCTGCTCACATATTGTGGCCAATACTATGTAGTATCTAGAATACGGTACAATACATTGATTTAGTTCCAATATCGGACCAATTGTCTTTCTACCTGTGACGTAACCTATATGTATGTCACAATATAAATCTTCGCTTAACCGACCTACAGAACAATTAATTAAGACTACGAACGAAACAAACATAAAACATGCATTATAAAACCGGTACTCACAATGATTAAACATCTACGGCAGGGCCGAATAATAGCTCAATTAATCACATTCTATTAACCGAACAAACAAATCACTATTGCCACACATTATTGTATTTACCAGTTTAATTATGTCAATACTGGTAGAAGAAACATACAGGACCATGACTATGTATATAGTTGGCTTGGTGTTCACTGGAAGGCCTAGTGAGTAGGTAGGTAGTGCATAAATGGCCCAACTTGGTTTGTACAACCAGCATAGCACCCAAGTCCCTGTCCAGCTGTGTTATCTGATGTAGATCTGTTCTGTTCCCAATACACTGGCTGTTCCAATCTATGTATATTGCAAGCTGTGTTGACCATGATCGGAATGCGTGCAGTCCGCACGCAGTCCGATCATGGTCAACCTGCTTGCAAATATGAAATCTGTGTGTTTTCCTGTACAACCAGGTCTATATACTAACTGTGTGAGTCACAGCTCAGGAATCCAGATAACAAATGAGCTACGCAGTTAGGCCAGCCAGATTTATCCCCCCTACTGCCGATTGTGTTTCCAGAGGGTCACAATTTCATACAAAAACGCCGCATATCTGTCAATGTGGTACACATTGCATTCATTGTTATTAAAGGTACATGCCCACTCAGTAGGCGCAAAATGTTATTTATGGGAATTAAATAAGTGTATAATTATGTCACTATTTCACCAGTTCTAAAAATTACAAGTGCCGCGCTATACAGATATAATTGTTAGTAAGATGTATTTTACTGATAATGACTCGCGGTGATATCAGGCTATTTTCATATGCAAATGAGGCATGCTATTTTTCAATTATTTATACTAACTAAAGGTGTCACCTGAAAAAATAATAGTTTGGACAGATTACATGTGTATTGCACATCAAAATATAAATACAGAGAATAAATAGTCTGTCAACATTTTAAGGAAACACAGTTATCGCCCCTGATATCAGTGTGGAATTCTACGTCAGATATAAAATGTATAATAATGCCAATCAATATGTGGGGTAATGGTGAATGAATGTTTATTTTGCAAGAAAATGTCTGACAAAATGTTCTTTATCGGAATTAAATACATGTACATGTATGTGTATAATTGTGTCACTATTCCACCAGTTCTAAAAATTACGAGTGCCCGCTATACACCATTACCCCAAGTATTGATTGGCATTATTATATATTTTATATCTGACATAAGTTTCCACACTCATAACAGGGGCGTTAACCGTGTTTCCTTATAATGTTAATGAACATTACTATTTATTCTCTGTATTTACTTTTTGATGTGCAATGATCATACTGAATCTGTTGAAGATAATCTGTTGAAGATATAATTTGTTCAGTTGACGCAGTTAATTAGTATAAATAATTTAAACAAGAGGGCCATGATGGCCCTAATTCGCTCACCTGACTCCATGAACACCAGAGGAGAATGTGACATTGAGTTTATGTTTTAAAAAAAATTGTGCTATTTTTAGATGGCGGTCATCTTGGATTAAGCGATGACTCTCATTTTACCAAATCTGAAAATGCTTCACCCAAGGATCTTAACTTCCTATGAAGTTTGGCCAGCATCGGCCATGTGGTTCCTGAGAAAAAGACGTTCAAAATCTCGAATAAATGGACCTTTTGGTGGCCATCATGGATGTTAAAATAATCCGATTCCGACAAATCTTGCACCAGATCAATTGCCTCATCGATACCTTCAATTTGATATATGATATGAGCATATTATTCGGTAAAAAATAAAATTTGACCCCAATTTGACCCCACGGGCCACGCCCATTTTTGACCCTGGGGTCACCATTTTCACAACTTTAAAAGAGCATTGTAAATCGATCATTTCTACCAAGTTTAGTCGAAATCCGGCTGGCGGTTCATGAGAAGAAGATTTTTTAAGAATTTCTGCTATTTTTAGACGGCGGCCATCTTGGATTAGCGATGACCTACATTTTAACAAATCTGAAAAGGCTTCACCCATGGACCATAACTTTTAAGTTTGGCTACCATGGGCCAAGCGGTTCATGTGAAGAAGAATTTTGAAATCTCTAATAAAAGAAAGACATTTTGACATTTCGGCGGCCATCTTGGATGACGTAACAATCTGATTTCGACAAAAAATGTACCAGAGTGATCGCCTCATATTGATACCTTAGATTTGATATATAACATGACCCTATTCGGTCAAAAATAAAATTTGACCCCAATTTGACCCCACGGGCCACGCCCATTTTTGATCTCGGAGTCACCATTTTAACAACTTTGAAAGAGCATTGTACATCGATCATTCCTACCAAGTTTCGTCGAAATCCGGCTAGCGGTTCATGAGAAGAATTTTTTAAGAATTTATGCTATTTTTAGACGGCGGCCATCTTGGATTAGCTATGACCTCCATTTTAACAAATCTTAAAAGGCTTCACCCATGGACCATAACTTTTAAGTTTGGCTACCATGGGCCAAGCGGTTCATGTGAAGAAGAATTTTGAAATCTCTAATAAAAGAAAGACCTTTTGACATTTCGGCGGCCATCTTGGATGACATAACAATCCGATTTCGACAAAAAATGTACCAGAGTGATCGCCTCATTGATACCTTCGATTTGATATATAACATGACCCTATTCGGTCAAAAATAAAATTTGACCCCAATTTGACCCCAAGGGCCACGCCCATTTTTCACCTCGGGTTTACCATTTTAACAACTTTGAAAGAGCATTGTACATCGATCATTCCTACCAAGTTTCGTCGAAATCCGGCAAGTGGTTCATGAGAAGAAGATTTTTTAAGAATTTATGCTATTTTTAGACGGCGGCCATCTTGGATTAGCTATGACCTCCATTCTAACAAATCTGAAAAGGCTTCACCCATGGACCATAACTTTTAAGTTTGGCTACCATGGGCCGAGCAGTTCATGTGAAGAAATCTCTAATAAAAGAACGACCTTTTGACCTTTTGGTGGCCATCTTGGATGACATAACCATCCGATTTCGACAAAAAATGCACCAGAGTGATCGCCTCATTGATACCTTCAATTTGATATATGACATGACTATATTTGGTCAAAAATAAAATTTGACCCCAATTTGACCCCAAGGACCACGCCCATTTTTGACCCCGGGGTCACCATTTTAACAACTTTGAAAGAGCATTGTACATCGATCATTCCTACCAAGTTTTGTCGAAATCCGGTTGGCGGTTCTTGAGAAGAAGATTTTTGAAGAATTTGTGCTATTTTTAGACGGCGGCCATCTTGGATTACGTAATGACGTCATTTTAACAATTTTGTAATCCCCCTACCTAAGGACCATGACCATGAAGTTTGGTGACTATAGGCCCAATGGTTACCGAGGAGAAGACGTTTGAAAATGTTCACGGACGACGACGACGGACGACGACGACGACGGACGACGACGGACACATTGCGGTAACAATAGCTCACATGAGATTCGCTCAGGTGAGCTAAAAATACCATGCCTCATTTACATATGCAAATAGCCTGATACCACAGTGAGTCACTACCAGTAAATTTGTTTGTTTGTTTATTGGTGTTTAACGGCCTATCAACAGCTAAGGTCATGTAAGGCCGGGCAAACGGGTTCGATCCCGTTTTAACCTGCTGCATTGGGGGGAAAATTCCAAAATCAGAACGGAATATTTACATCGAGAAACAATATATTCAGCCCTGAAATTAGAATAACCTGACCTGCTGGCAGGTCCATAGCACACCAGTCACTTGGCCCCTTCCCCTAAAATAGGATTACGAACAATCGTAATACTCACATAAGGGGTATAACCAGATTCAACTGTCACATACAAAATGCCAAAGACGTATGTGAGGGCCAAACCAGGTCTCCAGTCGGAATTCCGGTAAGGATGAACCCCGATCGTTACATTACCCATCGCTTGCACCCACCTTCCACCCACCACTACCAGTAAAATAAATATTACTAAATGATTATATCTGTATAGCGAGCACATGTATTTAATTCCTATAAAGAACATTTTGTGCCTATTGAGTAGTCATGTACCTTTAAGATATGGATACATTGCATGTAGTACATGTAGTACTAATAGACAAACTATTAATACAATGCGTATGTAGGGCAAATTTAACCCTTAGAATGTGGGAACCGAAAATAGTCGTCTGCTGATAATTCATATTTTGTCTTTTCTCTCAGTAAAAACATGGTTTGGCAGCATTTTAGAATCATTTCCATTGGAAATGATTCTAAAGTGCTGCCAAACCATGTTTTTGATGAGAAAGGTGGAAAAATAAACAATATTCAGCAGACAACACAAATTAATTCAGCATTGTAAGGGTTAAAACTAGAAATTATGTTTGTAAAACATGGACATGCCCCCATGGCATACTCAACTCTATAATCAGATGGCCACAGCCTGCATGTATTTGGTCAAAAATAAAATTTGACCCCAATTTGACCCCACGGGCCACGCCCATTTTTGACCCCGGGGTCACCATTTTAACAACTTTGAAAGAGCATTGTACATCGATCATTCCTACCAAGTTTTGTCGAAATCCGGTTGGCGGTTCTTGAGAAGAAGATTTTTGAAGAATTTGTGCTATTTTTAGATGGCGGCCATCTTGGATTACGTACGTCGTCGTCGTCCGTGAACATTTTCAAACGTCTTCTCCTCGGTAACCATTGGGCCTATAGTCACCAAACTTCATGGTCATGGTCCTTAGGTAGGGGGATTACAAAATTGTTAAAATGACGTCATTACGTAATCCAGGCATCTGGTGATCTCAGGGTAAGATATATATAATGTAGCAACAGATACATTGAAAAACAAGAACTGGCATCGTTAAACGAAGCTAATCCCCTCGCTGGCAGCCTTGATAATAAACAAGAGCTCCGCGGAGCAAGATGTCCCGCCTGGCGCAGTTTGATAGTACATAAGGAGCTTGTATAACCTGGGGGTTAGTGAGCACCATGGGCTTTCTGTAGAATGATGGGAGATATGTTGCTAAAAATACACCTATGAAATATTAAAGCATTCCATTGAGGGAAAGAGAAGTTATAATGAAGTGTAAAGTTTTTGAAACAAAACATTTTCTACGTCCTTGATCTTGGGGTTAGCGGGCACCATACGCTTTCTGTAGAATGATGCAGGACAATGTTACAAATGCACCTATCAAATATTAAAGCATTCCATCAATGGAAACAGAAGTTATTGCAGATTAACCCAAATGTTAATTTTTGTGATGGACAGACGGACAACTTTTGCATCCCTATATCCACTTTTCGCTACGCGAGGGGATAATAAACTGAAACCAAAACACTTATTTTCCAACAAACACAGCTAAACACAAACAAGAATGCCGCCAACGACATGTATCTCCTGGCACCGATGCTAAAATTCTATACTAGACATTTTTGAAGTCCGTGACCTTGACCTTGGGGTTACCGGACACCATAAACTTTCTGCATATGATGCGGAATGTTCTTACAAATACATGCATTCAATATTAAAACATTCCATCAAGGGAAACAGAAGTTACAATAAATTAACCCAAGCGTTAAGTTTTCGAAACTGACCATTTTCTAAGCCTGTGACCTTGACCTTGGGGTTAGCGGGCACCATGGGCTTTCTGTAGAATCATGCCGGATGTTTCTATAGTTTACACCTAAGAAGTATTAAAGCATTCCATCAAGGAAAACAGAAGTTGTAATCAATTAAACCGAGCGTTAAGTTTTCCAAACGCGGAATTTTCTAAGCCCATGACCTTGACCTTTGGGGTTAGCGGGCACCATGGGCTTTCTGTAGAATGATGCAGGATGTTGTTTCAAATGCATTTATGGAATATTAAAGCATTCCATTGAGGGAAACAGAAGTTACAACGAATTAACCTGAGCGTTAAGTTTTAGAAACATAGCCAAACGCAAAAACTTAACGTTGAATGCGTGTGAAAAGTAGGCAAATGAACCATGAAAACCAGGCCATGGTCACATGGGCTCCCTCTGTGTGAGATGGGTACAACACAGTGTTGATGTATACCAAGTTTGGAGGTCATACGACTTATAGTTTTCCGAAAACTGAGCTAAATGCAAAAACTTAACATTCAATGCATGTGAAATGTAGTTCAATAAACCATGAAAACTAGGTCAAGGTGACATGGGCTCCCTCTGTGTGAGATGGTTACACCACAGTGTTGATGTATACCGAAGCATTCCAACAAGGGAAACAGAAGTTGTAATAAATTAAACAGAGTGTTAAGTTTTCCAAACACGGAAATTTCTAAGTCAGTGACCTTGACCTTGAGGGTTAGCGGGCACCATGGGCTTTCTGTAGAATGATGCGGAATTATGCTACAAATGCATGTATGGAATATTAAAGCATTCCATTGAGGGAAACAGAAGTTACAATGAGCGTTAAGATTTAGAAACAGAGCTAACCGCAAAAACTTAACGTTGAATGCATATGAAAAGTAGGTCAATGAACCATGAAAAATAGGTCAAGGTCACATGGCCTCCTCTGTGTGAGATGGTTACACCACAGTGTTGATGTATACCAAGTATGGAGGTCGTAGGACTTATAGTTTTCTGGAAACTGAGCTAAAAGCAAAAACTTAACGTGAAATGTTGACGCTGCCGGAAAAGCTATGCCTATGTCCCGCTTCTGTTAAAGCAGGCTGGACAAAAAGGGCGAGTTAATCCAATCGGGTGGGCGGGCGGGTGGGGGTAACACTAAATGCTCCCTCCACTATCGTTTTTTTTATAGTGGGACATTCGGTCCAACCACTTCTGGTTTACCGTAGGCCCGGCGGCAATTTTATCAGACATGTCCGTCGGTCCTGCAGAGACTGTATTACATCTCATTACAGCATAATATAACATGTGTCACAGGGCAAGCTGGGACTCGATTAATCCCAAAATCAGAATGGAATATTTAAATCGAAAATAAAATATAATCAGCCCTGAAATTAGAATAACCTGACCTGTTGCCAGGTCCATACCACACCAAAGTCACTTGGCTCCTTCCCCTAAAAGTAAAAGAAATACAAATAATCCTTAATACTCACATAATGGGAATAACGAGATTCAACTGACACATACAAACATCCCAAAGACGTATGTGAGGTCCAAACCAGGTCTCCAGTCGGAATTTTGTTAAGGATGAACACCAATCGTTAAATTACAAATTGCAGGCTCCCATCCGCCTCGAACCCTGGACCGTTGGTCAACCATACCATCGCACTACCGACTGAGCTAATCGGGCACAGATACACACTTCCTCCCCATAGTGAGTTACATACCAATCGTCCCACATGTGATGTACGGTGACAAACACATGCTCATCTGGAGCTACACCAGGGACAAAGACATTTACAGGTGGCCGAGTATCCCATGAAATATAGAACTGTACGGAGCCTTGCAGGGGACGTAGAATTATTGATTCGTTCCCACGAATTAACTATTCGTTCCCTCAATTTAACAATTTGTTCCCACTAATTAACAATTAGTTCCCACGAATACACAATTTGTTCTCAATTTAACAATTCGTTCTTACGAAATAACAATTCATTCCCACGATATTAAAATTAGTTCTCACGATTTAACAATTTGTTCCCTCGAAGTAACAATTTATTCCCACGATAATTGTTAATTCGTGGGAACAAATTGTCAATTCGAGGGAACAAATTGTTATTTTGAGGGAACGAATTGTTAATTTGGGGGAACATTGTTAAGTCGTTGGAATGAATTGTTATTTTGTGGGAACGAATTAATAAATTGAGAGAACAAATTGTTATTTAGTGGTAACCAATTAATAAACAAGAGTGCTGTAAGTTACAAAATACGCCCGTCGAAAATGGGCCAGACAGCGAAGATGCAGAAATGTGAAGCTGTCACCAAGGCAAGAAACATTAATGAGAATTTGCAAGTCTATAGCATTATTTCTTCATCTCGTTGTGCTAAACATGTATACTAATTTAGGCAGAGATAGAAAAGTAGAGTGTAAAGTAGAAATGATAGGGAATTGGATACAATAATGTAGAAAAAGTAGTTAAGTTAAAAAGGTGATATTATTGTTAAAAAATATTTTTTCGGCATAAAAACACTAAGGTGCACATCTTCAATACGTGTAGAAGACGTGTGTATAGTTTCAGAACGATCGACTGAATGGTTTCGGAGGAGTTGTGTACACAAACTCTGTACCGTATATAGAATTGTATAGAAAAATGTAGAAAAAATGGCTATGTTAAAAAGGTGATATTTTTGTTAAAAAATATTTTTTCACCATAAAAACACCAAGGTGCACATCTTCAATATGTGTAGAAGACGTGTGCATAGTTTCAGATCAATCGACTGAAAGGTTTCGGAGGAGTTGTGTACACAAACTGTACCGTATATAGAAATGTATAGAAAAATGAAGAAAAAATGGCTATTAAGTTAAAAAGGTGATATTTTTGTTAAAATATATTTTTTCGGCATAAAAACACCAAGGTGCACATCTTCAATATGTCTAGAAGCCTCGTGTATAGTTTCAGAACGCTCCACTGAACGGTTTCGGAGGAGTTGTGTACACAAACTCTGTACCGTATATAGAATTGTATAGAAAAATGTAGAAAAAATGGCTAAGTTAAAAAGGTGATATTTTTGTTAAAAAATATTTTTTCGGCATAAAAACACCAAGGTGCACATCTTCAATATGTGTAGAAGACGTGTGTATAGTTTCAAATCGATCCACTGAACGATTTTTTTCTGTCAGCCCGCCCGCCCAGCGGTAAAACAGGTCGTATAAAAAAAATCCATGTCCCCTGCGGGGCTCCGTAGAACAGAGATGTAGTAAATTACTTTTTAACCCTTTCACCCCTAAGTAACCAGGGTTTGACACTCGTTTTTGGGCCAGGGATTCCGCAGCGTGGACATCCCGATTTTTACATTGTGTTGAATGGGATCTTCTTGAAAGTTTAGGGATTCCTCCTACAAAACAGGGATCCTCGGGATCTCGGGACACTGCGAGTGTCAACCCTTGGTAACTGGAATGGATTTTGATGGGGTAAATTATAGTTATAGCATACATGTAGTGTAACCCTCAAGACGGAAATTGTTGTCTGCTGTTTTTCATTTGTATCTTCATTCTTAACAAAAAAGCCGTTTTGACAGCACATGAGAATTGAGAAATATAATAAGTTGGTAGAGAAAGATTTATTTTATTAAAATATTTATAGTTATTTTTTGCGTTCACAGACAAAATGAAATGCGCCATCATGTGCTTCTGTCTGCATCGCTGAAACGCTTGTTCTTTATGTAATAACGAACATGATCAAAAGGGTTTAGCTGACACCGAGAAAAAACTAGCCGCATGGACGGAAATGCAGCTAAATTAATAACCGAATGTAAAAAGTAAAAAAAATACTTGTTGCTTTTACGGCGATAAAAGAATTTGGGTCGGCACGTCTTTTTCGGAACGGTCGCGTTCGGGCAAACCAACATACATTTTATTATGGCCAAATTAGAATTATTACCTTTACACGTTCAAGCCGAAACCAATATACTAGTAATATTATAGAAATGTACATGAAACAGCATTTCATAATCACCACCATATAACAGAAAGTTCACAAAATAGTACCTGTTACGCTGACTAACCACCACCACTATAAACCCAATCTCTCATATCAATGACATACACACACGCAGTTAGCGGCTATTTAAAAACATGACTAAAGTTTCAAACATTCTGTCATTCAGGGAAACTGTTCAAACAGAAAATAAAAGTAGAGTAATACGATTGAATTGAGGATATTGATCCTTATACTGGAGACGGAAATTGTCGTCTGCTGTTTTCCACTTTTGCCTTCATTCTTAACAAAAACTTGTTTTGACAGCACATGAGAATCGTCTCCAGTGGAGACGATTCTCATGCGCTGTCAAAACCAGTGGTTGTCGAGAAATATTGGAAAGAAAACATTTCCAGCAGACGACAATATTTAATTCAGCGTAGTATGGGTTACCAATAACAATACATGTACAGTGTGTTTTGTTGGCATTAAACAAATACTGGTTGGTATAAGTTTATGACCAACAATATACAAAATAGTTCAAACTAGAAAATGTGTTCATAGAACACGGATGCCCCACATATCACTTTGATAGTAAACGAGGCAAAATTCCAAGTGAAAAAGGGAGAGATAATCCATGGCTCAGTGTCAAAGCAAAAATAGAAATTCACTTTCTGCATCTACACACCATAAATAAATTCTAAGTCCAAAAGGGGGGATAATCCATGAACCGGGGGTCGAATAAGACATTGAAATAAACTGTGAGCATCTACTCATCATACGGAAACTACATACCAAGTTTCACGAATGTAGCTCGTACGGTTCAAAAGTTTTACGAGTCATACTAGGCAAAATTGGGAAATTCAAAGTCGAAAAGGGGGATATAATCCATAACCCGGGGGTCGAATCAAACAACAAAATAAACTTTGCGCATCTACTCATCATACGGAAACTACATACCAAGTTTCACGTATGTAGCTATTACGGTTTATAAGTTTTACGAGTTACAAGGCCGAATTGGGAAATTTTAAGTCGAAAAGGGGGAGTTAATCCATGACCTCGGGGTTGAATCAAAATTCAAAATAAACTCATAAGGAAGCTACATCCCACATTTCAAGTATGTAGCTGGTTTTACGAGTTACAAGGTTGGTGAAGGACAGATGGGACGAATTGGTGCTTTACGGCCCATCAACGCAAAAGAGTATCATTTAGGGCCAAGCAATGTAGATGAAGAATAACAAGAGTGCCGCAATTCACAAAATATGCCCGTCGAATATGTGCCAGACAGCGAAGATGCAGAAATGTGAAGCTGTCACCAAAGCAAGAAACATTAATTAGAATTTGAAAGTCTATAGCATTATTTATTCATCTCGTTGTGCTAAACATGTATACTAATTTAGGCAGAGATAGAAAAGTAGAGTGTAAAGTAGAAATGATAGGGAATTGGATACAATAATGTAGAAAAAATGGCTAAGTTAAAAAGGTGATATTTTTGTTAAAAAATATTTTTTCGGCATGAAAACACCAAGGTGCACATCTTCAATATGTGTAGAAGACGTATGTATAGTTTCAGAACGATCGACTGAACAGTTTCGGAGGAGTTGTGTACACAAACTCTGTACTGTATATAGAATTGTATATGTAGTGAAAAAATGGCTAAGTTAAAAAGGTGATATTTTTGTTAAAAAATATTTTTTCGGCATAAAAACACCAAGGTGCACATCTTCAATATGTGTAGAAGACGTGTGTATAGTTTCAGAACGATCTACTAAACGGTTTCGGAGGAGTTGTGTACACAAACTCTGTACCGTATATAGAATTGTATAGAAATATGTAGAAAAAATGGCTATGTTAAAAAGGTGATATTTTTGTTAAAAAATATTTTTTCGCCATAAAAACACCAAGGTGCACATCTTGAATATGTGTAGAAGACGTGTGCATAGTTTCAGATCAATCGACTGAAAGGTTTCAGAGGAGTTGTGTACACAAACTCTGTACCGTATATAGAAATGTATAGAAAAATGAAGAAAAAATGGCTAAGTTAAAAAGGTTTCGGAGGAGTTGTGTACACGAACTATGCGCTTTTTCTTCAGCCGCCCGACCGCCCGCCCGCCCGCCGTGCGGTAAAACATAATACGTACCGTTTTTTAAAAACGGTCGTACAAAAACTAGAAAATGTGTTCATAGAACACGGATGCCCCACATATCGCTTTGATAATAAATGAGGCCAAATTCCAAGTGAATTTTTTTTTTTACCTGAGCGTTAAAGTTTTTGAAGCACCAAGTATGTGACCTTGACCCTGGGCTTGGCGGGGGCAGGACGAACGTGGATTTGGCACAGGACAGTTGAGGATCATTAGAGCAATGCGTATATGAAGTACGAAGCTGATCCGTGAAAGAAAACAGATAAATATAAGATATTTACATGAGCGTTAAAGTTTTTGAAGCACTAAGTATGTGACCTTGACCCTGGGCTTGGCGGGGGCAGGACGAACGTGGATTTGGCACAGGACAGTTGAGGATCATTAGAGCAATGCGTATATGAAGTACGAAGCTGATCCGTGAAAGAAAACAGATAAATATAAGATATTTACATGAGCGTTAAAGTTTTTGAAGCACCAAGTATGTGACCTTGACCCTGGGCTTGGCGGGGGCAGGACGAATGTGGATTTGGCACAGGACAGTAGAGGACAATTAGAGCAATGCGTATATGAAGTATGAAGCTGATCCGTGAAAGGAAACAGAAATTATAAGATATTTACCCGAGCTTTAAAGTTTTTGAAGCACCAAGTATGTGACCTTGACCCTGGGCTTGGCAGGGGTAGGACGAACGTGGATTTGGCACAGGGCGGTAGAGGACCATTAGAGCAATGCGTATATGAAATATGAAGCTGATCCGTGAAAGGAAACAGAAATTATAAGATATTTATCCGAGCGTTAAAGTTTTTGAAGCACCAAGTATGTGACCTTGACCCTGGGCTTGGCGGGGGCAGGACGAACGTGGATTTAGCACAGGGTGGTAGAGGACCATTAGAGCAATGCGTATATGAAGTATGAAGCTGATCCGTGAAAGGAAACAGAAATTACTAGAAATGTGGCCTGTTGGCACACGAATGCCCCCACTGGCAGCCAAAGAAAACAAAGCATATTTGAATGTGGATTTGTCACAGGGTGGCAGAGGACCATTGGAGCAATGCGTGTGTGAAATGTGAAGCAAGGATCCGAGCAAGGAAACAGAAATTATAAGGCATTTACCCAGCGTTAAGGTTTCGAACGCACCAAGTCTGTGACCTTGACCCTGGGCTTAGCGGGGGCGGCACAAATGTGGATTTGTCACAGGGTGGCAGAGGACCATTGGAGCAATGCGTAGGAGAAATGTGACGCAGATCCGATCAAGGACACATAAATTACAAGCCATTTACCAAAGCGTTAAGGTTTGGAACGCACCAAGTCTGTGACCTTGACCCTGGGCTTAGCGGGGGCTGGACGAATGTGAATTTGTCACAGGGCGGTAGCGGACCATTGGAGCAATGTGTGTGTAAAATGTGAAGCAGATCCGATAAAGGAAACAGAAATTATAAGCCATTTACCCGAGCGTTAAGGTTTCGAACGCACCAAGTCTGTGAACTTGACCCTGGGCTTAGCGGGGGCGGGACGAATATGGATTTGTCACAGGGCGGTAGAGTACCATTGGAGCAATGCGTGTGTGAAATGTGAAGCAGATCCGAGCAAGGAAACAGAAATTATAAGCCATTTACCCAGCGTTAAGGTTTCGAATGCACCAAGTCTGTGACCTTGACCCTGGGCTTAGCGGGGGCGGCACGAATGTGGATTTGTCACAGGGTGGCAGAGGACCATTGGAGCAATGCGTGTGTGAAATGTGAAGCAGATCCGAGCAAGGAAACAGAAATTATAAGGCATTTACCCAGCGTTAAGGTTTCGAACGCACTAAGTCTGTGACCTTGACCATGGGCTTAGCGGGGGCGGGACGAATGTGGATTTGTCACAGGGTGGTAGAGGACCATTGGAGCAATGCGTGTGAGAAATGTGACGCAGATCCGAGCAAGGACACAGACATTATAAGCCATTTACCCAAGTTTTAAGGTTTCGAACGAACCAAGTCTGTGACCTTGACCCTGGGCTTAGCGGGGATGGGCCCAATGTGGATTTGTCACAGGGCGGTAGAGGACCATTGGAGCAATGCGTGTGTGAAATGTGAAGCAGATCCGAGCAAGGACACAGAAATTATAAGCCATTTACCCGAGCGTTAAGGTTTCGAACGCACCAAGTCTGTGACCTTGACCCTGGGCTTAGCGGGGGCGGGACGAATGTGGATTTGTCACAGGGCAGTAGGGGACCATTGGAGCAATGCGTGTGTGAAATGTGAAGGAGATCCGAGAAAGGAAACAGAAATTATAAGCCATTTACCCAGCGTTAAGGTTTCAAAAGCACCAAGTCTGTGACCTTGACCCTGGGCTTAGCATGGGCAGGACGAATGTGGATTTATCACATGGTGGTAGAGGACCATTGGAGCAATGCGTGTGAGAAATGTGACGCAGATCCGATCAAGGACACAGAAATTACAAGCCATTTACCAAAGCGTTAAGATTTGGAACGCACCAAGTATGTGACCTTGACCCTGGGCTTAGTGGGGGCGGGACGAATGTGAATTTGTCACAGGGCGGTAGCGGACCATTGGAGCAATGTGTGTGTGAAATGTGAAGCAGATCCGAGCAAGGAAACAGAAATTACAAGCCATTTACCCAGCGTTAAGGTTTCGGGACGTACGTACGGACGGACGCCGGTAACACTATATGCCCCCCTCACCATTCGGTGGCGGGGGCATAATAAGATATTTACCCGAGCTTTAAAGTTTTTGAAGCACCAAGTATGTGACCTTGACCCTGGGCTTGGCGGGGGCAGGACGAACGTGGATTTGGCACATGACAGTAGAGGACCATTAGAGCAATGTGTATATGAAGTATGAAGCTGATCCGTGAAAGGAAACAGAAATTATAAGATATTTACCCGAGCGTTAAAGTTTTTGAAGCACCAAGTATGTGACCTTGACCCTGGGCTTGGCGGGGGCAGGACGAACGTGGATTTGGCACAGGACGGTAGAGGACCATTAGAGCAATGTGTATATGAAATATGAAGCAGATCGGTCGAAGGATGAAGAAATGATGAGACATTTACCCGAGCTTTAAAGTTTTGTGACGGACGGACGGACGGACAAGGGTAACACTAAATGCCCCCTCCACTATCGTGGTGGGGCATAATAATAGTATGTTAGATGTGGTAGGCAATCAGATGATTAGGGTAAAAATATGTGTGTGTGAAATGTGAAGCAGATCCGATCAATGAAAGGTTAAGGTTTCGAATGCACTATGCATGTAACCTTCCCCTGGGATCAGCTGTGGTTGGACGGTCATGGATTTGTCACAGCATGATAGTAGAGCCTTAGAGGACTGCATGTGTGAAATATTTTTGATGAAGGAAATAGGAGTAATAAACATATAGCTCTATGTTAAGTTTAGTGACGGACGATGGACAACCTAACTCCAGTATTATACCAGTATACACCCCCCAACTCGTTATATCTCTTTTAAAGAAAGCATAATTATAGATTATACATGTAAACAACACAGTTTGGACACTGAAATAGAAATACCAAAGAGTATATGTGGCTGAAATGGGGCTTATGGGTTAACCAGTGTACATCCAGATTGAGGCTTTCGAAGTTATGCCAACTGAACTGGAAAAACATGTTTAACCCTTATAATGTGGGAAACATTCCATCTGATCTGTTGTAAAAATAACAAGAGTTGTCAGAAGACAACGCAGCTCGCCTGTTGGAGTCATAGGTGGGGCTGATACAACATGTAACATCAGCCCCACCTATGACTCCAAGAGGCGAGCTGCGTTGTTCTACGGCATCATTCTAGACTTGTCAGTAAGCAAGAGCTTACAATACCCTGCGTTCAAAGATTTGTGTCACAGAATGATAGAGCCTCACCATGTGAATGCATGCATTAAATATTACGATATTCCATGAACAGAAATTAAAAGAAATGTCCTCAATGTTAACCCTTACTATGTTGAATTAAATTGTGTCATATGCTGGAAATGTTATATTTTCAATATTTCTCGATATAAACCTGTTTTGGACAGCGTATGAGAATCGTCTCTGGAGACGATTCTCATGTGCTGCCAAAACATGTTTTTTTGTTAAGAATTACCGGTAAGGCAAAAATGAAAAACAGCAGACAACATTTTTCGTCTCACGCGTAGTGAGGGTTAAGTTTCATGAAATACGCCAAGTCTGTGAGGGGTCGGAGGGTCGTGGATTTGTCACAGCATGATATAAGACCATCAGAGGAGTGCATGTGTGAAATATCAACTAGAGCTCAGTCGATGACATGCCATCGCAATATACCCACTTTTCCCAAATTGTAAGTCGAAAACGGGGAGATAATTCATCACCGGGGCCAAATGAACTAGATGGTTGGTAAATTCGACAAATGCTCCCGAATGACGCCTTGATTGAAATTCAAACTCCTTGACCCTGGGTATTGGTGTAGTGTGCTTATAAATGACAATAAATGTGTACATCAAGTTTCACATCATAATCTCAATTGGTAACTTCTAGAAAGGTTTAACGCAATGTTTTGTTTATTAGTCACAATAAATATTTGGATGCTAATTTGAATTGAATTAACTTTGAAAAACTTTAACAAAAAGTTTAAAGTCATTTGACCTTAGACTCCTGGGCAGCATGGGTAGGGTATACAATGAAAATATGGATGGTGATCAATGTGTATATGAAGTTTCAAGTTGATATCCCAAGCAGTCACAGAGATATAGCAATTTAAAAGACATTAACGTAAGCTTTAACAAAAATTCTAAGTCATTTGACCTTGGGCTCCTGGGCAGCATGGGTAGGGTATACAATGAAAATATGGATGGTTATCAATGCGTATATGAATTTTCAAGTTGATATCGCAAGCGGTCACAGAGATATAGCAATTTGAAAATACTTTAACGTAAGCTTTAACAAACAAAATTCTAAGTCATTTGACCTTGGGCTCCTGGGTGGCATGGGTATGTACATGTAGGGTATACAATGAAAATATTGATGTTGATCAATGTACATATGAAGTTTCAAGTTGATATCCCAAGCAGTCACAGAGATATAACAATTTGAAAAACTATAATGTAAAATTATAACAAAAAGTTTAAAGTCATTTGACCTTCTGGGCAGCATGGGTATGGTATACAATGAAAATATGGTGATCAATGTGTATATAAAGTTTCAATTTCAAGTTGATATCCCAAGCAGTCACAGAGATATAACAATTTGAAGAAGAGTGCCGTAAGTCACAAAATACGCCCGTCGAAGATGGGCCAAACAGCGAAGATGCAGAAATGTGAAGTTGTCACCAAGGCAAGAAACATTAATGAGAATTTGAAACTCTATCGCATTATTTCTTCCTCTCGTTGTGCTAAACATGTATTCTAATTTAGGTATCGATGTCTAAAGAAGAAATTATATAGAATTGGGTACAAAAATGTAGAAAAAATGGCAGAAATGTGAAGGTGTCACCAAGGCAATAAACATTAATGATAATTTGAAACTCTATAGCATAATTTCTTCATCTCATAGTGCTAAACATGTATACTAATTTAGGCAGAGATGTCTAAAGTAGAAATGATATAGAATTGGATACAAAAATGTAGACAAAATGGCTAAGTTAAAAAGGTGATATTTTTGTTAAAAAATATTCTTTCAGCATAAAAACATGTATCTTCAATATCTGTGTGGAAGACATATGTATAGTTTCAGATCGAATGACCGAACGGTTTCAGAGGAGTTGTGTACACAAACTTTGTACCCTATATAGAACAAGAGTTGTCAGAAGACAACGAAGCTCGCCTGTTGGCAGCCTTCACTCAAACTTGGCACAGTTGCATAGAAAAACATGAATATTATATAACTTGACCTTGGGTTAAAGGGTGTGCGGTGGACCTTGACATTCGGGTCTGTGGTGCAAGGTGGGTCGTGGGTTTATTATAGCATAATATAGCATATTAAGATGAATGCATGTATGAAATATCAATGCGCTCCCTGAAAACAGAAGTAAAACAAAATTTAACCCAACGTTAAGTTTATGAACGCACTAAGTTGGTGATTTTCTACAGCATGATAGCTATTCACATGAGGAATGCATGTATGAATGTGCTAAGCTTGTGACATTTACCTTGAGGAAAAGGGTGGGGGTGGGTCATGGATTTGCTGTAGCACAATAGAGGATCATCAGATGAATGCATGTATGAAATATCAAAGCGTTCCCTGTAAAGAAACAGAAGTTACACAACATTTACCCCAACGTTAAGTTTATGAACATGCTAAGTTTGTAACCTTGACCTTGGGGTAAGGGTTGGGCGGTGGGTTGTGGATTTGCTACAGCATGATAGAGGGTCATCTGAGGAACGCATGTATGAAATATCAAGGCGTTCCATGAAAGGAAACAGATGTTATAAGACATTTACCCCAACGTCAAGTAATTGAATGTGCTATGTTTGTGACCTTGACCCTGGGGAAAGGGGTGTAAGGTGGGTCATGGATTTGCTATAGTACGATAGAGTATCATCAGATGAATGCATGTATGAAATATGAAGGTATTCGCTGTAAATAAACAAAATTTACACAACATTTAACCCAACGTTAAGTTTATGAATGTGCTAGGTTTGTGACCTTGACCTTGGGGTAAGGGTTGGGTGGTGAGTCGTGGATTTGCTACCAGGGTTGGCAATTTCCCGGGAAATAAGAGTATTTCCCAGGATGGCGGGAAATACCGGGAAATACTGGGAAATATCGGGAAATATGAATCATGGTGGTCTTTTTCATTCCAAAATGTCAAGATGAGTCTCTATATTCCCCTATATATCTACTATGGTTTATATCTGTGTAGACTGATAAGCCTATAGGTAAAACATTCTGCAATAAAACAAGAAATAATAAGTTTATTTAGAGAAAAAAAACATCATTATTTTCTAGACAATTTTCTTCCCTATATACAAGTCTATGTAGTATTTGCCAAATGTCTATTTTATTGTATATGAGAACACCCCTCATTACTATAGTAACCTGCCACTAATAAAAGCTGCTTTTGGAATTTTGAGAAAATCCCTGTTGATAACAAGGATAATCCATGTACAGTGTAAGTGTAATTGTTTTACAACTTGACCATATACAGACCACCTGGGTTCTTATTATACAGTACGACACAAAAGGTGTGAGAGAAGGCTGACAATTAACAGCCTGTTGTCAAAGGTGATATTTTTGTGAAAACATATTTTTTCGCCATAAAAACACCAAGGTGAACTTGTTCAATATGTGTAGAAGACTTGTGTATAGTTTCAGATCGATTGACTGAACGGTTTCAGAGGAGTTGTGTACACAAACTATGTACCCTATATAGAATTGAATACAAAAATGTAGAGTTAAAAAAGATTTTTCGGCATAAAAACACCAAGGTGCACATGTTCAATATGTCGGCCATCTTGAATCTTGACTTATGGTTGGTGTTTTCGGGGTATGTTCCGAAAGTGTGAATAAATCTGCTATTTTGTCCCGAGTTTTCATTGGCTGTTGATCATCTCGCAGATGAATGAGGCACAATGAGGGAAAACTTGAAACTTTTCTATTGTTTATGATTTTAATAATATTAAAGAGCAGATTAATGGCGGATGTATAAAATCAAGGTAGGTTCGTGAACAAATTACATAAATGCCTAAAATGAGAATAAAAAAACCAGTAGTTAGTCCAAACACTGGATTTGGTGGCATTTTAAAGGACATAATGTACGTCAAATCATGCTTATTTTAATCACCTGACGTAAAGCATATCGCGGCTGAACACATGTCTATAAATTACAAAATATTTGAATACCCCGAAAACTCCGACTACCCCGAAAACTGGCGCCTCGACCATAATAAAAAACACTACATATAATGACGTTGGCGTTAAATATAAATTAATCTCAATGGTGGCCATTTTGAAATTCAAAATGGCGGCCATGCGGCTCTTAAGAAATGGAAAAAACTTCAGTTGTGTTATATGTTGTATATATATATATGTTTTCAAGTAAACACACACGTTCCAGAAATACTAGAATGTGTAACAAATATTTGATGTGGCGCTGTACTAGACTAACATGCCAGGTCTCTATATCATGTTTAACTTCTATTTTTCATTATCTGACTTTTATCATTTATTATTTTCTTTGCTATGGTAGTGAAAGCTATAGTGCTATGTCTAGCGCTGTACATAACACACTTAGTTTTGGCGGCCATTTTGAAGATAAAGATTACTCATAGCACAATACCAGTGAACAATAATCTAAGCAGACTGTGTTCAATGAAATACGAGTAAAACAGAAGGAAAATACAAAATGTTACCATGACATTCAAAAATGTACAATATAAATACCAAGTTCCAAGTTTTAAATGGTGGCCATTTTGAAAACCAAAATCGCTGGTGTCTCAAAATGTATTGAACTCAGTCTGCCAATATTTCTTTTCCATAATAATGTGTTTTTTGCTGCAAAAACACCACACATAATAACTTTGGCTTCCTCTGCACGACTGCAGAATATCGTTCACACTTTAGCAGTTAAAAAATGTGTGAAAGATTTTCTATATTTTTTAACTGAAATGGGTGATCAACAGAATCTGAAAATACATTCTGTTATAAAATTGTATGGGAATTGTATGGGATGTAATACAATCAGTCAAATGTGATTGTTTTGACATACAAAGTAACACGAAAACGACTGGTACGAGTTGATCAGTGTGCGAGTTAATTGCGGACGAGTTGACCAACTAACAAACAAACAGCTTGTCAGTCGGCCACTTGCCCCTACCGAAACAAAGCCTAATACACAACCTTTTCGATATGAATACTAGTACACAAAACCTACCGTTTACATTCAATACTGGCACATGAAACTATGTTTTCCTTCTTGGGGTCATTATGTGACCTTATTCGGATGAGGTCATTTTTATCCAATCAAATACTTTGTTTCAATGGACACCGTTTCAAGTTGTAGCACCTATAATACGAAAAGTTCAGCTGGAAGGGAGGATGGATGGATGGATGGCTCGTCAATCATGTTTATAACAGAAATGACAAATCTTGCACTGCGGACATGCTTTTAGACCTGTCGGGAACTGGGATGTCGGGTTGTTACAGTTCACAGGAATAACTCCCGTTCTAATAAGTTTGCGTCATTACATTTCTTTTAATTTTGTCTGGCTTAGAATCCCATAAAAAAATCATATAATATTTTCCGGATATGAATGCAGTACATGTACAGTCATATTATTTTGTGCTATCTGGAGGCGTTTGAATGATCGTTAAGGGATATAGTAGTTTTGGTATAGCGAACCTTTTTATTACGTTTACTTTTCCTATCAATGTGAGGTGCCTGTATTTCCATGTGTTTAAACAATTTTCGAATTCTTTAACTTTTGGATCAATGTTGTGTTGATAAATTAGGTTTGCATTATTTGAGAATGTCATACCTAACGTCTGGGCTTTCTCTGATGTCCATGTAAATTTTTTGGTGGGGAGGTAGTTTCTTGATGATTGTGATAATGATCCCACTCTTAGAACAGTATATATTTTTTAATATTTAAAAGCAGACCCGTAATTTTACCAAAAACGTATATTGTCTCTACTAACATTTTAAAGTAGTGTTCTGTGCCATCTTCTTTCTTCTTTCTTTTCTTCTTATAGCTCCCACGTTTATTTTTCGTGGCACCGACATATGTCGTATAATTGTTGGATTCCAACTATGTTCTGTTCAGTTACAGTGTTAAATTTGTGTTGCTATTTAATAGTGAATTATAAGTTGTGCTTCCTAATAACGAATTTACAGTCCTATATATTTATTTATTTGTGAACGAGCTATTTACATTACACAAGTTAAATGTAGTTATTTATGGTGTCTTCGGTGTCGATTCACAGGTCCTCTAGATGTTGTAGCACCTAATGTAGCACCTGTAAACAAAATGTTGCATCGTCAGCGAACATTGTATTTTTAATAGTTTGGTTATGTATATTGACTCCTTTTATTTCCTTGTCATTTTGTATCGCTTTTGATAGTATTTCAATGGCTATTATAAATCAATAAGGTGAAAGGGGACAGCCTTGGCGCACTCCACGGTAAAACAGTCTGATAAGTGGCCATTATTTCTAACACAGCTTCTGGCATCTGAATAAAATAAATTAATCCATTTAATAAAATCAACTCCAAAATTTATATATTTCAATGTATTATACATATAATTATGACCAACGCTATCGAATGCCTTTTCAAACTCTACAAAAAAAACAAACAAACAGGTGAGTCAGTTTCGTTTAGAAATTCAACAGATTCAAATAATATACTCTAATATCTTTCTTTGATGAAGCCTGTTTGTGAACCGTCTATTATAGTGGATACTACTTTTTTTTAATCTATTAGCAATTGATTTCGTAGCAATTTTATAATCTACGTTAAGAAATGATATAGGTATCCAGTTAGATAATAATGACAATTCTTTATCTTGTTTTGGTAATAGCGTAGTAATACCTTGTTTCTGTAGATTCGTGAGGTTTCCAGTTTCAAAAGAATAGTTTAGAGAGTTCAAAAGGTATGATTTAATGTCGTTCCAGAATATTTTATAGAATTCTACTGTTAATCCGTTCAACATCCCGGCCATGATTGTATGGGAATGAGAATATGACCTTCGGGTGTAGGCTAGTACGCCAAAATACAGCCTGGTAATCTATCCGTTCACACGTTCAGCCAGAACATCAACATAAGGAGGTATTCGACTGGGGCCTGTTGTCATGTAGTCAAACATAATGTGGCTTACTTTATTTACACTAGTTTCATAGAAATTAGCTGTGCATGGCACATACGGCATTTTCCCACTTAGTAATAAGGTTGTCTGTGATATCGAAGATATCCTAGCTTTGGAATGGCGTCACATAACTGATCATTGCTAGTCAGAAGGTTCAATGTGGCTACCATTTCAATGTGTATGGCATTATTCACAAATTTGAACACGCCCTTTATATCTATTTGTAATCCATAGTTAATGTATAAAGTTCTGCCTTTGTGGAACATGTAGCATAACTTGCCCATCAGATAATTTTGCCCCTCCCCCCCCCCCCCACCATACACGAAGTATGCATGTCCATTGCACTTATTACATACTAGTAGCTAGACAGTTGGTGCTGATGAACATGTATACGAGTTACCAAATTGTACTGTAAAGCTGTGCAAAACATTACGAAGACAATATTAGACAGCAAAGGTGTTTTATTCGGAATTTATTTTCACAGTGATAATCAATGTTCAGTGACATTCAGCTTGCATGCCTGTGCCGACCATGTTCATTTTAGATGTTGTTTAGTTAATTACTATGCATCTACTGTCTTAACATGGGACAGCGTCATATGTAATATCATCTAGTGATGATATGAGGCATCTGGCCCACAGCAACAACATTGGCTTTTGTTAAGACAAGTGTAGCTTCTGAATATCTATCAGGCCTAAAAAAGTGTGTGTTTCGGATAACCCGACCCTACCTGACATTTGTATCAATAAAACGCCGACGCTACATTTTATTAGACGTTTCCAGGTAAAAAGAAATCAGTCATGTTTTATGCAATATAATACAATATTAATGTTGCTAAAAAACAACAAATTTAATAAAAAAATAAAATATGAAAAAAAGTAAAATGCCCCTACCCTACCTAACTTTTTTCGTGGCGTTACCCGAAACAAACAATTATTCCTCACGGCAATATAACCGGATACGGAAATGTTTCTTAAATACAATAGCGAACAGTGGATGCATATATGAGACTTCGCAAGTGCGCTACCTGGTGGTACTCAATGTAAGTCAATTTTGGCGTATCAATATTATGGTATCGAGTCTGCCGGTTATCTTCTTTGCAAATGCTTAGTTAACAAAGGCGCAGACACGCTATAACATCTTATTCAATATTGGTAAAATTTACATATGGTACATACTATATGCTATTGCACACACACATGGCACACTATGATAAAACCTGTCCTATTTGTTTTGTTACCAGTGTATATCAGCACGTTAGTCTGCTCAGCTATGATACGTACGTACATTAACTGATCATCTAATACGAGAAAATGGATAACTAAGATTTTAGCTAGGTGTTCTATTATTGATCAGGCACTATGCTGGTCAATAAAACATATTTTGGCATATCCGATCACATAGATAGTTATTCTCTTTTTGAAAAAAATGCAATTAATTTGATTGCATGTACTATCCTTATTGTGTGATATGCAATTGCTTCTGCTAGATTTTATAAGCCAAACAATAACAATTTTAAAATCGGTATATATTCTTGGCAAGAGAATATGTGACTGTTAAATTGTATTAAAATTGTGTTTTATTGCAATAATAATGCACATTAATACATTGAACTAAATGGAATAAAATAACGTATTCAAGTTGTTCACAATAAAAAAAGTCTATTCCACTCTAATTACTCTAGAATTCACACATTTTCCCCAGAATGGTGGCCATTTTTGGACGGCAGCTTGAATGTATTTACGTGTATATGCATTTTAAATAGTATATTTGAAAATACTAAATACTAGTCCACTAACCATACTGCCCATGTGATGAAAAGTTTGATATATGATTATATTGGTACATTAAAGTTGCCTTTTGAATTGTAGGTATGATTTATATGCTCGTGTGACCTTTCACCTGAAAAGTACGCCAGACAACTACCGGTACTAATATTTTGATTTGTTTGTCGTGGTCTAATCTACCAACATCAAGTATCAAGTCCCAAACTAAGTGAGTTGTCCGGCTACCAGCAACCCATAGTGCGGCTTATTAGAAACTGGCACTCAGTTGAGTGCATAAATCACACATTTGCATGGAAATTGGCAGCCATTTTTATTGTTTTGCAACATCAATATATATTTTCAACTATTCCGTCGCATATGGATACATGTTCAATATAGGAACTAGATAAAGAAAAATGTATCACCAAGGTTGGAACATATCTGTTTGAATGTTCTCATATAAATGGCAATATCCGGGATTAATTAAAACAAATTAATGATTTTTTTATTTTTATGTTGTTATGAACTAATATACCAAAATTTGTTATGAAAACTGGTTGCATTTCTTATTATGTACTGTACATTGATATTTTAGCGAAAAACACATTTTTACCAGAAACATGGCAACCATTTTGGACGCCATCTTCAATTTTGTAACATATACATGCAATTTGAAATGGCTGTTGTCAGATTCCGTTAGAAGATTCATTTCTGCAACTATTAATAAACAAAAATACCAATTTTCATATCATCTTGTATACATAAATTTAATGATATTCAGAGGGAAGGTGTGATGTTTTGCATTCATTTGACCTTTGACCATAAGGTAGGTCAGACTACACCGATACTTTTGGTTAATGTTTTGATTTTGAACTGGCATGGACTGATCTACCAAAATCAAGTATCAAACCTAATGAGTAGTCTGATGTATACATAAGCCTAAATTTGAAATCTGACCCCAGGACCAATTTGTACAATTGTAGCCCTTTCGTATTTCAAGCCAAAAATATCACTCTTCAAAAAAGATGTTTTCTCTACACTGGGAATTTCAAAGAAGTAAAGGCAAATCTAATATGATGCTGGACCAGGGCTTGCTCTTATGATGACAGTGTTGAATATGTAAATAAATAAATCAGTTAACACATTTCCTAGATGTAGGTCACATTTTGTTGACATTAAATTCAACTTGTCCAACTTGCGTCATCCACAGGTGATTCTAGCGTGTCTTGGATAGTCAATTATTGTTTGTAGCCCCAATTCTCATGGATTCGTGCCTTTTCATTGATTCGTGCCCCTAGAAAACAAGTGAATAAGCATATTCTAAGAATAGTGTTAATTGAAAACTATTTTAAAAATTTGTATTTTAAGTTGTTTCCCACGGTTTTCTAAGTTACAGTTGCATACAATTGTGATTTACCACCTATTTTGTGATTTTTCTACATACTTCCTTAATCTGAAGAGGGTCTGTTGCAAATTATGCATAAAATGTGATATATGTTGATTTCTAGGTGAATCTGGACTTCACCATATTTCAATTTGATGCATCTAGGCAGCAACACTTTTTAGCTTGACTACAGTTCTTTAGGGTATAGCGGATTTTAGGGTATAGCAGATAGGTATATACTTTTTAACACAATATTTTTTTATATTGTACATTTATAATAAATAAAATATTACCGTTAGGAACAGTGATCCATCCCCCACACAATGACATGTTTACTTTGATATAGCAGTTTCCTTGCCGTGCGTAAAGCTTCAAGAAACACAATGACGTAACCGGAAGTTTACACCAGGTAAAGCGAAAGTAAGTCGCTCCAGAGTAATTTCACTGAAAATGTATAAACAGTTAGTTTGGAAGAAACAAACTCTGTGAATAATATGATGTATAATCATGTCCTCTATAACTGGAAAGAAGCTTGGTTCATAAATCACACCATGTCACTGAACACAGACGTCAATAATAACGCACGTGCTTCCGGCAGTAACGGATCATCCTAATTTGCGTACAAATCAGATTTGCGGGGATCGTCTCAAAATCAATATGACCTGCGAACAATATATCAAATGGGTTTGTTATGCCACCGGAGACGGGTGGCACACAGTGTTCGGACCGTCCGTCGATCCGTCCGTCCGTATGTCAGTCAGTCCGTCACACGTTTTGGTTAACCAGGTCGTAACAGTTTCTCAAACTGGCCATAGCATCTCCTTACGTTGCTTTTATTATTATACATGTATGTAGCTTCATTCTATCTTCATGAAAGAGGGGGTGTTTCATTGTAGAGAGATCAACACCACAGGGATTGAAAATTCTAATTGACATTGACAACTACAATTTTAAAATTTGTGAATATTTATTTTAAAGGCATTCATTTTCTAAATAAAAATAATACTGGTCAGGCCCGTAGCCACGATGAGGCAGACGAGGCAGCCGCCTTGTCTCAGATTTTGCCTTTTTTTTATGATTTTTACACTCGATCGTTTTGCGGTATGTTTGAATTTCTGTAAAAAGTTGAGGCGAACTGTCGGCGCATGCTGGGGTGTTGACTTAGTGGTTTTTTTTCACTCGACGCCAATATACATTGTTGCTGGAAAAAAGTAACAATAGCACATGTGTGCCCACCTCCCCATGCCATTTTTTTCTGGGGTGTTGACTTTTTTCTTCTTTTTTCTCACTTCCAACCCCGATGTTGCTGCAAAAAAGTAACAAAAGCACAGGTGTGCCAACCTCCCCTCGACATTTTTTTTCTGGGGTGACTGTTTTTTTGTTTACTTCCAACCCCAATGTTGCTGGAAAAAATAACAAAAGCTCATGTGTGCGCACCTCTCGCCAATTTTTTTCTGGGGTGTTGACTTTGTTTTTACTTCTCTTCCAGCCCGAATGTTGCTGGAAAAAATAACAAAAGCACAGGTGTTCCCACCTCCCTTCGCCAATTTTTTTTCTGGGGTGTTGTCTTGGTGGTTTTTTTCACTACGCCAATGCTGCTGGAAAAATAACAAAAGCACATGTGTGCTCACCTCTCCTCGCCAATTTTTTTTTCTGGGGTGTTGACTTTGTTTTATTTTCACCGCCAATGTTGCTGGAAAAAATATGCGATTTCAGGGCATTATATTTAATGCCGTATCCGGTGGTTCATGTTCATAATCAGTTTTTATCAGATTTTGGCGCTAAACAAAAAATATGTGGCAAACAGTGCAGATCCTGATGAGCCAGCTCGTTACGAGCCGGCTCATCTGGATGTACACTGTTTGTCAATACCACTATACATGCATGTGAGGTTTAAATGGTTAATATTACATGTACATTCGTGAAGTTATAGTCTGATTTATTAATTACTAATTACAGGGCGATGGTGTATATTGATGGACCAGCCCGTCGGTGCCTCGCGGATTGACGGAATGAGCCAATCTGATTGGTTCATTCCATCATTTTGCGGGGGTCCGACGGGTGGGTCCATCAATGGACACCATCATCAATCACATTTAATACACTCAGTAACACTGTTTACGGCCACCACCTCGGCCCAACCCTTCACAGGACTCGAATCATTGCCGGGACTCATAGAAAATGTGTGGCAAACAGTGCAGATCCTCATGAGACGTTTTGATCATTAAGAGCCGCCTCATCTACATGTACACTGTTTGCCACTACCACTATACATGACTGTGAGGTTAAAAGGGTAATGTTACATGTTACATGTACATTTGTGAAGTTATTCTCTATGATTTATTAATTAATAATTACAGTTAATACACGGTTTACCACCATGTATGTATTCAGTATGTCTCGCCGGGAATCGGCGCACCACTGCCCCCCACCCCCACTGCCCCCCCCACCCGCATCACTCTATATTTTAATTCAGTCTCATAACGACATTTATTTGTTTTTATGGCACCACCCATCACATTGCTTCAAGAAAATATTGGGATGAAAAAAAGTTTTAAGCAGTGTAAATATATTTTTTTTATTTTTCAGTTACACATGTACACATACACATTACATGATGACACAGATTTAATCAGTGTTAATGTGATATGCATGTAAGCATGTTTCCTAGTCATTTACAAAACAAATACATGATTTGGAATGTTTTGAGACACCCCCTCAGCAACTGTCGCACACGTATCCGATAAACACCAAAGCTATCCGTTACTGACTAATTCAGTGCGTTAGGTAAACAAGGAATTATGCAAGGAAAACATTGGAATAAACTAAAAAAGTAACCCAATTTGGAAAGAAGACACTTTTTCCTGTCTACTGGTACCAGGTACTTGTCCAAATGTTCTACTTTAAAGACGTATGCAGCAATAATCTTCTTAGCTATCCGCTAAACACTAATGAACTGTATTCGAAGAATAAGTAGAGCTTATGTTGTCGGAAGCAAGTCAAAACGGCCCGTGGTCAAAACAGCCCGGATTTGGTCAAAACGGCCCCTAAGTTTTAGGAATTTGGTCAAAACGGCCCCCTATTATATATTTTTTTATTTTTGTGTACATATATATCTATATATTCTTATTATTCATCTAAAATAACAATAATAAATGACCTTGTAGTATGAATATTGATGAAAATGAACTTTAATATGCATGCAATATATTATTTATATATTGGTATATGGTTTGTATATCTTATCAATTACAATGGATGTTTTTCACACCTTTATGAAGACAAATGTCCATTATCTAACACCTTGTATTTTAGTGGGGATACAACACAATTAATAACAACTCGTTACAGTCGATAATAATAGTATTTTATAGAGTTGAATAAATACAGCACATGTATACTATAACACGTTGGCGAACAGTGTAGTCCTTGACCAGACTGAGAATTCAGTTATAAATGTGCTATATATAGAATCAACAAGTAGTTATTTACAAGATGGGAAACAGTGTAGATCCTGATCAGACTGTGAATGCAATTTCCCATATATCATGAACAAGTGGTTATGTACACGATATATAGCATCAACAAGTAGTTATTTACAAGATGGGAAACAGTGTAGATCCCGATCAGACTGTGAGTGCAAATTCCCATATAGCTATAAATGCAACAAATGGTTATGTACAATAAACAGTGTAATGTTGGCAAGATTAACGCAGATAGTAGTGTACATGCAGGCCACATGTATGAGGTGTAGTAGATTCTGTGAGTGGTTACACGTCCTGGCGGGCGACACGCGGCTTGTAGATGGTAGACACCTTCTTCAAGAGACCATGGCGTGGCAGTCAGGTTCCCCTGTCGGTAGCTGAAATTGATAAGTACATACATAAAGTGTAATTCTGGTATATTATGTCAGTATATTATGTAAGTATGGCTATGTCCCGTATTATTGGTATATGTACTTGTATCTGTGATATGGTCACCATATTGGACACGTTCGTATACTGCATATCTTATCTACACCAATGCATTCATTTATATAAATGCCATCGCACATTTCGTAATCATTAAAATTAAACTGTAATTACCTGTCCCATGCCTCGAAGATCAGAGACTGCATGCTGCGATACGTCTTCCTCTGCAGCCTGCGCAGCGCCATCTCTGATACCAGTTTGACCTGGTTATTCGCCTCGCCTGCTTCTTCGTGCAGGACCTTCAGCAAGGTGTAGAATGGCGGAGCAACGCCTGCTCGAACATTCAGACGTCTGTGCCAGCCTGAAAATATATAAATAGCATATACAACCGAATGTCATTTATTTCTTTTTGATTTAAATGTACACGGACGGACGGCGTGATAAAGAAAAAAGGTGAAAGTGAATGGGTTTAACGTCCCACCAACAGCTAGGGTCATATAGACGGGACCACAGTTTAAAGTCTCGTCCGACAGACCAGTGGGATGGAAATACTATGAAAGTATTTTTGATGCCTAATGCCTAATGCGAGTTTGAACCCTCAACCTCCGAATTGGAAGTCGGGTGTTCTTACCTTTAGGCCACAATCCATCCCCTGTGATAAAAAAACCATGCTTACCTTCGCAGTCGTTGTTTGTGCGAACAGACTGGCCGAATATACACCAGTTCGCGACAGCCCATGTTGACGACTCCATCCATGTCTTTTCCACATAGTCGAGGAGTGGGGCGATCTGCTCTGAGCTGTTGAGGTCTCGTAGGGCGTCGAAGGTAGGTCTGATGTGTTCCTCAGGGAGAAAGGGTAGACACAGAAGTTTCCTAATGTAGCAGTACGTCCCCTCATTCTGGATGTACTGCGTGGACAGTCCAAGACTCTGCAATAACAGTAGACATACATTATATATGTTTCCTAATATTAACGGACATTACTATTTATATTCTGTATTTACTGTGCATACTGAGTGGGCTTGTACCTTTAATATATATGAATTAGAAGAAGAATGTATATATAGTACATTTAATTATGTTATTTAAACCATTCAATTATAATAATTACCTGAACATGTCACCACACCGCCTGGCTCCAGTGAAATGAACAACCACGCACGCGAACGTCATGAAACACGTGACGCACTCCCTTCCAAAGGGCAACCTCGAAGTCGCAGACGACTTCCGCGACACATTCTTCACCCTCCATTCCGCGAAGAATCGTCTGAAATTATACACAAATCGTACGGACGAACGAACGGACTAACAGACAGATTCAGAGAGATGCCTATAAAAGAAACATTTGTGTTGCAATAATAAAGTATTTAACAGGATGAGCGAAATTTAAGGTTTACACGGTTTTCGATTCCGAGAAAAAACATTCACATTGTTAAACATTACAATCACAATTGCAATGGACAGACCTGATAAACCTCTATTATAGTCAACTTACCCGTGTTGCAGCGACGATGCTGCCACTCCTTGCAGGTATCGCAGGCAATCGCATGATGATTACTTCTGACCGTACCACTGCACTCAATACACTGATAAATCATGATGTCTATTGTGACGACGTTTGTAACGGGATTCAATATATATCGTATTAAGCAATTAGGATGGATTATTTTTTTGAAATTAAGTCATTAATTTTAATACATTAACAATTTAACTTTATTGAATTAAAATGCCACCAGTATCGTTCGAAATGCATTTCATTAATTAACAGCTTAGCTTTATGTATTTAATTTGCCGCGAACATCGCTCATAGTATAAACATCAAAAGGAGCAATTAGTAGTTTAAACAATTTCATTAATTAACAGCTTAGCTTTATGTATTAACTTTGCCGCGAACATCGTTTTACCTTAATTATTACTTCAAAAACACACTTGTAGTATAAACATCAAAAGGAGCAATTAGTAGTTTAAACATTTTAGCCGCAATACTTTCCCACCCATCGATAATTGGATTAATCCTGCTATGCAATCAATAAAAAAATAATTAACCATCATCCTAGTGACAACGCGTAACGATTTGCACGAAAATTATGAAAAATATTGGAACGATTACGGATAAAATACGGTAATATAACACAATTTTTGTTTTGTTTTATTAAATTATATTATTTATCCTTATTATTCATTATACTACATTATACTGGCTATATACTATCCAAAACTCTGAAAAATACATAAAATACAAATTATACCTCATTTTTTTTTTTTGGGGGGGCCGTTTTGACCAAATATGGGCCGTTTTGACCATTTATTTTGGACGGGGGCCGTTTTGACCAATTTAGGGGGGCCGTTTTGACCAAATCCGGGCCGTTTTGACCACGGGCCATTTTGACCACGGGCCGTTTTGACTGTAATCCATCTTGTCACCCCGGCGTCGGCGTCACCGTCACGCCTTGGTTAAGGTTTTTAGTCAAGTTTGTATATGGAATACTACTGGCCCTACACCCACCATACTTGGACAACTTCATCTCCTAGTGATGCACATCAATAACCCCTCATCTATATTTGACATTGACCTACATTTCCTCTTGAATTACTTACTTAATTCCCCTTGGTTAAGGTTTTTAGTCAATCTTGGTTAAGGTTTTTTTTCAAGCTTGTACATTGAATACTATTGTGCATCCAGACACCATACTTCGACAACCTTTTCTCATAGGTATGTACATCAATAACCCCTGATCTATATTTGACCTTGACCTACATTTCCTCTTGAATTACTTGGTTAATTCCCCTTGGTTAAGGTTTTTACTCAATCTTGGTTAAGGTTTTTAGTCAAGCATGTATATGCAATACTACTGGCCCTACACCCACCATACTTGGACAACTTCATCTCCTAGTGATGCACATCAATAACCCCTCATCTATATTTGACCTTGACCTACATTTCCTCTTGAATTACTTACTTAATTCCCCTTGGTTAAGGTTTTTAGTCAATCTTGGTTAAGGTTTTTTTTTCAAGCTTGTACATTGAATACTATTGTGCATCCAGACACCATACTTCGACAACCTTTTCTCATAGGTATGTACATCAATAACCCCTGATCTATATTTGACCTTGACCTACATTTCCTCTTGAATTACTTGGTTAATTCCCCTTGGTTAAGGTTTTTACTCGACCTTGGTTAAGGTTTTTAGTCATGCTTGTATATGCAATACTACTGGCCCTACACCCACCATACTTGGACAACTTCATCTCCTTGTGATGCACATCAATAACCCCTCATCTATATTTGACCTTGACCTACATTTCCTCTTGAATTACTTACTTAATTCCCCTTGGTTAACGTTTTTAGTCAATCTTGGTTAAGGTTTTTTTTTCAAGCTTGTACATTGAATACTATTGTGCATCCAGACACCATACTTCGACAACCTTTTCTCATAGGTATGTACATCAATAACCCCTGATCTATATTTGACCTTGACCTACATTTCCTCTTGAATTACTTGGTTAATTCCCCTTGGTTAAGGTTTTTACTCAACCTTGGTTAAGGTTTTTAGTCAAGCTTGTATATGCAATACTACTGGCCCTACACCCACCATACTTGGACAACTTCATCTCCTAGTGATGCACATCAATAACCCCTCATCTATATTTGACCTTGACCTACATTTCCTCTTGAATTACTTACTTAATTCCCCTTGGTTAAGGTTTTTAGTCAATCTTGGTTAAGGTTTTTTTTCAAGCTTGTACATTGAATACTATTGTGCATCCAGACACCATACTTCGACAACCTTTTCTCATAGGTATGTACATCAATAACCCCTGATCTATATTTGACCTTGACCTACATTTCCTCTTGAATTACTTGGTTAATTCCCCTTGGTTAAGGTTTTTACTCAACCTTGGTTAAGGTTTTTAGTCAAGCTTGTATATGCAATACTACTGGCCCTACACCCACCATACTTGGACAACTTCATCTCCTTGTGATGCACATCAATAACCCCTCATCTATATTTGACCTTGACCTACATTTCCTCTTGAATTACTTACTTAATTCCCCTTGGTTAACGTTTTTAGTCAATCTTGGTTAAGGTTTTTTTTCAAGCTTGTACATTGAATACTATTGTGCATCCAGACACCATACTTCGACAACCTTTTCTCATAGGTATGTACATCAATAACCCCTGATCTATATTTGACCTTGACCTACATTTCCTCTTCAATTACTTACTTAATTCCTTTTGGTTAAGGTTTTTAGTCAACCTTCTATATGGAATACTACTGGCCCTACACCCACCATACTTGGGACAACTTCATCTCCTAGTGATGTACATCAACAACCCCTGATCTATATTTGACCTTGACCTACATTTCCTCTTGAATTACTTACTTAATTCCCCTTGGTTAACGTTTTTAGTCAAGCTTGTAGATGGAATACTCCTGGCCCTACACCAACCATACTTGGACAACTTCATCTCCTAGTGATGTACATCAACAACCCCTGACCTATATTTGACCTTGACCTACATTTAACCTTGAATTACTTACTTAATTCCCCTTGGTTAAGGTTTTTACTCGACCTTGGTTAAGCATTTTACTCAAGCTTGTACATGGAATACTATTGTGCGTACAGACACCATACTTGGACAACCTTTTCTCATAGTGATGTACATCAATAACCCCTGATCTATATTTCACCTTGACCTACATTTCCTCTTGAATTACTTACTTAATTCTCTTTGGTTAAGGTTTTTAGTCAAGCTTGTAGATGGAATACTCATGGCCCTACACCAACCATACTTGGACAACTTCATCTCCTAGTGATGTACATCAACAACCCCTGACCTATATTTGACCTTGACCTACATTTAACCTTAAATTACTTACTTAATTGCCCTTGGTTAAGGTTTTTACTCAACCTTGGTTAAGGTTTTTAGTCACACTTGTAGATGGAATACTATTGTGCATACAGACACCATACTTGGATAACTTTTTCTCATAGGGATGTACATCAATAACCCCTGACCTTTATTTTACCTTCACCTACATTTAACCTTGAATTACTTGCTTAATGTTTATTGTCAAACTTGTATATGGAATACTTCTGGGCCTACATCAACTATACTTGGACAACTTCATCTCCTAGTGATGTACATCAATAATCCCTGACCTATATTTGACCTTGACCTACTTTTATCCTTGGATTACTTAGTTATCTCCCCTTGGTTACGGTTTTTGCTCAAGCTTGTATATGGATTACTCCTGGGCCTACAGCAACCATACTTGGAAAACTTTATCTCCTAGTGATGTACATCAATAACCCCTGACCTATATCTGACATTGACCTACATTTAACCTTGAATTACTTACTTAATTTCCCTTGGTTAATGTTTTTAGTCAACCTTATTAAGGTTTTTATGCAGGCCGCAGCCACCTTCTTTGTCAAGCTATGTGTACATCGCCAACCCTCGTAGTCGAGCTATGCTGTTCTCCTACAGCTCTTGTTTATTGTACGAGTGATCAAGGAATGTCACTCAAATGTGCAAAAAGTTGTAGGGCACGAACCTGATGAGAAGTTTCAAGATAAATTAGGTGACTTGGGTGGGATATTTCTAGGGACTCTAAGACTTGCATAAACAACAATTTTGGCGAATTCCTTATGAGCACTCATAGTCCAGTGTTTGAACTTTATGTTCATGTATACATTTTCAGGAATTAATCAGAATAGAACACACGATATGAATTTATTTGCTTAGGGGCACGAAGAGTGAATGCATACTTTTTCATGAATAACAAAAAAGTTACCTTCCCCCAAAAAAATTATTTGATGAAATTCCGTAAAATATTGTTATTTCGAAAAAAAAAATTCTTAGTGGAATTTAACAGGGGGGCTAAAAATAGATTTTAGATCTTTTTATTTGTGAACTGATTTTCAAAATATAACTTGTTTTCTTAGTTACATCATTTCCAAGCTATCTAGCCAGGTTTCGGAGTCGATTTCCCAAATTATTAATTTTTTTGGCTCCTCCCCCACCTCTTCCGCCTCTTTTTCCCCCATGATAAATTCCCATAACAGGAATTTCCCTAGGATTTTTATGCCCCCGCCACCGAATGATGAGGGGGGCATATTCGGTTCGTCCGATCATTACCAAACTCCCACAATAGCTTCCTCACATTGATACCTATCCATCCACTGATCAAGTGTCATTCGGGTAATCTTGACCGTCAGCTCGGTGACCACGGTTTGATATTTGTGTCAATAATTTTATACGTATTTCTGAATGTTGAATACCTCTTGATCTGTTAGTCGGATCATTACCAAACTTCATTGATAGCTTCCTCACATTGATGGCTAGCTATCCACACAGTGTCATTCGGGTCACCTTGACCTGGGTGTCAACAATTTTGGGTGTGTGTCCAAATGTTGAGTGACTATCTCCTGATCCGTTGGTCAGATCATTGCAAAACTTCATCAATAGCTTTGTCACATTGATGGCTAGCCCCCCAGTGTCATTTGTGTGACCTTGACCTTTGTGGGTGACACTCGCCGGCAATTGCCTTGTTTTAAGACCTGTTTACAAATTGAAATGGTGCTAGGGATTTTTTTATTTTCTTATTTCTCCTTGAATGTTTAGTTGTCACTGGTTACTACTATGCTACCCATATAGGTAGCGCATTCAGTGATCAAGGTGCGCATGTACACCATGCATCCAAGCACGGATTCTGACCAATATACATGTACATTGTACTACACACACGTTGGGAATGTGTTTCATCACGTTCTAGGCATATCTGAGACCTTTAAGAGTTACCGTAAAACCCCATTCAATAAATCTGTTGCAGTTAGAAGCAAAGTGGATGGGGTAATGGCAAGCCTTCTGCATATTTTCCCGCTCACGTCGGCGTGGCTACAGACGGTCAAGACTCAGCCAGCATCAGATGTGACACGCTGTATGTCTTGTATTAACCAGGAGACCGCCCCGCTCGTTCTCTATGGTGATGACCATTGGTTGGTACCATCATGTAATTAACCTTTCACCTTTCAAGTCACTTGATCTGTTCTATGTTGAACTTTTAAACTTATTCCATTAGTTAGAAAAGGTGTATTGTTGTAAAAAGTCAGAAGCATTCTACAAATGAAGCAGATCCTGATGAGACGACTCGTTTCGAGCCGTCTCATCTGGATCTACATCATTTGAAAACATTAGTATCGAGGTCTGTAGTGTTGAAAGGGTTAATATCTTTAATTGAAATGTACATTTAGACCCGAGATACAAATGTAGTTACATGCAGTTTGCTGATTCTCATGTCCAACCCTGGTCTCGGTAGACTCGGGAGGCATATATTGTTCGGACTGTCCGTATGTGGGTCCGGTTCTTGTTATCCCCACGCCGATAGGCAAGAGGGAATATAGCGTTAGTCCATGTACGTACGTACGTTCATTTTTCAATAATTCATGAACCGCTTCACTGATTTTGATAATATTTGGCTACAATGTGTGTCTATGGATGGTGTTTTGTTTTGCGTCCGACCACCCAAGGTGAAGGTCACTGATGACTTGTTCACCTTGTTTGTAAGGCAAAAATGTTTTTTATGCCACCGGGTTTCGAAGAAACGGGTGGCATATAGTGTTTGGACCGTCCGTCCGTCCGTCACACTTTTCGGTTAACCACTTTGTCACAGTTTCTCAAATATGCTGCAGGTGGCATCCGCGTTCGACAGACACATTTCTTGTTTTTTCTGTTTTCAATAACTCCTCAACCGCTTCACCGATTTTCATAATATTTGGCCACAATGTGTGTCTAGGGATGGTGCTTTGTTTTGCATATGACCCACGTCCGAACGCCGAAGGTCAAGGTCATTGAGGACTTATGTTCACCTTGTTTGTAAGGCAAAACTTTATGTTTTTTTTCTTTTTTCAGTGACTCATGAACCGCTTCATTGATTTTCACAATATTTGGCCACAATGTGTGTCATGGGAATCCCGGATGCTGCTTTGTTTTGCATACTACCCACGTCCGACCGCCCAAGGTATTAAGGCTGCCAGCGAGGAGATTAATTTCTTTTAACGATGCCAGTTCTTGTTTTTGTACTTTCTACTGGTAACAACGTATGTCCGAATGTACGAGGCAATGATGTTGATACAATGTATCGTGGTTAGTCTGCATTCAAAAACTTTTCATTGGATAACTTTTTCTCATAGGGATGTACATCAATAACCCCTGACCTTTATTTTACCTTCACCTACATTTAACCTTGAATTACTTGGTTAATGTTTATAGTCAAGCTTGTATATGGAATACTTCTGGGCCTACATCAACCATACTTGGACAACTTCATCTCCTAGTGATGTACATCAATAATCCCTGACCTATATTTGACCTTGACCTACTTTTATCCTTGGATTACTTAGTTATCTCCCCTTGGTTACGGTTTTTACTCAAGCTTGTATATGGAATACTCCTGGGCCTACAGCAACCATACTTGGAAAATCACGCACCTACGTCCAAGGTCAAGGTCACTGTTGAAGGTCAAAGGTCAAACCTATTGAAATTCCCTTCCCTTCCGCTCTATATCTTTCTACACGATGCATGGATTATCAAATGGCTTGGCACAAATGTTTCTCATGATGAAAGTAAGGTGTCGCGATCAATAACCACGCACCTACGTCCAAGGTCAAGGTCAAACCTATTGAAATTCCCTTCCGCTCTATATCTTCTACACCGATGCATGGATTATCAATTGCTAACCACGCACCTACGTCCAAGGTCACAGTTGAAGGTCAAAGGTCAAACCTATTGAAATTCCCTTCGTCTCTATCTTCTACACCGAACAGCTGGATTATCAAATGGCTTGGCACAAATGTTTCTCATGATGAGAAGGTGTGTCGCAATCAATAAACCACGCACCTACGTCCAAGATCAAGGTCACAGTTGAAGGTCAAAGGTCAAAACCTATTGAAATTCCCTTCCGCTACTATCTTCTACACCGATGCATGGATTATCAAATGCTTGGCACAAATGTTTCTCAGGATGAGAAGTGTGTCGCGATCAATAACCACGCACCTACATCCAAGGTCAAGGTCACAGTTGAAGGTCAAAGGTCAAAAATATTGAAATTCCCAAATGGCTTGGCACAAATGTTTCTCACGATGAGAAGGTGTGTCGCGATCAATAACCACGCACCTACGTCCGAGGTCAAGGTCACTGTTGAAGTCAAAGGTCAAAACCTATGAAATTCCCTTCCGCTCTATGTCTTACACCGATGCATGGATTATCAAATGGCTTAGCACAAATGTTTCTCATGATGAGAAGGTGTGTCACAATCAATAACCACGCACCTACGTCCAAGGTCAAGGTCACAGTTGAAGGTCAAAGGTCAAACCTATTGAAATTCCCTTCCGCTCTATATCTTCTACACCGATGCATGGATTATCAAATGCCTTGGCACAAATGTTTCTCAGGATGAGAAGGTGTGTCTCGATCAATAACCACGCACCTACGTCCAAGGTCAAGGTCATAGTTGAAGGTCAAAGGTCAAAGGATGGTGTTTTGTTTTGCGTCCGACCACCCAAGGTGAAGGTCACTGATGACTTGTTCACCTTGTTTGTAAGGCAAAAATGTTTTTTATGCCACCGGGTTTCGAAGAAACGGGTGGCATATAGTGTTTGGACCGTCCGTCCGTCCGTCACACTTTTCGGTTAACCACTTTGTCACAGTTTCTCAAATATGCTGCAGGTGGCATCCGCGTTCGACAGACACATTTCTTGTTTTTTCTGTTTTCAATAACTCCTCAACCGCTTCACCGATTTTCATAATATTTGGCCACAATGTGTGTCTAGGGATGGTGCTTTGTTTTGCATATGACCCACGTCCGAACGCCGAAGGTCAAGGTCATTGAGGACTTATGTTCACCTTGTTTGTAAGGCAAAACTTTATGTTTTCTTTTTTCAGTGACTCATGAACCGCTTCATTGATTTTCACAATATTTGGCCACAATGTGTGTCATGGGAATCCCGGATGCTGCTTTGTTTTGCATACTACCCACGTCCGACCGCCCAAGGTATTAAGGCTGCCAGCGAGGAGATTAATTTCTTTTAACGATGCCAGTTCTTGTTTTTGTACTTTCTACTGGTAACAACGTATGTCCGAATGTACGAGGCAATGATGTTGATACAATGTATCGTGGTTAGTCTGCATTCAAAAACTTTTCATTGGTTCATTGATTGAATGATGTTGTGACATATGAATGGCGTCAGTGTGATTACATAATATAAACCAGTCCACATTCTCTACAATGAAAATGGCCATTATATTCATTTTGTTGCAGAACATGTCATTGATAAACGTGTCTGACTGGAGAAATGCGGCGGATGGATATGTGGCCAGTGGACATGTAGCTCAGTCAAATACCACACTCATGTAGCCTGTTCATGTTCTACATTGCTTGTTAGATCCTGATCAGACTGATCTGGATTTACACTGGTCGCAAAACCCATGAGCCACATTTCTCTAGTCATAGCCACAAATATAATCCCATCTGTGGTCTTTATCCACTGGGAAACAATAGGAATTCCTTGAGGAGCCTCAGAATTGCTACGTGTTTCATCGCCTTATCGGACAAACTTGATTCCAAAGGGCATCATCAGACTCTGATGAGAAACAGTAGGAATTGCTCGGTGAACCTCGGAGTTCCTTCAGCATTTCCTAGCATTGACCGATAACCTTGATTTGATACTAAATGACACAAGTCCAGCTATTCTCTGTCAGGCGTGGCTCAGAAACAGTAAGAATTCCTTGGTGAACCTCTGAATTCCTGCGCGTTTCCTAGCCTTGCCCGATATACTTGATACTGAAGGACACTAGCCTAGTATTCCCTATTGTTGCTATGTTGCAGCGGCAAGACGTCGCTATTGTTCCAGGCGGCCGTCAGTTATGCCACGCAGGACCTCCACGTGGTGGTTATCAGCCCTCGACCTTTGACCCGCATGCCGCCTGCCGTCCACGGCATGACCCGACCCGAGAAGGCAGGACTGCTCAAGACACTGACATTTCAGTGAGAAAGCTGTTTAACCCTTTCAACACCACACGCCTGTATAGTGGTATTGGTAAATAGTGTAGATCCAGATGAGCCGTCTCATCAGGATCTGCACTTTTTGCATGTAATTTTCATATTTTTGAGAACAAAAAACCCTTTTCATAAATGGACTTAGTCACTAGTCTGAAAATCATTTTGGATTGGCTGCAAAATTAACATGTCAAAATCCATTCCAGTTACTTAGGAGTGAAAGGGTTAATATATATATTCATTTTTATGCGCACATTTGAAAACAGGACATACAGCATGATGCTATCCGTCTGTGTAATTTGCAATTAAATTTTTAATAGCACTGTATCTCTCCAACCTTAATTCAGATTTACTTGAAACTTCACATGCTTCTTTTTCAGCCATGTTTTCATTCTATACCCCATGTCGAAGGTCAATGTCAAAGGACTCGATTTTGAGTTAAAGGTTTAGTAAAACATAATTACCTTTTGACCATGCCTTAGTAGGCTTTTATGTGACTTCCGAGCTATATTTTGTGTCAATTTTGGGTCGTGGTCGTTAGAGAGAATCGCCATATTTGGGTCACTGGTGTATACTACACCATCCCATATTGGGGCTCCTATAGTGTTCAACAGTGACTCTGAAAGTGGTGAATCTCACTACGTGTCTTGCGACAACAAACTTTTTACTTAACCCTTACTACGTTGAATTAAATGTTGTCGTCTGCTGGAAATGTTTTATTTTCAATATTTCTCGACAAAAACCTGGTTTTGACAGCACATGAGATTCTCAGAAAACCAGTTTACTGGAGACGATTCTCATGTGCTGTCAAAACCAGTTTTTTGTTTAGAATTAAAGCAAAAATGACAAACAGCTTTCCGTCAACAGCGTAGGAAGGTTTAAATTGTAAGTTGGGGTATGGTCCGATCCACAAACAGCAGCAAACATGAATTTGCAAATGTATAATTGTGCATGCACAGTTAAGAGTGTTGTTTCAATATAGAGTTGGGGAATGCTCTGTAGCCTATTTCACCAACATTGCAAAGTATACTTTCAGGGAGAAATTTTCAATTTTAGGATAAATTTATTAATTTTTATTATACTGAATTTATTACATTATCACAGCCATTTTGGCTGTGATAATGTAATAAATTCAGTATAATAATTCTGAGCACTTTTAATCATCAAATATATGCAGTCATTAGTTCGATATGAAATAATGCATTTCGGGAAAAATAAATGATTACTCCCTCAAAGTATACTTTGCTAGATAAGTATACTTTGCAATGTTGATGAAATAGGCTACAGATGTACAAAGTGTCGTATATTTACTTAACAAAATTTTGTTGTTGCACGACACATGCCTACCTATAAGGTGACATTCGCCACTTTCTGGGTCACAGTTGAATTCTATAGGAGCCTATTTTAGAGAGCACTGTCTGGGTCACAGTTGAATTCTATTGGAGCCTATTTTAGAGAGCACTGTCTGGGTCACAGTTGAATTCTATAGGAGCCTATTTTAGATTCAATTCATATGGACACAGCGGTGACATATTCCCTATAGTAAACCAATGTGTTCCCTATTCAGGGATTCCGCTGGGGAAAATAAAAAAATCACCAAAAAGATAAAAAAAAAAAAAGAAAAGGAATAACCAATAGGATAAAAATTGGGGATAAAAAATTACAATTTTCTAAAAAAAAAAAATTCCTTTTTAGCTCGACTATTCGAAGAATAAGTAGAGCTTATGTTGTCACCCCGGCGTCGGCGTCACCGTCACGCCTTGGTTAAGGTTTTTAGTCAAGCTTGTATATGGAATACTACTGGCCCTACACCCACCATACTTGGACAACTTCATCTCCTAGTGATGTACATCAATAACCCCTGATCTATATTTGACCTTCACCTACATTTCCTCTTGAATTACTTGGTTAATTCCCCTTGGTTACGGTTTTTAGTCGATCTTGGTTAAGGTTTTTAGTCAAGTTTGTATATGCAATACTACTGGCCATACACCCACCATACTTGGACAACTTCATCTCCTAGTGATGCACATCAATAACCCCTGATCTATATTTGATCTTGACCTATATTTCCTCTTGAATTACTTACTTAATTCCCCTTGGTTAAGGTTTTTAGTCAACCTTGGTTAAGGTTTTTTTTCAAGCTTGTACATTGAATACTATTGTGCATCCACACACCATACTTCGACAACCTTTTCTCATAGGTATGTACATCAATAACCCCTGATCTATATTTGACCTTGGCCTACATTTCCTCTTCAATTACTTACTTAATTCCTTTTGGTTAAGGTTTTTAGTCAACCTTCTATATGGAATACTACTGGCCCTACACCCACCATACTTGGACAACTTCATCTCCTAGTGATGTACATCAACAACCCCTGATCTATATTTGACCTTCACCTACATTTCCTCTTAAATTACTTAATTCCCCTTGGTTAACGTTTTTAATCAAGCTTGTACATGGAATACTCCTGGCCGTACACCAACCATACTTGGACAACTTCATCTCCTTGTGATGTACATCAACAACCCCTGACCTATATTTGACCTTGACCTACATTTAACATTGAATTACTTACTTAATTCCCCTTGGTTGAGGTTTTTACTCGACCTTGGTTAAGCTTTTTACTCAAGCTTGTACATGGAATACTATTGTGCATAGACACCATAATTGGACAACCTTTTCTCATAGTGATGTACATCAATAACCCCTGATCTATATTTGACCTTGACCTACATTTCCTCTTGAATTACTTACTTAATTCTCTTTGGTTAAGGTTTTTACTCAAGCTTGTAGATGGAATACTCATGGCCCTACACCAACCATACTTGGACAACTTCATCTCCTAGTGATGTACATCAACAACCCCTGACCTATATTTGACCTTGACCTACATGTAACCTTAAATTACTTACTTATTTCCCCTTGGTTAAGGTTTTTACTCAACCTTGGTTAAGGTTATTAGTCAAGCTTGTAGATGGAATACTATTGTGCATACATACACCATACTTGGATAACTTTTTCTCATAGGGATGTACATCAATAACCCCTGACCTTTATTTTACCTTCACCTACATTTAACCTTGAATTACTTGGTTAATGTTTATAGTCAAGCTTGTATATGGAATACTTCTGGGCCTACATCAACCATACTTGGACAACTTCATCTCCTAGTGATGTACATCAATAATCCCTCGACATATATTTGACCTTGACCTACTTTTATCCTTGGATTACTTAGTTATCTCCCCTTGGTTACGGTTTTTACTCAAGCTTGTATATGGAATACTCCTGGGCCTACAGCAACCATACTTGGAAAATCACGCACCTACGTCCAAGGTCAAGGTCACTGTTGAAGGTCAAAGGTCAAACCTATTGAAATTCCCTTCCGCTCTATATCTTCTACACCGATGCATGGATTATCAAATGGCTTGGCACAAATGTTTCTCATGATGAGAAGGTGTCGCGATCAATAACCACGCACCTACGTCCAAGGTCAAGGTCAAACCTATTGAAATTCCCTTCCGCTCTATATCTTCTACACCGATGCATGGATTATCAAATTGCTAACCACGCACCTACGTCCAAGGTCACAGTTGAAGGTCAAAGGTCAAACCTATTGAAATTCCCTTCCGCTCTATATCTTCTACACCGATGCATGGATTATCAAATGGCTTGGCACAAATGTTTCTCATGATGAGAAGGTGTGTCGCAATCAATAACCACGCACCTACGTCCAAGATCAAGGTCACAGTTGAAGGTCAAAGGTCAAACCTATTGAAATTACCCTTCCGCTCTATATCTTACTACACCGATGCATGGATTATCAAATGCCTTGGCACAAATGTTTCTCAGGATGAGAAGGTGTGTCGCGATCAATAACCACGCACCTACATCCAAGGTCAAGGTCACAGTTGAAGGTCAAAGGTCAAAAATATTGAAATTCCCAAATGGCTTGGCACAAATGTTTCTCACGATGAGAAGGTTGTGTCGCGATCAATAAACCACGCACCTACGTCCGAGGTCAAGGTCACTGTTGAAGGTCAAAGGTCAAACCTATTGAAATTCCCTTCCGCTCTATGTCTTCTACACCGATGCATGGATTATCAAATGGCTTAGCACAAATGTTTCTCATGATGAGAAGGTGTGTCGCGATCAATAACCACGCACCTACGTCCAAGGTCAAGGTCACAGTTGAAGGTCAAAGGTCAAACCTATTGAAATTCCCTTCCGCTCTATATCTTCTACACTGATGCATGGATTATCAAATTGCTAACCACGCACCTACGTCCAAGGTCACAGTTGAAGGTCAAAGGTCAAACCTATTGAAATTCCCTTCCGCTCTATATCTTCTACACCGATGCATGGATTATCAAATGGCTTGGCACAAATGTTTCTCATGATGAGAAGGTGTGTCACAATCAATAACCACGCACCTACGTCCAAGGTCAAGGTCACAGTTGAAGGTCAAAGGTCAAACCTATTGAAATTCCCTTCCGCTCTATATCTTCTACACCGATGCATGGATTATCAAATGCCTTGGCACAAATGTTTCTCAGGATGAGAAGGTGTGTCTCGATCAATAACCACGCACCTACGTCCAAGGTCAAGGTCATAGTTGAAGGTCAAAGGTCAAACCTATTGAAATTCCCTTCCGCTCTATATCTTCTACACCGATGCATGGATTATCACACTATGCCCAGGGTCAAGGTCACAGACTTGATGCGTTTGAAACCTTAACGCTCGGCTAAATGGCTTATAATCATATGCCTCGTTTTCTTTGGCTGCCAGTGGGGGTATTCGTGTGCCGACAGGCCACATTTCTAGTTTCCCTTGGTTAATGTTTTTAGTCGACCTTGGTTACGGTTTTTATGCAGGCCGCAGCCACCTTCTTTGTCAAGCTATGTGTACATCGACAACCCTCGTAGTCGAGCTATGATGTTCTCCTACAGCTCTTGTTGTAATCCCTGCCTATTACTGTATTGCAGGTACCTGAGCGCCGCAGCGGACCTCTTGAAGTACTGCAGCTCAGTGCACATGAAGTCATTGCTGCCCGACATTCTCATTGTCGATGAACTGGAGCACTACGTCTCTACCCTCACGGTCAGTTCGCCCTGATTATGTTATATGTGACAAGTTGTGCTGGTCTTTGTTAAATAGTGTATTCTAATAGTTAGTGCACATGATTGTTAAGGTGCTGTTTAAATGCCAGTCACTCGGTCTAGTCATTGCTTCTGATTATACATGTGTAGGGCAGGTCTGACAAAACCAGACTTATCTTACCCCTGGCCTGTGTAGATCCTGACCATCCAGCCTGACGTCGAGTTCACACACATTGTCATCGAACAAGCTTTTATTAGGTAACCATTGTTGTATCAGGCATTGACCTGATAGTAACATCCGGGTTACAAAGAAGTGTAAAATGACGTTCCATTGGTCGGATGACGTCATGTGACATTATACAATTATTGTCGTTTGCGGTATTGCCGCAATTGTTAAAATAAATTGCCACAATCGTGACCCAAGTCAATTGCGGCAAACCGCGGCGGGCGAAATCATAAAACGGATTACCGGCACATTTGCCACAATTTGCGGCGTTTTGATGGACAGAAAATGCGGCGTTTTGCGATGTTTTGCTTTATTATTTTATGCTTTATCAATTGCAAATCTAGGTTCCAATGATGTTTGTTAAATGCAAAATATGTGTTTTGATTGACAAAAGGCACAAACAGATGCACATGTTTAACTTGATTTTGCACGACATATCATCATAGAATAATAAAAATGGTTTCCTTAATTGGAGGTCGTTGTCGAATTAGGTTGTTAGTAAATAATTAACGTCAGGTGCATCCAATTATTGAATGCACATGCCAATTAATAATCCGTTAAATTCAGGTGCGCAAACTACAACACTTATGTTGCGGCCAACCCAACCCTGATATTGTATTTACTCGATCCTATACTCATTGGCGACAATTCCTTGTGATTAGCCGCGTAATTGCTTAATTAGTATGCAATGTGTCAATTTTATTATGTTTAGTCCAATACCAAAGGCGAAAACAATCAAGCCAGGTGCATGGAACAAACGAATGAAAATTAAATGCAGCAACTCATTTTCGTAATCGAGTACCGTTTTTTTCTTACATTCACGTGCTTTAGTTTTTATTTACATTTACGGTAACCGATTCTTCGTCAAAACGACAGAATTATGAGATTAATGTCGCCGATACAATAAAATGCGGCGTGTACCGCATTTGCTGCGGTATAAATTTCATAAAAATATGTCATTCCATTAGATAGATAATAAAGGAAATCTACTGTAAACACATCTAAAACTAGATGGCCGCGGCCTGCATGTCGCGCCTTGTGACGAGGCATGGACACTACAAAAAAAGATATAGTATAACGAAAAACTTTAACCAAAAAACTTAACCAAAAAACTTAACCAAAAACTTGAACCAAAAAAACTTAACCAAAAACTTCAAAGTAATTTGACCTTGACATTGGGCACAGGGGCCGCACGGGAGGGGGTAGAATGAAAATATAGATGATGATAAACACCCATGTGAAGTTTCAAGGTAATGGGCAAAGCAGTTGCAGAGATATAGTATAACAAAAAACTTTAACCAAAAAACTTAACCAAAAAACTTAAAAAACTTAACCAAAAACTTTAACCAAAGAACTTAACCAAAAACTTCAAAGTAATTTGACCTTGACATTGGGCACAGGGGCCGCACGGGAGGGGGGTATAATGAAAATATAGATGATGATAAACACCCATATGAAGTTTCAAGGTAATGGGCAAAGCAGTTGCAGAGATATAGTATAACGAAAAACTTTAACCAAAAAACTTAACCAAAAAACTTAACCAAAAACTTTAACCAAAAACTTTAACCAAAAAACTTAACCAAAAACTTCAAAGTAATTTGACCTTGACATTGGGCATTGGGGCCGCACGGAAGGGGGGTAGAATGAAAATATAGATGATGATAAACACCCATGTGAAGTTTCGAGGTAATAGGCAAAGTAGTTGCAGAGATATAGTATAACAAAAAACTTTAACAAAAAACTTTAACCAAAAACTTTAACCAAAAAACTTAACCAAAAAACTTAACCAAAAACTTTAACCAAAAAACTTAACCAAAAACTTCAAAGTAATTTGACCTTGACATTGGGCACAGGGGCAGCACGGGAGGAGGGTAGAATGAAAATATAGATGATGATAAACACCCATGTGAAGTTTCAAGGTAATGGGCAAAGCAGTTGCAGAGATATAGTATAACGAAAAACTTTAACCAAAAAACTTAGCCAAAAACCTTAACCAAAAACTTTAACTTTTAACAAAGAACTTAACCAAACACTTCAAAGTAATTTGACCTTGACATGGGCACAGGGGGGCCGCACAGGAGGGGGTAATAAATGAAAATATTAGATGATGATAAACACCCGTATGAAGTTTCAAGGTAATGGGCAAAGCAGTTGCAGAGATGTAGTATAACGAAAAACTTTAACCAAAAAACTTAAGCAAAAAACTTAAGCAAAAACCTTAACCAAAAAACTTAACCAAAAACTTCAAAGTAATTTGACCTTGACATTGGGCACAGGGGCCGCACGGGAGGGGGGGTAGAATGAAAATATAGATGATGATAAACACCCGTATGAAGTTTCAAGGTAATGGGCAAAGCAGTTGCAGAGATGTAGTATAACGAAAAACTTTAACCAAAAAACTTAAGCAAAAAACTTAACCAAAAACCTTAACCAAAAAACTTAACCAAAAACTTCAAAGTATGACTTTGACATTGGGCACAGGGGCCGCACGGGAGGGGGGGTAGAATGAAAATATAGATGATGATAAACACCCATGTGAAGTTTCAAGGTAATGGGCAAAGCATTTGCAGAGATATAGTATAACGAAAAACTTTAACCAAAAACTTTAACCAAAAAACTTAACCAAAAAACTTAACCAAAAACTTTAACCAAAGAAAACTTAACCAAAAACTTTAACCAAAAAAACTTAACCAAAACAACAACTTAACCAAAAAACTTAACCAAAAACTTTAACCAAAGAACTTAACCAAAAACTTTAACCAAAAAACTTAACCAAAAACTTTAACCAAAAAACTTAACCAAACAACTTAACCAAAAACTTTAACCGGACACACGTACGTAGTACGTACGTACGTACGTATGTACGCCAATCGGCCGACTATATCGCGCTTTCCGCAAGTGGGCGCGACAAAAACATGACGTCACGTCGTTCGGAAACACGTGATCCCACACCTTGCATTCCATCTGTCCGAGATTTGCATTATGTTCGCCGAAGATAGTCTCAGGTACACAGTCGCCACACAGTTTGTCAATATGTCCGTCCTCGTGTCTGTCCATGCGAGAAAACGCGAGAATGTAACTGGCCCTAACAGGACACTGTAGTATCATAATCGCCTTAGGAAACGATAATCATGTGCTGTAAAACATTATTTTAATTAACAAATAGAAGAAATGTGGATATTGGGGAATATGTCAGATGCATATGAAAGGGTTTTCGCGATCTCGTGTAGAGGTCGAAATCGAGTAAATGTGAGTTACACGACACTAACAGAACACCATTATAATTCTTGTGTTTTAGGAGGCAATTCTCATGTTTTGTAAAAAAAATAATATTATTTTTTCTAATAAACATATTTTGGCAGCATATGAGAATCGTCTCCTTAAACGATTTACGTGTCCTGTTAGGGACATGTTACGATCTACTGATGGTGAACACGTGTTGGTCTTTGCTAGTTACATATGCAATAAGCCCATTTGTCCGATCACGTCATACATCATCATATGCACGTGCGGTGACGTACTGGGACGTGTGTCGGTATTGGAAAGGGAGACATCAAAGGTTACAAAATGACATCTAAGGGTTAAGTTGTGTTGATCTGATCTTTGAAACACGCCGACACAACAGCAGCACATTTACGATCAATTACTCTACACATATTTATTAATGGAATGGAACTTATCTCTCTTATAGCATAGCGGTTTTCACCGCGTTTGATAACAATATTTCTTCCATTTTATTGGTCGGAGAGAAGGTGTGGAATCTCAAAAAAAAGGTAACGGAATCCTTATTTACTCAATAAATATGTACTGGCATCACATCAGAATCGTCTCATGTTTTGTCAAACCATGTTTTTATTGTCAGAAATATTGATGTTTGTCCACATTTGTTCTATTTCTTAATAAAAACATGTTTTGGCAGCACATGAGAATCGTCTCCTAAGACAATTTGTACACATGTTACAATTTCGCGAAACGAAAATGAAACATATTCTCAACAAAACATGTTTCGCGTTTTCGCGATCTTGCGCATAGGCCGAGATCGCGAAAACGCGAAGCTGATGGATCGCGAAATGAAAATTTAACATATTCACAACAAAACATGTTTTGACAGTACTGTGCATATGAGAATCGTCTCCTTTCGCGATCTTGCGCGTAAATCGAGATCGCGAAAACGCGAATGTGATCGCGAATACAACGTATTCTCAACAAAACATGTTTTGACAGTACTGTGCATATGAGACGATTTTCAATTTTGTCAGCCATATATGCACTCCTCTGACCACATTACCTGTACGCTGGCACGGTGATGCGCCGTGGGCTAATACTGTGGGCTAATACCGCCGTACCCACCCATCCACAACTACAGTGCAACCTCTCTAAACCGGACACCCTGGGGCACATCCCAGGGCGTCCGGTTTAGAGAGGCTCCACTGTGAACCATGTATATAACTACTTCAAGACACGCGTGGGTGCTTTGTGTTCATGAACAGAAATTATAATCGGAGATAAATGGACACGAACTATGTCAAAATTAAGCACAACTAACTTGTCTCTGTGTTCGGTTTAGAGAGGTTCGACTGTAGCACATTTGCGACATATCATTTTCGGTCTAGCTGCACACCTGATGGTGTTTACAATCATCAGTCGGTAATCCATTTTCACGTGCAAAGTGTAACTGACCTTTACAACTCGCGGAAACGAACATATCAAAACCACGCTATGTAGTCGCTCACGTCATCGAATTGACGCATGCAGCTTGTGCAGTTTCACATTTGTTTGATTTCTTGATAAAAGCAAGATTTTGCAGCACATCAGAATCGTCTCCTAAGTAAGACGATTCTCATATTTTGTCAAAATATGTTTTTGTAAAGAAATACCAATATATTCAGGTTTTCTTTTCACATTTGTCCGATGACTTAATAAAACATGTTTTGGCAACACATAAGAATCGTCTCCTTAGACGAGTCTAATATTTTGTAAAAACAAAATTGTTTTCACATTTGTTTCATTTCTTAGACCGTGCAAACAATTGACAAATTCAGAAATAACAACTTAATTTGTGTTTTCGAGTCGGGTTTTATATGGTGGCGAGGAAATACGATCGATTACACACCGTGAAAATCTGAATATGCCTGTTTGATATCTACATCCTACATGATCAATATTCTGAATATGCCTGTTTGATATCTACATCTTACATGATCAATATCGGTATGGCCATGGATGTTCGAACATGATTTATTGACAGATATACCAAATCGATCCATGCGAAATGCATGTCTACAAGGGTAAAACTGACTTCATTCAATCAAACAATGTACACATTTTCAGAGTGAATTGCCGAGTTTTGCCGCATTCTACCGTGTCCATTTTGCCACAAAACGCGGCGGTAAAGGTGCGATAACATGTACATGTACGTTGTACACACTGGAAAGTTTTGCCGAGTTTTGCCGAGGATCGCCGCGAAACGACCGCGTAAAATTTGCGGAGTTTCTCGCAATATTCCGCGCTAAAGCTAAATTGGTTGCCGCAATTACAAAAAATGTGCGGGTTTCGCGGTGGCTGTACTGTACATTCAATCACGTGGTCGTGTTTCGGCCAATGAGAATGATTGAAATAATTAGTCATATAATAATACAGATTGATGTTAGTGTTCTGATGCAATGTAAACAAGTCCACGTTCTGTCCATAGATAACGTCATCTGTATTCATTTTCGAGCATAAAACGTTACCTGATAAATAGAATACCAGTCTACTGTCTTTCGATATCAAGCCGAGGAATTCCTACACATTTCCTAGCTTCGCCTGATAAACTTGATATCAAAAGACACTAGCCTGGTTTTCTCTATGTCTGGGTCAATACCAGAGGTCGTGGGTTCAATACTTTCATAGTTTGTCCATCCCACTGATCTTTCAGATAGGACTTGAAACCAGGTCCCATCTCTATGTAACCTACGCTGTTACGGGGACATTAACCCCATTCACTTTCACGTTCAATATTGTGTAGCAAACTCCACAGGCACTTTGTGATATGAACAACAAAAAGCCTCTTTAAATCATACACATTTTAACTCTGATATTAAATATCTACAAGGTAGGACATTTGCCATCTTTTCAACCAACGGAAGTGATACTACTGTCTATTCCACGTTTTGCTACCGACGATCTTTTGGCCATTAAACACATTGAACCTTTACAATATTTAAATGTAAGTACTTTTTCATCAATAACAAAAAAGTCCCCCTCCCCCAAAAAATTTATTTGATGAAATTCCGTCAAATATTGATTTTATTTTCCTATGGGAATTTAAACTGGGGGGTAAAAAATAGATTTTTTAAAATAATTTTGTATTTGTGGACCGATTTTCATAAATCTAACTTTTGTTTTCTTAGTTACACCATTTCCAAGCTATCTAGCCAGGTAACGGAGTCAGTTTTCACTTTTTTGTTTGACTTCCCCAACCTCTTCCACCTTTCCCCCCCATGTTAAATTCCCATAGGAAAATCTTCTTTTTTTTTCGCTATAAAATATATATTTGATGTAATTTCATTAAACAAACAAATTTAGGGAGGGTGACTTTTGTTATTGGTGAAAAAGTACTTACATTTAACTATTGTTTAGATTAATGTGTTTAATAGCCAAAAGTTTGTCGGCAGAAAAACATGGAACAGACAGTAGTGTACCGTAACATGTGCCCTGCTGGTTACGGCCTTCGCGAACGTTACAATTACTGAATTACTGAGCTGGGCCCGACGTAAATAATCCACTTCCGTTGGTTGAAAAGATGGCGAGCGTCCTACCTTGTAGATATGGGCCGCGTCATGCGAAAACCGGGCTTAATGACAAAAAAAACATTTTGCACTTTTTTGCATATTCTGAATAGCGCATCTTTTAAAAGTCATATACCACAAACAATATCAATGTATCTCAATTATTTTTCATGTTACATGTATTTTTGTAACACGTGGTAGAATCGCAAACGACGTTTTAGCTCAATGACGTCGCAATTACGACGTTAACATTAACGGGCGACATCAACGTCAATAAGAACGTTTAAGAGTAATGGAGTAGTAAACGAATAGGCCTGCCATGTAGGTTGATTTTAAGTAGTATATGTATAATCTTATACTATTAGTGAATAATTGACAAACGACACGTAACCTTGGGAAAAGTCAACATTATCTTATGTGTACTTTTTGCACAACTACGAACGCCAAAAATATATGAGCCGCGCCGTGCGAAACCCGGGCTTAATGACAACATGTTCAGTTTTTAATTTTTCGCGTATTCTGAATTGTACATCTTTTAAAAGCCATATTCCTCCAAAATTATCAATGTATCCCAATTATGTTTCATTTTAGAAGTAGTTTTATGACGCGTGGTAAAAACTTATATGACGTTTTAGATCAATGACGTCGAAATTACCACGTTTTTATCAACGGCGTATACAAGGGGTGTTGGTCCGGACAAGTCCTATAGATTTGTCATCTTTGATCGCATGTCAACCAAATTTGGATCTCTCGTAGCCTGGCCAAGTGTCTCCCACTAGGCCAAGTCAAAGTATGAAAATAATGTTTATGGCTCGTGTTGCAGTTGCTACTGTAACGTTATGTTTTGGATTGCGGCCCAAGTAACGTAATTTCGTATGAATAATTTTCAAATAAAGCAGAGTGAGGCGTTTTCCTGTTGTTTGCTGCTGTCTGAAATAATTTTGGGGAATAATAGCGACATCATTTAACATTTCGTATGCGACAACATATTTTAAAGTAGACAGTAGGCCGCTTATAACATTAACTTTGTGATAAAACACGATACCGGGCAGATTTGGTAGCGGGATACCTTATAATTGTCGCCGTGTGTCTTTCTTGAGGATCGCATTACTATCGCCCGATCTACATTATTATGCAGTCAAGTGATAAACTGATGATTTGATACTACACAAGCACTTTCGACTACAAAAGCAAGTTTATGACCATCACATTTCCAATTAAGATGTTGATGCATTTATTTTAAATTCAATACAAACCCAGGATATTTATGTCATTATATAGCGGCGTGTCTACCTCCATTTATGATAAAATGAGTGGCATTAAATGGCATATCATTCGCTAAGTACTGGATATAATTGTTCAAAAGTCTCAATTTACCAAGATAATAGATGGTAATATCGTTGACATACACTAGGTTGTTCATATTTAAGATTATTTTGGAATCAAAGTGCAGTGTAAGCGAAGACTTCGCTGATATGTAGCCAGTTAAATTATGAGTTCACCATTTTGAATTCATAAGGACAACCGACGAAAAAGAGTAAAAATGTCAAAGAACGACAGTTAGGCGACAATGTACAGCGCCTGAAGCATTTCTAAGTCATTGATGCTGCGAGGAACTCGTGCAAGTATCCTTGCTATAATATGTTGTCACGACACCATGGCCATAACATCAAACATGTATTCACGTTCAATGACGTCACAAATACGTGACGTCAAGTCATGACGTCATAATATGTGTACCGAGGTACAAGGTATCGCGTCTCATATTAGTGAAAGTTTCAGTAAGTTATCATTTTCCCTTTTCTGTTCACACTTAATGTTAACTGACACCAGTAAACGTAAATGGGAGGGCAAACTGTGAACTTTTACGGCGACGCTAGACAATTTGAAACGTCGTTTTTCCGACGTCGTTTACCGCTTTTCATGACGTTGTCATTAAGCCCGGTTTTCGTATGGCGCGGCCCATATTTAATATCAGAATAAAATTAGGTATGATTTGAAAGAGACATTTGTCGTTCATACCATAAAGTGTCAGTGGCAAACTCGGCTATGTTTATCTCCAGGAGCCGAGCCCAGAGGGAGGGGCTGCCAGACTGTGTGCCTTACTCCTCGACACTCTCGCCGTCATGAAGAGGAAAAGGTGGGTACCCTGCCAGTACTTGTATGTGGCTGTCACTGGACAGGGCTGGCAGTTTTCTGGATATTTCCTGTCAGACATCACGATTTGAGGCTTCTAATAATTGCAGAAAAATACTAATGTTTCAACATGGGGAGCACACTTTTACGCATTTGTGGGTGGAAAACTGTTTGTTTAGCCATTTTCCAGATTTGGCTTGAGTAAATTTTCCCACCCCTGCTGGAGAAATGGGTCTTATGGAATTTCTGACCAATTGTAGCTCCTGATTAAATAACACACTCCTGTAGCATTCAAGTGCATTGCTGTCTGTATATGTGGCTGTGACTGGAGAAACGGGATTTATGGCACTTCTGGCCAGTCTTAACTCCTGGGGCCCGTTTCACTAAACATCGTACGACTAAAATGTTCGCAAGTGCAAAATTTGATAGTCTGTAAATTTCACATTAACTATGTTTTCTTGCAAACAGTTATTGGATTTACATTTATTGAGCATTTATTTTTATTTGACCCCCGGGTCATGGATTAACTAGTTACTTATTTCAGCACCAGTGGCAGCTGTATTTTGTTGCTGGGGTGTAGAAACAAGCAGCCATTCCTGCCAGGGGTGTTCCAACAGTTCCGCTTCAACACGGCACATATAGAAGGTCGGTCGTCCACTTTGCCCCGATATTCCTGCCATTAGTTTTATATCCCTGGTATACGTGGCATGTAGAGGGGTACATAATTTTCACTTTTCCATCTGTCTGTCTGTTTGTATGTTCGCCTGTCTGTAACGTCCGCATTATTTTAAAGTTTGTGGGCTGTTGTCTCTGCAAACAGTTGTCAAATATTCCCTGTTTGTCCTAAAAGAGGGATAAACAGAGATTATCTACCAAGTCGCGCATAAAAACAACCAATCATTCATTTTCGGGTTTATAAGTATTGTGTCGGACAATATATAGAAATACCCACATGCATTGCTGACATTTGATACAAGTATATTATGAACTTGTACACGGTAATCTATGGTAAAACTGTATTTCTATTAGTACCTTCCTTTCTTCTTTCAGGCTCCAACCCTTCAAGGCGAGAGTATCGGCTAAAACTGGACAGCCAAGCCATGAAGTTGACCATGGCTTACAATATATCCCCACAGGGCGGTGGTCAGACCTCCTCACTCGTGTTACAGACCATAGACGTTGTTACCTGAATACATGGTCTGGTGCAACACTGGTCACAAAAGCCATCATCTCCATTCCACATGTTCCATAGCAAAATGGGGGTCGATTGAAGTATTCACCAACGTAGTAGTGTCTGTTCACATAGAGTACACTGAGACATTAATTGTCATACTTTGTTTTAACACTGCGGATTTGTAGATCGGTACAAACATTGTTGGCCAAATTCAGTCTGTGTATTATTATATCCCCCGTAACGAGTTGTGGGGGGGTATACTGGAGTCGGGTTGTCCATCCGTCCGTAAACTTAACCAGGGGTTGAAATTTCACTCGCCCAGCTCGCCATGGCGAGTGCTTTTTGTGGCGGTCGAGTACTTTCTACAGGCACTCAACCAGCTTGGCGAGTGAAAGATTTGGTCAGGATTTTTTTTTCTGAAGAAATTGCCAATTAATTCCATCCATCGATAACGGCCAACAAATGGTATTAATTCAGCGACCATTTGTTGTTTACAGTTTACGTCAATTTGCGGGAAGTAAGATTCAAGCAGTGTCTATGTACACGGTTACGGGTAGAATCGCTAGCGATTTTGAACACGGTCCATATCGGGCAAGTTTAATTCACGGATTATTTGTCGGCTGTACGCGGCCGGGCTAACAAATAATATGACTGCGAGTATAGACTAGTGTATACGCGGCCACATATATCGTCTCGTATACAGTTGGGTTAACGCACATTTCAGACGCCGAACATAACGGCTTGGGACGAAACGGTCGGCACCGTGTCCGAAACCATTGAATTTAGTAATTAAGGCAGTGCGCAGCGCATGCAAACATAGCCACTATAAATTAAACAAAATCTATGTCACTCAACGCTTATAGAAAATAAGAAGCATGCAAGCCTCTGAGCAAATTCGCTGCTAAAAACCGTTGTTGAAGAAAAAAACTCGACGAAGTTTATCTCGCGATAAATAATATTTATTTGTTTGTTTATGTTCATTTAATACTTAAAATATAAATAACAATAATAGTGAATATGTCTCATACGTTTTGGTAATGATCAAATATATGTAAAAGCTTCTTTTTTTTTTAAATAAGATGCAGCATTACAAATACTGGAAATAGCATTTTATTTTTAAAAAAAACTGGGCGAGTAACTTTTTGACCTGGGCAAGTACTTTTTTTTTGTACTTGCCCAGCTGGGCGAGTGGACAAAAAGGATTGTTTCAACCCCTGTTAACATCAGAGATATATTGTTATAACTTCTATTTCCTTCATCTAAAATGCTTACTATTTCACACATGCATTCCTGTAAGGCTCTACTACCATGCTGTGCCAAATTTACGACCGTCCAACCCCCGCTGATCCCAAGGTCAAATACTTAGTCTGTTTACAAAACTTAACATCAGAGAAATATGTTATAACTTCTATTTCCTTCATCTAAAATGCTTAATATTTCACACATGCATTCCTGTAAGGCTCTACTGCCATGCTGTGCCAAATCCACGACCATCCAACCTCCGCTGATCCCAAGGTCAAGGTCAAATACTTAGTCTCTTTACAAAACTTAACATCAGAGAAATAAGTTATAACTTCTATTTCCTTCATTGAAAATTCTTAATATTTCACTTGTGCATTCCTCTAAGGTTGTACTATCATGCTGTGACAAATCTACGACCGTCCAACCCCCACTGATCCCAAGGTCAAGGTCACATACTTAGTCTCTTTACAAAACTTAACATCAGAGAAAAATGTTTAACTTCTATTTCTTTCATCGAAAATTCTTAATATTTCATGCATGCATTCCTCTAAGGCTCTACTATCATGCTGTGACAAATTCCCGCTGATCTCGAGGTCAAGGTCACATACTTAGTCTCTTTACAAAACTTAACATCTGAGAAATCGGTTATAACTTCTATTTCCTTGTTCGGATCTGCTTCACATTTCACATACGCATTGCTCCAATGAACCTCTACCACCCTGTGACAAATTCACGTTCATGCCGCTCCCGCTAAGCCCAGAGTGAAGGTCACAAGCCCACACACTTGGACATTTTTACATATTTTAGGGGTACCTGGGCCCACGCGGGGGGTATTCCGTAAGCCTCGCTTACTGACCAATCTAGTTGGCCACAGGTTTGTTGCTGAACCAGGACAACCATGTCGACATCTTTCTGCCATTGTGTATTGATCAAGGTGATTTTTTGCAAGATAGCTGACTGGCCACTTGGTATTGTGATCTGTAGCCTATTTCACCAACATTGCAAAGTATACTTATCTAGCAAAGTATACTTTGAGGGAGAAATTTTCAATTTTAAGATAAATTTATTAATTTTTAGCCAGGTTTTTTGAGAGAAAAAAATCCAGGCTATTGGATTGGCGAAAGCCGGGCGGGCGGCGTCCACAATCAATGTTAAGTTTTCGTGTTTGAGTCCATTTCTTTGTTACTGTACCACCTAGGACCACCAAACTTTCACAGCTTCATAATCAAGGGGTGCCCACCACATATCACTATCCAACATGTTACCTTTTTTTGAACTTGACCCATTTTTTCTGCGCAGTCGACTTAGCCATTTTCAATGTTAAGTTTTCGCATTTACGATGTTAAGTTTTCGTGTTTAAGTCCATTTCTTTGGTACTGTACCACCTAGGACCACCAAACTTTCACAGCTTCATAACCAAGGGGTGCCTACCACATACAACTATCCAACATGTGACCATTTTTTTTACCTTCACCTATTATTTCTACGTAATTGACTTAGCCATTTTCAACGTTAACTTTTTAACGTACGTCTGGTTAAAGTTTTTTGGTTAAAAGTTTTTCGTTATACTATATCTCTGCAACTGCTTCGCCCATTACCTTGAAATTCACATGGGTGTTTATCATCATCCATATTTTGATTCTACCCCCCAACCGTGCGGCCCCTGTGCCCAATGTCAAGGTCAAATTACTTTTAATTTTTTTGTTAAAGTTTTTTCATGTACTATATCTCTGCAACTGCTTCACCCATTACCTTGATACTTCACATGGGTGTTTATCATCATTGTCGCACCCGCTTGCGGAAAGCGCGTGTGTCCGGTTAAATTTTTTTTGTTAAAGTTTTTCCATCTACTATATCTATTTTTTTAGTGTCCATGCCTCGCCCCAAGGCGCGACATGCAGGTCACAGCCATCTAGTCTACAAGAAGTGGGTATAATTATGTTATCCAAGTGTCTATGCTTGGAAAAAACCTGGCCTTCGTGGCTTTGGCTGTGATAATGTAATAAATTCAGTATAATAATTCTGCATACTTTTAATCATCAAATATATGCAGTTGTTAGTTCTATATGAAATAATGTATTTCAGGACAAAATAAATGATTTCTCCCTCAAAGTATACCTTGCTAGAAAAGTATACTTTGCAATGCTGGTGAAATAGGCTACATAGTCGGGTGATTTATGTCAAGTCGTGCGATATGTCTGCCGAAAGTGATTTTTTTGGCTAAAAGTATTGTTTAGGGACTTAGTAAGCAGAAAAAACGTGGTGGCAATTTTACTTTTCATTTTTAGCTCGACTATTCGAAGAATAAGTAGAGCTTATGTTGTCACCCCGGCGTTGGCGTCACCGTCACGCCTTGGTTAAGGTTTTTAGTCAAGCTTGTATGTGGAATACTACTGGCCCTACACCCACCATACTTGGACAACTTCATCTCCTAGTGATGTACATCAATAACCCCTGATCTATATTTGACCTTGACCTACATTTCCTCTTGAATTACTTGGTTAATTCCCCTTGGTTAAGGTTTTTAGTCAACCTTGGTTAAGGTTTTTAGTCAAGTTTGTATATGCAATACTACTGGCCCTACACCCACCATACTTGGACAACTTCATCTCCTAGTGATGCACATCAATAACCCCTGATCTATATTTGACCTTGACCTACATTTCCTCTTGAATTACTTACTTAATTCCCCTTGGTTAAGGTTTTTAGTCAACCTTGGTTAAGGTTTTTTTTCAAGCTTGTACATTGAATACTATTGTGCATCCAGACACCATACTTCAACAACCTTTTCTCATAGGTATGTACATCAATAACCCCTGATCTATATTTGACCTTCACCTACATTTCCTCTTCAATTACTTACTTAATTCCTTTTGGTTAAGGTTTTTAGTCAACCTTCTATATGGAATACTCCTGGCCCTACACCAACCATACTTGGACAACTTCATCTCCTAGTGATGTACATCAACAACTCCTGACCTATATTTGACCTTGACCTACATTTAACCTTGAATTACTTACTTAATTCCCCTTGGTTAAGGTTTTTACTCGACCTTGATTAAGCTTTTTACTCAAGCTTGTACATGCAATACTATTGTGCATACAGACACCATAATTGGACAACCTTTTCTCATAGTGATGTACATCAATAACCCCTGATCTATATTTGACCTTGACCTACATTTCCTCTTGAATTACTTACTTAATTCTCTTTGGTTAAGGTTTTTAGTCAAGCTTGTAGATGGAATACTCATGGCCCTACCCCAACCATACTTGGACAACTTCATCTCCTAGTGATGTACATCAACAACCCCTGACCTATATTTGACCTTGACCTACATTTAACCTTAAATTACTTACTTAATTCCCCTTGGTTAAGGTTTTTACTCAACCTTGGTTAAGGTTTTTAGTCAAGCTTGTAGATGGAATACTATTGTGCATACAGACACCATACTTGGATAACTTTTTCTCATATGGATGTACATCAATAACCCCTGACCTTTATTTTACCTTCACCTACATTTAACCTTCAATTACTTGGTTAATGTTTATAGTCAAGCTTGTATATGGAATACTTCTGGGCCTACATCAACCATACTTGGACAACTTCATCTCCTAGTGATATACATCAATAATCCCTGACCTATATTTCACCTTGACCTACTTTTATCCTTGGATTACTTAGTTATCTCCCCTTGGTTACGTTTTTTACTCAAGCTTGTATATGGAATACTCCTGGGCCTACAGCAACCATACTTGGAAAACCACGCATCTACGTCCAAGGTCAAGGTCACTGTTGAAGGTCAAAGGTACCTATTGAAATTCCCTTCCGGGCCTTCTCTATATCTTCTACACCGATTCATGGATTATCAAATGGCTTGGCACAAATGTTTCTCATGATGAGAAGGTGTGTCGCCATCAATAATCACGCACCTACATCCAAGGTCAAGGTCACAGTTGAAGGTCAAAGGTCAAACCTATTGAAATTCCCTTCCGCTCTATATCTTCTACACCGATGCATGGATTATCAAATTGCTAACCACGCACCTACGTTCAAGGTCACAGTTGAAGGTCGAACCTATTGAAATTCCCTTCCGCTCTATATCTTCTACACCGATGCATGGATTATCAAATGGCTTGGCACAGATGTTTCTCATGTTGAGAAGGTGTGTCACAATCAATAACCACGCACCTACGTCCAAGGTCAAGGTCACAGTTGAAGGTCAAAGGTCAAACCTATTGAAATTCCCTTCCGCTCTATATCTTCTACACCGATTATCAAATGCCTTGGCACAAATGTTTCTCAGGATGAGAAGGTGTGTCGCCATCAATAACCACGCACCTACATCCAAGGTCAAGGTCACAGTTGAAGCTCAAAGGTAAAAAATATTCCAAATGGCTTGGCACAAATGTTTCTCACGATAAGAAGGTGTGTCGCGATCAATAACCACGCACCTACGTCCAAGGTCAAGGTCACTGTTGAAGGTCAAAGGTCAAACCTATTGAACTTCCCTTCCTCTCTATGTCTTCTACACCGATGCATGGATTATCAAATGGCTTGGCACAAATGTTTCTCGTGATGAGAAGGTGTGTCCCGATCAATAACCACGCACCTATGTCCAAGGTCAAGGTCACAGTTGAAGGTCAAAGGTCAAACCTATTGAAATTCCCTTCCGCTCTATATCTTCTACACTGATGCATGGATTATCAAATTGCTAACCACGCACCTACGTCCAAGGTCACAGTTGAAGGTCAAAGGTCAAACCTATTGAAATTCCCTTCCGCTCTATATCTTCTACACCGATGCATGCATTATCAAATGCCTTGGCACAAATGTTTCTCAGGATGAGAAGGTGTGTCTCGATCAATAACCACGCACCTACGTCCAAGGTCAAGGTCATAGTTGAAGGTCAAAGGTCAAACCTATTGAAATTCCCTTCCGATCTATATCTTCTACACCGATGCATGGATTATCACACTATGCCCAGGGTCAAGGTCACAGAATTGATGCGTTTGAAACCTTAACGCTCGGCTAAATGGCTTATGATAAAAAATGCCTCGTTTTCTTTGGCTGCCAGTGGGGGTATTCGTGTGCCGACAGGCCACATTTCTAGTTTCCCTTGGTTAATGTTTTTAGTCAACCTTGGTTAAGGTTTTTATGTAGGCCGCAGCCACCTTCTTTGTCAAGCTATGTGTACATCGACACCCTCGTAGTCGAGCTATGCTGTTCTCCTACAGCTCTTGTTTATTTTTTTACGGGCCCGCGAAAATACCCCACCCATTTTTTTGCTTTTATACAAGGGTTCCCATTTGCATCAGCGATATATACGTGATACAAATAATATTTGTACCCAAACAATTTATATTATGACACACAATAGACAAGGTAATAGCATAAATGTGTATTTACATTTTTTAACGTTGTATGCATCCGTGAAAATACCCCACCCACCCATTTACCTGTATGAATATTTGCGTTAGTTGACATTTTAATAGATGTGAGAAGTCTTCGACAATTCACATTTTCTTTTTTCCTAAATTGATGTATGTCCCAGATAGACACACTAATGCACGACCTGGCCTTTCCATTCGTATGCGATGTTCTGTTACCCCTCCCCCCCCCCTCTCTCTCACTCTCTCTCTCCCTCTCTCTCTCTCTCTCTCCCATCACTATATAGCTGCACTATTTAATTTGTCAATATATATAGTTTATTTGTCTGTGTATCTACCTATTATATTTTTAATGTTGCATATGTAATACCATAATATACTGACATTAGTATGCCAACATATGAAAGTGTAAACAAACGAGAAGGAAAAGAAATAACTTATATATATATATTAACACGATGCCAACACAATATATGAACCACAAGGGCAACATTCTCAGCGTACCGTGGTAGTCGCAGATCCTTCAAAAGACACAGGTACATGCAACGATCAGCTGTGTACGGTTCCCCTAATTCCTAATTGAAAATAAAACACGACATCAGACACAAACCGACAACCCAAACAATTACATATGAGAATGCAACGAATGCGGTATATAATACAAACGTCAACAAAGTCAACAAACGCCTCATCCAAGTACTGGATAAAATGTGATATATTAACTCTGTGTATGTATACATTTGCATAATTATACATTGCCACTAAAACTTACAGGTCCGTGTCATCACGTATGCTGTAACCCTCAATATTATCAGTCGACACACTTTCAGGGTGCGGTACATGATAGTCTGTTTCGCTTACATGGACAGTTTGGTTTCTCTTTCTCGTCGCACTTCACCAGCTCCAGCACTACCAATGGAGCCGGTGTATTGAGACATTTAACCGGCACCAGTTTCCCCTTGGCCAGTTCCCAACCATTATCATCAATACGCGGTAGGCGTGGTTTTGGTTCTCGGTACGTTTTGTCTCTCATTGAGATGAAGTTGGCTCTCTGTATATGTGGTTTGAGAGTTCCAAGAGTAGGCGGGAGCTTTTCACTTTCAAGGTTTTTGGTTCTGAATACTTCCCATCGTACGTCATGTACACTCTTGCATATGCTATTGGGCGAATACACCATGCATACGAATCTCTCTGGACTTGTTATACCAATATCGTCAGGTGCCAATCCATTTCCAAGCCCCTGTAAAGCACCAACTATGTCATCTTCAGGTTTGAGGGAAAGGTATTTGACAATCCAAGTTTTCTTCGATATATTAAAGAACTTGCCGCCCCAGTCTGCGCCTGTGAAATTGTGCAGACCAACCAAGCCTTTTGTCCGGCCCCAGTTCAGAGTACCTTTCTTTTACATATAGTTCGGAATGATTTTCCTCTTCCAGTTAAAAGTTTCAGCTGACCAGGGATATTTTCAGTTGCTACCATATCCATCAATAGAAGGAACACACCCGTGTCACGGGACCATACATAACTGTCCCGAACTGAATGACTTTGTAAAGAGGCATCGAGGGCGTGAAGTGGAATCTGTGTATCTGCCTCTTCATGGGAATGGGCCTGGGTTAAATAAGATGTGGCTTGTTCGTGTGAGCAGATGTTCCAAACACAACAACAATGCCCTGAACACTATCCGCAAAGCGTTTAATCAGTCGTTGTCCAAGGTATTCAGTTACGCTGTGTGACAAGAGAAGTTGTATAGACATGTTGTGTATGTTCATGCAATCATGTATTATGAATTGCACTTGCTGTGTCTTACCCGCACGTTTGACTCTTGTCTTTCCCTTCAGTGAGCCATTAGTGTATCTGTCAAATATTACTCTTCCTTCGGAATAACCGGTCATCAGTTTCGATATGCGTTGCAAAAACGCAACCCCAAAGTCTGATATTGTGTCCATTGAACGACGGCCTGTGCATCTATTATGACCACCTTCTCTCCGGCATCAGTGGACACACATGTATCGTTGTCCTTGTCAGTATTGTTATCGGGAGTGGCATCGGAAGTTGTACTACACATTTCAATGTCCTCGCCTGTCTGAACTGGATTTTCTGCTGTTCCAATTGTAAGTTGTCCTAACTCGGCAACAGTAGTATTCTCATTAGATGTAGCTGACGTTTTTGTACCAGCCTCCGTAGCTTGTCCGAACTTTTCTATTTCCTTCATAAATGAGACTTTGTCCGATGGTAGCAGCAATGTTCCGTCGGTAGCAAAGAGAGATCGTGGTGGTATAACCATCTCATAATTTCAGATCGTTTCTCCCAGCTTCGACATCATGTATGGGCCTGCCTGTTGAACGACTAAAAACCGCGCAAGTAATTGGCGATCTTCATGAAGCTTCACTACTTTGTTGCCGATTTGTACATTTGATTTTGTCAAACATGTACCGTGTGTTTTCAGCTTCAATTTTTCAATTATATCCCAAACAGATAGCGCAAATGCCGTTCTCAATCGCGTTTCTACGAACTCTTTATACCGTTCAGTTCCCTTCTCATCTCTCTTAAGAATTTCGTACGCTGCAGTGTCTGGTAAAGCCATCATGGAAACAATGTTTACCAGTGGCAGCTTGTTTTCGAATGGATTTCCATCGCAGTGGCTTTCTAGACATATCTTAATTTTTGCTGCATTTGTTGTAGTTCGTGTGTCAAATTTAATAGATAATGGATCATGTTCTTCAGGGCGTGAGCTGCTACCGGATGAATACAATGACTGAAACTCACCGACGATGTGTGTCATTTCGGGAGCTGTGAGTAGGAATCGATTGAGTGTTGGTTCACTTTGAGCTATACCAGTAATGCCTCCAACCACCTTCAACTCTCTAATACTCTGCTCCAGAGTCTGATCCACAAACAGATTGGTAAATGGTATACCAGTTTTCTTCACACAAAACTCACCTTCTTCGAGTGCTTTCCATGTTTCAGGGCATTCGGTCTTGAGCTCGTTCATCTGGGCAAGGTGTACTGGAAGCATGGGCGGCGCGTAGTTGTATAAATCACGTGCGAAGAAGTATGTTACTTGCTCATCGAGGGCTGACAAATATTCGTTTCAATTGCCCTGCCTACATGCGCGGACCTAATTCTCCACTAGCCTCGTCTGTTATGTCTTTGTCAAGTATATCTGCGTAAAACATAATTAATATATCACATTTTATCCAGTACTTGGATGAGGCGTTTGTTTGTTAGGACGTTGTTGACGTTTGTGTTATATGGCACATTCGTTGCAAAAAAAGTGGGTGGGGTATTTTAGTATTTTAGTCGAGCTAAAAATGAAAAGTAAAATTGCCACCACGTTTTTTCTGCTTACTAAGTCCCTAAACAATACTTTTAGCCAAAAATCACTTTCGGCAGACATATCACACGTCTTTACATACATCACCCTACTATAATATGTAACCAATGGTTACCAATTATACATAATGGTTAATGTGGCCGCATTGTTTTCAATTTTGAAGCCTGTGTGGGCAACAACAACCCATCTTTTCTTTGCTATTTTATACTGGTTCACACGATTCGTCTTCAAATGGTAAGTTTTGTCACGTATACAAAGCATGTGCAAAAATGTAAGTGATATTAACATAGTGGGTGGGGTATTTACGTGGGCCGTAAACGATTAAAAACGAAAAATGAAATTGCCAAGAAATTTTGTATGCGTTCGTTAAGAATACCATGTTAAAGTTTACATAATTGCTACACTCAACATGTACATAAACATTTACAAAACACCCACAATATTCATACTGGCAAATAGGTGGGTGGGGTATTTTCGCGTAAGTATACAGAAAAAACAACAACTCGTCATTGGAATATTGCTTTAATTGATTTTAAATCATCCGACGATAATATCACACTCAAAATATCAGTTTCATCATGTATGTAAAGCTGATGCGAACGTGAACCCGCGTGTAATAGTAAAAAAAGTGGGTGGATATTTTCGTCGGCCTGTAAAAAGTTAAAAAATAAAAATGAAAATTGCCACCACGTTTTATCTGCTTAATAAGTCCCTCAACAGCACTTTTAGCCAACAAAATCACTTTCGGCAGACATATCGCACGGGAGCCTGTATCCTACCATCCAGTACTAGACTAACAGGTCTCTGTGGTTTCTCTCGCTTTTGGCGGGCAGTATGTTGGGAGCATGCTAAGCGTAATTTAATTTTGTGGTTTATCGTTACTTGAATCCCAATATCCCTGGTTACATTATTTTTGGCTTTCTTCTGGTATGTATGTAAGAGTTGAATCTGGCTATTGCCATTTTCTTTGCTGGTTGTTTTGAACTGTCTTTCAGTTTAAGTTTTTTAGCTCACCTGAGCGAAGCTCATGTGAGCTATTGTTACCGCAATGTGTCCGTCGTCCGTCGTCGTCCGTCGTCCGTGAACATTTTCAAACGTCTTCTCCTCGGTAACCATTGGGCCTATGGTCACCAAACTTCATGGTCATGGTAGGGGGATTACAAAATTGTTAAAATGACGTCATTACGTAATCCAAGATGGCCGCCGTCTAAAAATAGCACAAATTCTTAAAAAATCTTCTTCTGAAGAACCGCCAACCGGATTTCGACAAAACTTGGTAGGAATGATCGATGTACACTGCTCTTTCAAAGTTGTTAAAATGGTGACCCTGGGGTTAAAAATGGGCGTGGCCCGTGGGGTCAAATTTTATTTTTGACCGAATATGGTCATGTTATATATCAAATCGAAGGTATCAATGAGGCGATCACTCTGGTACATTTTTTGTCCAAATCGGATTGTTATGTCATCCAAGATGGCCGCCAAAATGTCAAAAGATTGTTCTTTTATTAGAGATTTCAAAATTCTTCTTCACGTGAACCGCTTGGCCCATGGTAGCCAAACTTAAAAGTTATGGTCCATGGGTGAAGCCTTTTCAGATTTGTTAAAATGGAGGTCATCGCTAATCCAAGATGGCCGCCATCTAAAAATAGCATAAATTCTTAAAACATCTTCTTCTCATGAACCGCTAGCCGGATTTCGACGAAACTTGGTAGGAATGATCGATGTACATTGCTCTTTGAAAGTTGTTAAAATGGTGACCCCGGGGTCAAAAATGGGCGTGGTCCGTGGGGTCAAATTGGGTCAAATTTTATTTTTGACTGAATATGGTCATGTCATATATCAAATTGAAGGTATCAATGAGGCGATCACTCTGGTGCAATATTTGTCGAAATCGGATGATTATGTCATCCATGATGGCCACCAAAAGGTCCATTTATTCAAGATTTTTAACGTCTTTTTCTCAGGAACCACATGGCCGATGCTGGGTGAAGCATTTTCCGATTTTGTAAAATGAGAGTCCTCGCTTAATCCAAGATGACCGCCATCTAAAAATAGCACAATTTTTTTAAAACACATGAACTCAATGTCACATTCTCCTCTGGTGTTCATGGAGTCATGTGAGCGAATTAGGGCCATCCTGGCTCTCTTGTTTCTCTTTTCCAGTAGTTCTTCTTGTTTGCTTTTCTTTTTCTATTGAACCTCCCACCGGCAGTCTGCATGTGATAACATACACCATTATCCACATATGATTTCACTTTATCCTTACGATGATATAACTGGAGTGATGTTTTGTGTTTAGTTTTCAAAGCATATTTCACTGATTGGATTGCAGAAAATGTGTCTATTTTCATCCTGTTGGACTTTGGATTGATAATAGTATTCATGACTCTGAAGCTTTGTTCTACTCTAGGGCCTGTGAATATGCTGAGGACTGCTTTAACAACTTTTGCCAGTGCTGGTTAACACATAGTTACCTGCCCCCTCCACCCATCTAACTGGATATAAGTCCGCATTTGGTAATGTTGGATATACCCAGAGCTCCAGTTAAGGTGCGTAATTTGACCAACTTGGGGTGAAATTTTGTTATTTCTTCATCAAAAATGGCATGTTGGGAGTGCTTTAGAATCGTCTCATTGAGACGATTCTAAAGCACTCCCAACTTTCCATTTTTGATGGAGAAATAAGAAATTTACCTCCAAATTACGCACCTTAACTGGAGCTTTGGATATACCTGGATCTTAGATATATCTGACAGATAATCGTCCATCTTGTCATCTTTCAGAACAGTTGGGAAATATGTAATGAGTTTTTTCAATGCTCCATGTGTTACCCTGTGTGTGGCCTTGAGCCTTTGTGGTGTTTCATTGTAGTCGAGTCGAGTGCTTTCTGATCACGGCCAATTTCTTCGGCTAAATTTCATAAATGTGGTGTCATGCTGAGGGGGAGACTATGTTCTGCTACAAAGCACCAACATTGCTTCACTGTTCGATTTTCTATCCTGAAAGCTAACATTGGGCAGATCAGTAGCCTATTTCATCAACATTGCAAAGTATACTTTACTAGCAAAGTATACTTTGAGGGAGTAATCATTGATTTTTTCCGAAATGCATTATTTCATGCAGAACTAACGATTGCATATATTTGATGATTAAAACTATGCAGAATTATTATACTGAATTTATTACATTATCACAGCCATAATGGCTGTGATAATGTAATAAATTCAGTATAATAAAAATTAATAAATTTATCATAAAATTGAAAATTTCTCCCTCAAAGTATACTTTGCTACTAAAGTATACTTTGCAATGTTGATGAAATGGACTCCAGGTCTAACTGAACCCGTGCAAAGCAAGTCATTGTGAACATTAGGAGGTGCACCATAAGGGACATTACACCCACCACCAAGAGTTAGTTGGGCCGGTATTAGTTGTATTAGAATTATGACTACGACTAGCTGAACTACAAGCTTCAAGACCCTCCTCCATAGCCTTAGTTTTGAAAAACACAGCTGGAAGTGACTGCGACATCTTCATACTGTTTCTGTTACTTGTATGTTTTTAGCTCACCTGAGCGAAGCTAATGTGAGATATTGTTACCGCAATGTGTCCGTCCGTCGTCCGTGAACATTTTCACACGTCTTGTCCTCAGTAACCATTGGGCCTATAGTCACCAAACTTCATGGTCATGGTCCTTAGGTACGGGGATTACAAAATTGTTAAAATGATGTCATTACTTAATCCAAGATGGCCACCGTCTAAAAATAGCACAAATTCTTCAAAAAATCTTCTTCTCAAGAACCGCCAACCGGATTTCGACAAAACTTGGCCCTCTTGTTATGCCACCTTTTTCGAAGAAACGGGTGGCATATAGTGTTTGGACCGTCTGTCTGTCCGTCTGCCCGTCTGTCCGTCCGTCACACTTTTCAGTTAACCAATTTGTCACAGTTTCTCAAATATGCTGCAGGTGGCATCCGCGTTCGACAGACGCATTTCTTGTTTGTCTTAGCATGATTAAACAAATCTTTCTTTCCACCTGTCCATGACGGATTCTATCGCCACATGTTATACATAAGCACTGTTCTGATACATCTATTTTGCGAAGATAATCAGACAAAAAATCTCCCAAATGATCCTTGTGTTCCAGCCATTAAATGTCTTCTTCAGTCAAACTTCTTTACATCAGATGGTCTGTTAACAATGCTCATGTTTGAATGTTATTTATGTCCCCATTGTGGTTTTAATTAATCTTCACATTTTTATGCCACCGGGTTTCGAAGAAACGGGTGGCATATAGTGTTTGGACTGTCCGTCCGTCTGTCTGTCCGTCTGTCTGTCCGTCCGTCACACTTTTCGGTTAACCAATTTGTCACAGTTTCTCAAATATGCTGCAGGTGGCATCCGCGTTCGACAGACGCATTTCTTGTTCCATTTAATTTGACTGCAGTTTGTTGTTGTTCTTCTTCCACTGACATGAGGTATTAAACTGGAACAAGCTGATTTTGGGATTTTCCCCCAATTTGTACATGTAGTTAAATGACCTTAGCTGTTGATATGCCGTTAAACCCCAAGAAACAAACAAATAAATGTACCAGTGTTCAGCATTAACACTTACACTTCTGAATTACATTGTACATTTTTTTTCCCCCATTTTTGTCGCGCCTGCTTTAGCAGAGGCGCGACTATAGTCGGCGCTTTTTCCGTCATCGTCCGCTTTTTTTGTAAGGCAAATGCGTTGAAGTTATTCTTTTTTCAAAATATCTCTTTAACCCCTTGCCAGACTTTGATAATATTTCACATCAATGTTTGTCTAGGGATGATGCTTCATTACGCACACCCCCCACATCCAAATTCTCATGGTCAAGGTCATTTATTTACTTTTATTGTTCACCGGTTTTGTAACAGAAATGCGTTATATTGTTTTTTCACAATATCTCTTTAACCCCTTGCCAGACTTTGATAATATTTCACATCGATGTTTGTCTAGGGATGATGCTTCATTATGCACACCCCCACATACAAATTCTGAAGGTCAATGTCATTTATTTACTTTTAATGTTCACGGTCAAATGCCTCGGCAGGCACGATACCGCTTCCGTGGCGGAATTCTTGTTTCTCATGAAAAACATGGTTTGACAACACTTCAGAATCATTTCCATTGGAAATGATTCTAATGTGCTGTCAAAGCATGGTTTTGTTTAGAAAGAAAACAAAATATAAAATAACAGTAGACAACAATTTATGTTTCCATACTGGAAACATAAATTGTTGTCTACTGTTATTTTATATAAGGGTTACAGCGCACATTCTGTGGGAAATATCAGGTACAAATATAGCATATAAAATAAAATGATTTAGTAGTACATGTACATTGTTTCGTCGGCATACCTTGGCAAATATTTTAAAATCACTGGGTCTACCGTAAATCAGGATATTTTCATTCCAGTGCTGGAAAGACATTTAATGCTGAAATGATAATGCCCCTCCCCAAACGGGTGAATTTGTATAGACGATAGTGAGAATTGAACAATCGGTATTAAGTCCTCTGAGCAGGGCTCCAGATAAGGAATTTGTAATTGAGTATACCGGTAGTCACTCCATCATTTCTGAAGCAATTGGGTATTTCAAAATTTTAATTGGGTAAAATAAAATCACACTACTGTTTACACATCAACAGACAGCAATTATTGAATTGTTTGCTTCGAAATAAAAACATGTCTTGGCATTTCATTAGAATTATCTCCTTGGAGACAATTATAATGAAATACCAAGATGTGTTTTCATGGAAAATAAGAAAAATATGCTATATTTGTGGTGTTTTTAGTGTTTTCTGCGGCATGTTAAAGGTACCACAAATTTTTAATTGCTTTTTGATACTCGCTATTTCTGATTTCAAATGGGTTTTTGGCAATTTTAATTGGGTATTTAAATGGGTGGTTGGTCGGGCGAACGTGAAGGCGTAAATTAACGGTAGGGGTTCCTCCTTATATGAATCACGATTTGTCTGGTTTGGCCCTCAGGTACGTTTTTATCTTTGGCTCTTTTGTAACCTGGGAGTTGAATTGGATTATTGCCCATTATAAAGGTAATAAGATTATTACTGATCCTACTGCTTTTGGGTGGGGCCAAGTGATTCTGGTGTGGCGAGGACCTGGCATCAGATCAGGATTATTCTGATTTCAGGGCTGAATATATAGTTTTATTATTGTAAATATTCAGTTCTAATTTTGGGATTTTACCCCCTTTTGTACATGTACTTGAACATGTACTTGTACAGGTAATATATGGGATTTAGTACTAAACCCATTGACCCGGCCTTCAATGACCTTAGCTGTTGATAGGCCGTTAAACCCCAACAAACAAACAAACAAGTTGGATATTTAAGCAAATACGTAGCTTATCTGGAGCTCTGTCAGGTAGTTTTCTTTTGTTTTATCCGAGTCCTCGGACAGAGTTCCGTTCATTCCGTATGTACTTTACCGATAAACTGAGGATTTTATATGTTGTGATTGTTTAATATTTAAATAAAATATTTTTATTTGTAGATATGTGTGTTGTTATGAACCATTATGTTACAAATATTGCATATCAGAGCTGATAAGGCATTATGTTGATATATTTATATAGTCGAGCACCAGTATCGCGAATATCAGTATCTCGATGATATCCCCTATCTCGAGTATTCACTAAAGTCCCGAATTATATCCTTATTTGTTTAATATAAATTTCCTTGGCTATGATGACCATGCCCTATATCGTATATGTTGTCTATCTCGACTGTTCATTCTGTCCCCTCAGTATAAACATATGTTAAAAATCTCTTCGCTATCTCGATCACATAAACTCTTTGGATAAATCGCCTAAGTGCCTGGCTGCCAAGATCGATTTTATTGACATTAATTTTCGAAACATTATCAAACAAAACAAAATAAATTCACACCTACCTCAGGTTGTTTGCTTAATTAGTCTACCTGGATATAATTGAGTGTTTGTCACGATTCATTAAGCATATCACGCTGGTCATTTATGCAAGTCGCAGAGTCGTGTCGCCACCTTGTAATGTTGAGTAGCTTACTACCTTTGGTCATTAGTTAATTGGTGATTGTTTACTCGTGGTGTAATGGGTAAAATGAGTTGTGGACTAGGACTCGAGAAAAATATTCGACCATGTCACTTCATCGCTATCTCGAACCTAGTCCTATCTCGACTACATGGACGATCTCCCTTCGACTTCGAGATACTGGTGCTCGACTGTATATAGCCGGTATTGATATTTCACACATGCACTCCTCTGATGGTCCTCTTTCATGTCGTGACAAATCGATGACCATCCGGCCACCAGTAATCCCAAGGTCAAGGTCACAGACTTGGCGCTTTCATAAACTTAATGTTGGGGTAAAGTCCTTTTCCTTCAATAGAACTGATTGATATTTCACACATGCTTTCCTCTGACGATCCTCTGATGAATACACGACTCTCTGACCACCAGTAATCTGCAGGTCAAGGTCACAGTGCTTTCGTAAACTTTCGGGTAAATTATTTATAACTTCTGTTTCCTTTGCTACAACTTGTTGATATTTCACATATGCACTCCTCAGATGGTCCTCAATCATAGTGTGACCAGTCCTTGATCCAACCCCTCACAGTCTTGATCCAACCCCTCACAGTCTTGGCTCATTCACAACATTGAGGACATTTCTTATAATTTCTGAAGCCTTTCATGGATTCTCGCGATATATACATGCATTCACATGGTGATCATTCTTTTGAAATTTTGACCGCAACCCACCAACCACGCCCCTCTCCACCTCCCTCTCCCAACAGATTTAGTACATTTGCTGTCGAGGGAGTATTGTAAGCTCTATCTTGCTGACAAATCAAATTGACTGTTGCCGTTGTAACATCAGCCACACCTATCACTTTTGGCTGCCAACAGGCGAGCTTCGTTGTCGTCTGACAACTCTTGTCAAGTCCTGTTGCAATCACAGGTTTAAGTAACGGACCAATGTATAAAAATACATTAAATATACCTAAAAGCATCAATAAGTGAAAACTAGAAAATGTTTTCATATAACACGGATGCCCCACAAAAATCGCTTTGATAGTAAACAAGGCAAAATTCCAAGTCCAAAGGGGAGATGATCCATGACCCAGGGGTCGAATCAAAAATCAAAATAAACTTTGTGCATCTACTCATCATCAAGAAGCTACATATCAAGTTTCAGGTCTATAGCTAGCACGGTTTAAAAGTTTTACGACTTACAAGCCAAAATTGGAAAACTCTAAGTCGAAAAGGAGGAAATAATCCATGACACAGGGTCGAATAAAAAAAACTGCATCTACTTCTCATAAGGAAGCCACATACCAAGTTTTAGGTCTGTAGCTAACACGGTTTAAAAGGTTTACGACTTACAAGGTTGGTGATGGACGGGGACGGACGGGACGGATGGGACGGACGAACAAGGGTAACACTAAATGCCCCCTCCGCTATCATGGTAGGGGCATAAAAAATAAGCTAAGAAAATATTCTTTACTTCCTCCTATAACATATTAAAATATATTCTAGGACAAAGTAAAGAATATTTTTTTCGCTTAGTTTTATGCTCCCCAAATTATTTTTTGCATATAGTTTGTCCGGCGTTCTCCGTCCGAGTTTTACATTAAAGTTTTTCAAATTGCTATATCTCTTTGACTGCTTGAGATATCAACTTGAAACTTCATATACACATTGATCACCATCCATATTTTCATTGTATACCCTACCCATGCTGCCAAGGAGCCCAAGGCCAAATGACTTTAAACTTTTTGTTAAAGTTTTACGTTAAAAGTTTTTCAAATTCAATTCAAATTAGCATCCAAATATTTTTTGTGACTAATAAACAAAACATTGCGTTAAACTTTTCTAGAATTGATCACTGTTACCAATTAAGATTATGATGTGTAACTTCATATACACATTGATCACCATTTATTGTGATTAATAAGCATACTACACCAATACCCAGGGTCAAGCACTTTGAATTTCAATCCAGGCATCATCGGGGAGCATTTGTCGGATTTACCGACCATCTAGTTTTTTCTCTCACTTTTTGATGCTTTTAGGTATATTTAAAGGTATATGCCCACTCAGTAGGCACAAAATGTTCTTTATAGGAATTAAATAAGTGTACAATTGTATCACTATTCTACCAAGTCTAAAAATTACGAGTGCCTGCTATACAGATATAATCATTTAGTAATATTTATATTACTGACAGTGACTCGCGGTGGTAATAGGCTATTTTCATATGCAAATGAGGCATTACCGGTACATTTTTGTCTAGCCCGCTTGTGGAAAGCGAGACATAGTGATCACAATGACGTCCGGGTGTCCGTGCGTCCGTGCGTGCTTCCGTGCGTCCGAAATCTGCGTTAAAGTTTTTAAATACCTTATATCTCTGCAGTCACATTGACTTGAAATTTCATATGCGGCCCCTGTGTCCAAGGTCAAGGTCAAATGGTGGGTGGCAGGTGGGAGCACGCGATGGGTAATTTAACGATCGGAGTTCATCCGTACCGGAATCCCGACTGGAGACCTGGTTTGGCCCTCACATACGTCTTTGGCATTTTGTATGTGACAGTTGAATCTGGTTATACCCCTTATGTGAGTATTACAATATTTGTAATCTTATTTTAGGGGAAGGGGCCAAGTGACTTGGTGTGGTATGGACCTGGCACCAGGTCAGGATATTCTAATTTCAGGGCTGAATATATTTGTTCTCGATGTAAATATTCTGTTCTGATTTTGGGATTTTCCCCCCAATGCAGCAGGTTAAAATGGGATCGAACCCGTTTGCCCGGCCTTACATGACCTTAAACACTAATAAACAAACAAACAAACAAGGTCAAATGACTTAGAAGTTTGCTTTCCGAAATCTGCGTTAAAGTTTTTAAATAATTTATATCTCTGCAGTCTTAAGTCACATTGACTTGAAACTTCATATGCTTATTAGTCATTATCCATATATTCATGCTGTATCCCACTCATGCGGCCCCTGTACCCAATGTCAAGGTCAAATGACTTAGAAGTTTGCGTTCCGAAATCTGCGTTAAAGTATTTAAATACCTTATATCTCTGCAGTCCTAAGTCACATTGACTTGAAACTTTATATGCTTATTAGTCATCATCCATATATTCATTCTGTGTTCCACTCATGCGGCCCCTGTGCCCCTATGTCAAGGTCAAATAACTTAGAAGTTTGTGTTAAAGTTTCTGTCAAAATTTGCGTTAAAGTTTTCACATACCTACTATCTCTGTAACTGTCAGTCAGATTTGCTTGAAACTTTGTATGCTTATTGGGCATCAAACTTCAAATAAATACACTGAGACCATCGAATGCCTCGGCGGGCTCGACATGCGGGCCGCGGCCATCTCGTTAATTATTTATACTAATTAAATGCGTCACCTTTATTTTATTTATGATCATTGCACATCAAAAAATAAATACAGAGAATATATAGTAAAGTCCGTTAACACACACTGAAGTGAGTCCCAACATTTTCACACTGGATTGTGGCCTGTTGATAACAACAAATGTGGCTGTGACTGGAGAAATGGGGCTTATAGAATTTGTGACTGGTGTAACTCCTGATCAACTATCACACTCCTGTAGACCGTGCAGATGCACAGGCTGATTTTGATCTACACTGATCTGAAAAATGTCCACTACATATATCCATACTGGAGATCAAGGATTTTAAGTTAGTCACTCTATGCCTCTGTGGAGATATCCCAATGAAATACATGTGATTGGTTAAATGCTGATTTCTTGTGGCGAATTGTTAACCGGCTGCAACAAAGTCTGCGTTTTAGACTGCTCCGATGAACGTGATCATTTTTGACATGTATTCTCCAACCCTACAAATCATCCTATTTGTAATATAAGCTTTAAGGATCAACTTATTTATGCTTACTTTTTGGCATTTTAAAGCAATATTCATTCGAAGATATACACGTGTGTGCGTAGTAATGAACCCTGTTTGGTTAGAGATTATAAAATCATTGTTTCCGGAAGTGAAAGAATGGCTACTTCTCCAAATACCTCAACGTTGGTAACACCAAAGAAGAAAGATGAGTCGTTTCTGGACAAGATCGGCACATTAGGAAGAAAAAAGAAACAGAAGGAAGGTTTGTGAACTGTTGCACCTGTAGCCTACCGCTGCATTCTTGTGACTAAATGCGACCAAATATGGGCATTCATTGCTTCTCAAATTATGTGGGTGGGGTATGTAGGTTAGAAGACACCAAATAGTTTTACTATATAAGTTATAATTTAACCGACTCGTCCAAATATGACCATTCTTTCCTACTTCCATTATTCGTACGGATGCTGCGGAACCTACTTTTACATGACCTGCAACCTGTCTGCGTTGGATATGCACGAAGGAAACAATAGGTTCACTTACTCTAGCTTAGAAAATCTCAGCTCTACGGATGTGTTTTACTATTTCATCTGTCTTTTTAGCCAGGTTTTTTGAAAAAAAATCCAGGCTATTGGATTGGCGAAAGCCGGGCGGGCGGCAGGCTGGGCGGCGGGCGTGGCGGCGGTGGACGGCGTCCACAATCAATGTTAAGTTTTCGTGTTCGAGTCCATTTCTTTGTTACTGTACCACCTAGGACCACCAAACGTTCACAGCTTCATAATCAAGGGGTGCCCACCACATATCACTATCCAACATGTTACCTTTTTTTGAACTTGACCCATTTTTTCCGCGCAGTCGACTTAGCCATTTTCAATGTTAAGTTTTCGCGTTTACAATGTTAAGTTTTCGTGTTTAAGTCCATTTATTTGGTACTGTACCACCTAGGACCACCAAACTTTCACAGCTTCATAACCAAGGGGTGCCTACCACATACAACTATCCAACATGTGACCATTTTTTTTACCTTCACCTATTATTTCTACGTAATTGACTTAGACATTTTCAACGTTAACTTTTTAACGTATGTCTGGTTAAAGTTTTTTGGTTAAAACTTGTTCGTTATACTATATCTCTGCAACTGCTTCGCCCATTACCTTGAAACTTCACATGGGTGTTTATCATCATCCATATTTTCATTCTAACCCCCAACCGTGCGGCCCCTGTGGCCAATGTCAAGGTCAAATTACTTTGATTTTTTTTGTTAAAGTTTTTTCGTGTACTATATCTCTGCAACTGCTTCACCCATTACCTTGATACTTCACATGGGTGTTTATCATCATTGTCGCACCCGCTTGCGGAAAGCGCGATATTGTCGGCATTTTGGCATACGTTGTCCGTACGTCCGTGTGTCCGGTTAAAGTTTTTTTGTTAAAGTTTTTCCATCTACTATATCTATTTTTTTAGTGTCCATGCCTCGCCCCAAGGTGCGACATGCAGGCCACGGCCATCTAGTCTACAAAAAGTTGGTATAATTATGTTATCCAAGTGTCTATGCTTGGAAAAAACCTGGCCTTCGTGGCTTTGCCTCGTTTCTTGTATATTTTATGTATCCGTGAGAGCTGAGACCCTTATAGTGTAAAATCTAGTCACAGCCCAATTTGTCCTGGCGTTTTGCTACACAGTCTTGACGAGTGAGAAGTTTTAACACTTCACAGTCATGTTAAAAACATTCATAAACCAATACTACACATGTAGGTATACATAGTTTGACATTGGTTATCCTTTTATTCCCATTTGTGTAGCAAAACACCAGGACAAATTGGGCTGTTATTGCGACTAAATTTTACACTATAAGGGTTTCAGCTCTCACGGATACAGAAAATATAAAAGACAGATGAAATAGTAAAACACATCCGTAGAGCTGAGATTTTCTAAGCTACACTTACTCCTAAGATCATGCCAGGTTCAACCTCCTTATGTCCCCAAAGAGAATTGGGCATGATTTGCAAGCAAATGTGCGAAAACATTAAAATGTGGTACAAATAATAGCATTGCTTTCCTTCAAATATATTAATGTCATCAATGTGTTCAATAATCTGAAATTGCCCTAATCCCACTGACCTGTGGTTGTAAGTTTGTGTTAAATCCCTCCTGTGACTTGACGGAGGCTTCATGCTAATACTTGATTCCATTGCAGCAATTGAACTTCAGGAGGAGGGGAAGAATGCCATTGAGATTCCGACCAGCCCGACCATGCCTGATATCGGACCAGAAGGATACTCTCTAGGTTTTATTTTTGTCCCAAGTTGGCTAAACATTTGTCCACTTCATTGATTTTGTCTGAAGAGACTGACAAAGGGACTATAGATATTTAGGCCACCTGCTGATACCAAATTTCTGATGACAATTTAGACACACATACGTGATGATCAGTTTCACTTCGCAGTTACATGATTACCAAATGTGTTTTCGATGATCTCTAGTCTTAATGCTTCATCGACTGAATTGCAAACACTGCAGTCCTGATCAGAAAGTGCAGATTAAATTATAATTGCATGTAAACTTTTAACCCGTTTACCCCTAAGTAACTGGAATGGACACTGGCTTTGTGAATTTTATTATGCCTCCGCCACCGAATGGTGAGGGGGGCATATAGTGTTACCGGCGTCCGTACGTACGTACGTCCCGAAACCTTAACGCTTGGGTAAATGGCTTATAATTTCTGTTTTCTTGCTCGGATCTGCTTGACATTTCACACACACATTGCTCCAATGGTCCTCTACCGCCCTGTGACAAATCCACATTCGTCCCGCCCCCGCTAAGCCCAGGGTCAAGGTCACAGACTTGGTTCCTTCGAAACCTTAACGCTCGGGTAAATGGCTTATAAATTCTGTTTCCTTGCTCCGATCTGCTTCACATTTCACACACACATTGCTCCAATACTCCTCTACCGCCCTGTGACAAATCCACATTCGTCCCGCCCCCGCTAAGCCCAAGGTCAAGCTCACAGACTTGGTGCGTTCCAAACCTTAACGCTCGGGTAAATGGCTTATAATCAAATATGCCTCGTTTTCTTTGGCTGCCAGCGGGGGCATTCGTGTGCCGACAGGCCACATTTCTAGTTCAGACTATTTCCTTTAACAGAAATGGATAATGGTTGTAGAAATGGGAAAATAAGCACAAGCGGTGCAGATCATGATGAGATGGCTCATTACAAGCCAACTCGTCCCTGCATCTACACTGACTGTAGTGTTGAAAGGATTGTGTAGAAAATATCATCTCATAGTTAGCCGTATCTTGTAGATCCAGCACGTGTCGGTGTATGTGTTTTTAGCACCAAGCCTTGTCTATATAACCTGTGATTTTGCCCCATTGCAGAGGAAAATGAGGAACGATCTATGATAGAACCAAATTCCCGCGAAGAGCCGAAGGTCAAAGAACTCATAAAGGTATGACAATACATGTCTATTTTATCATGACTGAACTAAATCCTATTTACTGTTGTTAGTGCTTATTTATTGGAACGTAACTGTTTGACACCAGAATTTGGCGGTTAATGAGTGTACTGTATCGAAAAAAAATTGACTTGATACCAAGCTCATGAGTCAGTCTAGGAAATTGGGGGGATTTTGAAGGGATTCATGCCATCCTTAGCCAATTGTGATAAACTTGATATTATGGAATGCCTCTTGCATAGATCAGCCTTATAAATATATTTCTAATGCAATCTATAAATATCATACAATCTGATTGGCTGATGGTCATACATTACAGGTATATCATTGTTGATGAACGGTCGCAAATTATTTCAATATGTATTCCTATGCCAGTAGTAAAGGAGTGCATTAGAAATAGGTTACCGCATTGTAATTTGAAATTTGCGGCGTATATCAGAAAATGATAGGTCGGAAAATCTGTTTAATGGCTCCGCTAGCGCGTCGCCATTCAACAAATTTTCCGACCTATCATTTTCTGATATACGCCGCAAATTTCAAAATTACAATACAGTTAACCATATAGTAGGTTACCAAACATGGAAAATCACAAGTAACTTACTTCTCAAAGAACAACTAGGATCGGCAGAATTTGTACCGGTACATGTATGTGTTGTGGTGTAAAACCAACACATGCCACATGTGTTGGCTTTACACCACAACACATACAAATTCAGCCACACATTCTAATGCAGACGATGCCCCATAAGAATGGGGTGTATTCGTTTTGTTTTTGGCAACTACGAACTACGGGACGTGTAGTTATTCATGCTGGTGTCAAAGAGGGGAGTAGTATGACAAAAATGTGAGTGAAAGTTACAGGAATGTGATATTGTTAGTTACTGAAATAAACACATGTTGTCAAAACATAATGAATGCCCCTTGTAGTTCAGCTCTAAAGGAAATTACTTGTGATTTACTAAGTTTGGTAACGTGTTTATAAGGCTGATGTATAATTGTGTTGACAGTTGCTGCTGGACTGGATCAACGACGTGCTGGCTGACGACCGGATCATTGTCAAGGACATTGAGGAGGACTTGTTTGATGGACAGATTCTACAAAAACTCATTGGTAATCCTTGTTTGATGGCCAAATTGTAAAAAAATTCATTGGTAACCCTTGTTTGATGGCCCGATTCTACAAAACCTCATTGGTAATCCTTGTTTGACGACCAGATTCTACAAAACAAAAACTCATTGTATCAACTGTTAGTTTGTTATACCCCCGCAATGAGTTGTGGGGGGATATACTGAAGTCAGGTTTTCCGTCGTCCGTCCGTCACTAAACTTAAAATCAGGGAAATATTGCTATTTCCTTCATCTAAAATGCTTAATATTTCACACATGCATTCCTGTAAGGCTCTACTACAATGTACCATGCTGTGCCAAATCCACGACCGTCCAACCCCCACTGATCCCAAGATCAAGGTCAAATACTTCGTCTCTTTACAAAACTTAACATCAGAGAAATATGTTATAACTTCTATTTCCTTCATCTAAAATGCTTAATATTTCACTTGTGCATTCCTCTAAGGTTGTACTATAATGCTGTGCCAAATCCACGACCGTCCAACCCCTGCTGATCCCAAGGTTAAGGTGACATACTTAGTCTCTTTACAAAACTTAACGTCAGAGAAATAAGTTATAACTGCTATTTCCTTCATTGAAAATTATTAATATTTCACTTGTGCATTCCTCTAAGGTTGTACTATCATACTGTGACAAACCTACGAGCATCCAATCTCCGCTGATCCCAAGGTCAAGGTGACATACTTGGTCTCTTTACAAAACTTAACATCAGAGAAATATGTTATAACTTCTATTTCTTTCATCGAAAGTTCTTAATATTTCATGTATGCATTCCTCTAAGGCTCTACTATCATGCTGTGACAAATCCCCGCTGATCTCGAGGTCAAGGTCACATACTTAAGTCTCTTTACAAAACTTAACATGAGAGAAATTGGTTATAACTTCTATTTCCTTGCTCGGATCTGCTTCACATTTCACACACGCATTGCTCCAATGGACCTCTACCATCGTGTGACAAATTCACGTTCGTGCCCAGAGTCAAGGTCACAAGTCCACACACTTGGATTTTTCTGTAAGCCTCGCTTACTGACCAATCTTCGTTATACCCCCCACAACGAGTTGTAGGGGGGGTATACTGGAGTCAGGTCGTCCGTCCGTGCGTCCGTAAACTTAACATCAGAGAAATATTGTTATAACTTCTATTTATTTCATCTAAAATGCTTAATATTTCACACATGCATTCCTGTAAGGCTCTACTACCATGCTGTGCCAAATCCACGACCGTCCAACCCCCGCAGATCCGAAGGTGAAGGTCAAATACTTAGTCTGTTTACAAAACTTAACATCAGAGAAATATTGTTATAACTTCTATTTCCTTCATCTAAAATTCTTAATATTTCACACATGCATTCTTGTAAGGCTCTAATACCATGCTGTGCCAAATCCATGACCGTCCAACCCCCGCTGATCCCAATGTCAAGGTCAAATACTTAGTCTCTTTACAAAACTTAACATCAGAGAAATAAGTTATAACTTCTATTTCCTTCATTGAAAATTCTTATTATTTCACTTGTGCATTCCTCTAAGGTTGTACTATCATGCTGTGACAAATCTACGACTGTCCAACCCCCGCTGATCCCAAGGTCAAGGTCACATACTTAGTCTCTTTACAAAACTTAACATCAGAGAAATATGTTATAACTTCTATTTCTTTCATTGAAAATTCTTAATTTTTCATATGCTGTGAAAAATCCCCGCTGATCTCGAGGTCAACGTCACATACATACCGTATAACCTCGAATTAACGCCCCTCCTAATAAACGCCCCCCCCCCGCCCCCCCCCCCACCCCCCCCCACAAATAAAAAAAATATTTTTTTTTATTTTTTTTTTTACCAATGACCGCCAACTTCAACCCCCCCCCCCTTTCTAAAATGTAACGCCTCCGGGGGCCTTAATTTGAGGTTATACGATAGTCTCTTTACAAAACTTAACATCAGAGAAATCGGTTATAACTTCTATTTCCTTGCTCAGATCTGCTTCACATTTCACACACTCATTGCTCCAATGGACCTCTACCACCCTGTGACAAATTCACGTTCATGCCGCTCGCGCTAATCCCAGAGTCAAGGTCACAAGCCCACACACGTTGAAATTTTTACATATTTTAGGGGTACCTGGGCCCACGCGGGGTGGTATTCCGTAAGCCTCGCTTACTGACCAATCTAGTTATTTATGAATTCAAGTGTAAAGGAAAATATGGAAGTACATGTATACTAGTAACACACTGGTTTATATAATGTCGCTGAAACACATAGCCATTTTGTTGCGTCAAAAAAGTTTGTAAGAGTTTCTCCAACATGTAATATATTCAATATTACGTGAAGGATTTTAGTTAGACAGTTCATTCATGTGAATATGTGTGACGCAATCGCACCACCAATAGCCTGTCCTTGACCTTTGTAACCTTCAAAATGGTGCTGAAACACTTAGCCATTATCCTATGTCAACAGTTTGTAAGACTTTCTCAAATGACTTTGAAATTTGTGTAAATTTAAAGTTTTCTTTTTTTACACACAATCTCTAGTTAGACACCAGTATGCCACAGGGGCACATCCATGTTTTACAAACATAATGTCTAGTTAAAATTAATCTAATGTATCAGCATTGTTTGAATGAACTTACTGTTTATATATCAGGCCCAACTAAACCGTGAGTTCATTAATCGCCCGTGATCATCCTGACGAGCCGTATTATTGAACAATTCCAGAGAAGTTGGCGGATATCCGAGTGGAGGTTCCCGAGGTGTCACAGTCGGAACTCGGCCAGAAACAGAAACTGCAGGTTGTGCTGAACATGATCAACCGCATCCTGAGTCAGCCCATCACCGGCACCGTTAACCAGCAGAAATGGAGCGTAGACAGTACGTACCCCGATCCCATTGTCAATGCTCAACCCTACAGTGCATTCATCCCAGAAAATGACAAAAATAAATCCAGAAATTGGTAGATTTCTTTCTTCGTTAATGTAAAAATATATCTTGAAATGTTCATAAAAATCAAAAATTATTCCTGAAAATCAATATTAATGAAATCACTGGCCCTTAACCTGTCTTCTCTAGATATTGATATCTTCGCTACTAATTAACGGACACATGCACTTCTCTTTAAAACTATTAAATGGTCATTAACAGTCATCATGGCTTCAAATTATTAGTATGTTCCTGTCAACCCAATTCACTTATTACACAATTATTGTCGAGCCTGCTTGCGGAAAGTGAAACATAGTGATCACAATGACGTCCGGGTGTCTGTGCGTCCGTCCGAAATATGTGTTAAAGTTTTTAAATACCTTATATCTCTGCATTCCTAAGTCACATTGACTTGAAACTTCATATGCTTATTAGTCATCATCCATATACTCATAATGTATCCCACTCATGCAGCCCCTGTGCCCAAGGTCAAGATCAAATGACTTGGAAGTTTGCATTAAATTTTTGTCCAAATGTGCGTTAAACGTACCTAGTATCTCTGTAACCGTAAGTCAGATTTGCTTGAAACTTTGTAAGCTTATAGATCACCATCCATATATTCATTCTGTGTCCCAAGTTTAAATGACTTAAAAGTTTACATTATTATAAAATCTGCGTTAAAGTTTTTACATACCTTGTATCTCCACAATCGTTACTCCAATTTACTTCAAACTTCCAATACTTCCTTTTCATCATCCATATTTTCATTCTATAGCCTGCCCATTTGGTCCACATGTCCAAGATCAAATGACTTTGAAATTTGTGTTAAAGTTTTTACATACCTTATATCTCCACAACACTTACTCCGATTTACTTCAAACTTCAAATAATTCTTTATTTTCATCCATATTTTTATTCTATAGCCCACCCATGCGGCCCACATGCCTAAGATCAAGGTCAAATTACTTTAAATTTTGTGTTAAAGCTTTTACATACCTTATATCTCCACAACCCTTAATTCAAACTTCAAATAAATACTCTCTGAGACCATCAAATGCCTCGACGGGCTCGACATACGGGCCCCGGCCATTTGGTTTCTGATAGACCCCAATGACCATGTTGTGAAGGGGTTGTAGAGAATCATGCATCTAACGGAATAATTTGCCTCATCCATGACACCAGATATTAATCTTCTTTGTAGTTCACACTCAGAATGTCTCGGCACTCATTTCTGGTACATTCATTGCCGATTTCTTGTCTAATATTTGTTCGCTTACACTTTTGTCATTGGCCTAATACATACTGACTGATGATAACAATTTGTCATATCCTACATCAACTAGATATACATATGAACGAGATTACCAAATGACGTCATTCAAATTACACAACCTAACAAAGCATATGTTCTTTTCAATGTGAACCACAACATATTTGCCAATTCTGTAGCATAAAACATTACCTGACAAATAGAATACAGGCTACACATTTCCTAACTTGATATCATATGACACTAGCCTGGTATTCTTTATGTACAATTATGGTTACTATGGTGATGCTCTGATAGTTACTTGCTATGGTGATTACTATGGTGGTTGCTATGACAGTTCCTATGTTGGTTTCTATGATGCGCAGGTGTCCACTCGAAGAACCTGATAGCGATCCTGCACCTGCTGGTTGCCATGACGCGCCACTTCCGTGCCCCAGTCCGCCTGCCAGAGAATGTCTATGTCTACGTGGTCGTTGTCCAGGTAACCAGCTCATGTTTCCCCATCCCATTATAGCGCTATGGTTCCCAGCGCCTTAATTTCCAAAACTAGGTACCCCAGTACTGTACATTCAGATTGAATGTATGAAAGTTCCAATTCCTGATTTTTGTCGCGCCCGCTTGCGGAAAGCGCGATATAGTCGGCCGTTTGGCGTACGTACGTACGTACGTACGTACGTACGTGTGTCCGGTTAAAGTTTTTGGTTAAGCTGTAAGGTTAAGTTTTTTGGTTAAAGTTTTTGGTTAAGTTTTTTGGTTAAGTTGTTTGGTTAAGTTTTTTGGTTAAAGTTTTTGGTTAAGTTCTTTGGTTAAAGTTTTTGGTTAAGTTTTTTGTTTAAGTTTTTTGGTTAAAGTTTTTGGTTAAAGTTTTTCGTTATACTATATCTCTGCAACTGCTTTGCCCATTACCTTGAAACTTCACATGGGTGTTTATCATCATCTATATTTTCATTCTACCCCCCTCCCGTGCGGCCCCTGTGCCCAATGTCAAGGTCAAATTACTTTGAAGTTTTTTGGTTAAGTTTTTTGGTTCAAGTTTTTGGTTAAGTTTTTTGCTTAAGTTTTTTGGTTAAAGTTTTTTGTTATACTATATCTCTGCAACTGCTTTGCCCATTACCTTGAAACTTCATATGGGTGTTTATCATCATCTATATTTTCATTCTACCCCCTCCTGTGCGGCCCCTGTGCCCAATGTGAAGGTCAAATTACTTTGAAGTTTTTGGTTAAGTTCTTTGATTAAAGTTTTTGGTTAAGTTTTTTGGTTAAAGTTTTTGGTTACGGTTTTTGGTTAAGTTTTTTGGTTAAAGTTTTTCGTTATACTATATCTCTGCAACTGCTTTGCCCATTACCTTGAAACTTCACATGGGTGTTTATCATCATCTATATTTTCATTCTACCCCCCTTCCGTGCGACCCCTGTGCCCAATGTCAAGGTCAAATTACTTTGAAGTTTTTGGTTAAGTTTTTTGGTTAAAGTTTTTGGTTAAGTTTTTTGGTTAAGTTTTTTGGTTAAGTTTTTTGGTTAAATTTTTTTGTTATACTATATTTCTGCAACTGCTTTGCCCATTACCTTGAAACTTCACATGGGTGTTTATCATCATCTATATTTTCATTCTACCCCCCTTCCGTGCGGCCCCTGCGCCCAATGTCAAGGTCAAATTACTTTGAAGTTTTTGGTTAAGTTTTTTGGTTCAAGTTTTTGGTTAAAGTTTTTGGTTAAGTTTTTTGGTTAAATTTTTTGGTTAAAGTTTTTCGTTATACTATATCTCTGCAACTGCTTTGCCCATTACCTTGAAACTTCACATGGGTGTTTATCATCATCTATATTTTCATTCTACCCCCCTCCCGTGCGGCCCCTGTGCCCAATGTCAAGGTCAAATTACTTTTAAGTTTTTGGTTAAGTTTTTTGGTTAAAGTTTTTGGTTAAGTTTTTGGTTAAGTTTTTTGGTTAAGTTTTTTGGTTAAAGTTTTTTGTTATACTATATCCTTTTTTTTGGTGTCCATGCCTCGCCACAAGGCGCGACATGCAGGCCGCGGCCATCTAGTTGTCTTACCCATGATAGTGGAAAGTGAGACATAAGTGGTCACAATTCCGTTGGTGTCATCAACAAGTTGAGGCGTAAATTTGGTTGTAGCCAAATTTCCCATCTCTTGATCTGTTAGTCGGATCATTACCAAACTTCATCAATAGCTTCCTCACATTGATAGCTCTCCATCCAGCATCATTTTGGTGACCTTCATCTTGGTGACCTTAACGTTTGTGGAACGTAAATTTTGGACGTGGTCAAATTTTCCATATATATGTTTTGATCCGTTAGTCGGATCATTACCAAAGTTCATCAATAGCTTCCTCACATTGATGGATATTCACCCACTGTCATTTGGGTGACATTGACCTTCACCGTGGTGACCTTCAACCTTGTGTCAATAATTTTGTATATTATATGTCCAAATGTTCTATACCTCCATCCTTTACCAAACTTCATCAATAGCTTCCTCACATTGATAGCTATCCACCCAGTGTCTCATTCCAGTGACCATAATCATGATGACCTTGACCTTCATGTCAATCATTTTGTATGTACATCCAAACGTTGATTTCTCTTGATCCATTAGTCGGATTATCTCCATACTTCATCAATAGCGTCTTCACATTGAAGGATGGGCGTTGGCCATGGGGATATTACATTGAACTTCAATACTGGTGGAGGCTGTGAGTTCAATCCTCACCCTAGGCGTGAAAAATACTAACATAGTATTTCCATCCCACTGGTCTGTCGAATGAGACTTTAAATAGTGGTCCAGTTCAGGGATTCCGCTGGGGAAAATAATTGCCACTTCAAAAAAGAAAAAAAAAGAAAAGAAAATTGTAATTTTTTTATCGCCAATTGTTTATTTTTATCGCCAATTGCGAAGTGGCGATTGCCAGCGTAATCCCTGCCAGTCTCTATATGACCGTAACTGTTGCCAGGACGTTAAACCCATTCACTTTCACTTTTCTTCACATTACTGGATATCTACCAGTTTAGCTGACCTTCACCTGGGTGACCTTCACATTGGTGTCTAATAGAATATCTCCTGATCCGTTAGTCATATCATTATCAAATTTCATTAATAACTTCCTCACATTGATAGCTATCCATCCAGTGTCATTCCAGTGGCCTTGACTGTCACCTTGGTGACCTTGACTTTTGTGTCAATAATTTTTGTTGTACGCCCAAATGTTGAATATCTCTTGATCCATTAGTCGGATCATTACCAAACTTCACCAATAGCTTCCTTCCTCACTTTTGCTATCCACCTAGTGTGTGACTTTGACCTTCGTATCAATAATTTTGGACTTCCTCATATTGTGACCTTGACCTTGGTGTCCTTGATCTTTGTGGCAATTGCCTCGTTTAGTGGGTGAGACACTCCCCGGCAATTGCCTCGTTTAGTGGGTGAGACACTCCCCGGCAATTGCCTCGTTTAGTGGGTGAGACACTCCCCGGCAATCATTTAATTTTAGTTCCATTCAGTTTTATCCTTGTAAGTATAATATTAAAGGCTATTTTAAGGTTTAAACATAAAGGAGATACGTATATGGGTAATGCCCAATTTAATAATATGACCGATCAAAAATGACATTCAAGGTAAAATACCTCAGAGCCTTAAATAGTTTCTGGAGAATGGTCTGCCATGTTGTGATTAACTTGCAGAAATATCACGGAATGTAAAATACGATGTCATCAATTAAAGGGTCTAGTGGAATACATCAATTGAAGGGTCTAGTGGAATACGATGTCATCAATTGAAGGGTCTAGTGGAATACGATGTCATTAATTGAAGGGTCTTGTGGAATAAGGGTCAGACACTCCACAAAGGAGTTAGCACCCTCAATCCACTAACCCTTTCAGCTTATTTTTAAACAAATAAACAGTTTTTGTTTTGTTCCATTTATTGATAACAATCACTTTATAGTAACTCATCATGACTACCAAGTATTTACTCAGTATTGTGTTGTACATGTTTGTATATTTCCCCAGAAACGAGACGGCATGTTACTACCACGGAGGGTGGCGGAGGAGATAACTGGTACAAACGATGACGTCGGTGGGCGATTCGGTAAGGTTTACACCGACACTAGCCGTCACATAGCCATCAACATGTTAACCGCTTCACCTGTGTATCAAACCCTTTCTTGTTCTTGTTTATATAATTAGTGCACAATCATTCTGTACATCTGACAAGTTTAGTATACTAGTCAGATTCCTAGTGCCATGTTTGATAGTTAACACTTACAGTGCTGAATTAAATTTTGTCGCCTGCTGGTTACTTTTTATACGCCCATTTGAAAAAACTACTTGATGGATTGTAACCAATTCCGGATTCGTGTTTATCACGGCAAGATGGAGAAGCCTATTGATTTTCAAATATTTCTGATGACTTGTCTCCCCTTGGTCAAGTTCAACTTGACGGATCGTAACCAAATTCGCTATACATGTTTATCAAGGCAAGACAATGACTTATCTCCCCTTGGTGGCCATTTTTTTATTTTTGCACTCTGTATCCTGGTCCACGCAATAACTCGAGTTCTACTTGATCGATTGTAACCAAATTTGGTATACATGTTTATCACGGCAAGATGCAGAACCCTATTGATTTTCAAAAAGTTCTGAGTACTTATCTCCTCTTGGCAGCCATTTTTAATTTTCACACTCTGTATCATTGTCCACGCATTAACTCAAGTTCTACTTGATGGATCGTAACCAACTTCGGTATACATATTATCATTGCAAGACGAAGAGCCCTATTGATTTTCCAAAAAAAATTCCCATGACTTACTATCCTTAGTGGCCATTTTTCATTTTCGCACTCTGTATCTTTGTCCACGCAATAACTCTAGTTCTACTGGATGGGTTGAAACCAAATTCTGTATACATATTTATCATGGGAAAACGAGGAACCCTATTCATTTTCAAAGTTGTCAGATGACTTATCTCCTCTTGGCGGCCATTTTTAATTTTCGCACTCTGTATCCTTGTCCGCCCAATAACTAGAGTTCTACTTGACGGATCTTAACAAAATTTGGCACACATGTTTATCATGGCAATAGGAAGATCCGTATTGGTTTTCAGTGAGTTATCTCCCCTTGTGGACTGGCCTTGCCTCAACGGGCGTATATTGTGACTTTTGGCACTCTTGTTAATATTTTTTTTATTCGACCGTTTTAAAAAAGCGGTACGTATTATGTTTTACTGCGGGGCGGGCGGCGGACAGGAAAACTGCATAGTTTGTGTACACAACTCCTCTGAAGCCGTTCAGTCCATCGATCTGAAACTATACACACGTCTTCTACACATATTGAAGATGTGCACCTTTGTGTTTTTATGCCAAAAAAATATCACCTTTTTAACTTAGCCATTTTTTCTACATTTTTCTATACAATTCTATATAGGGTACAGAGTTTGTGTACACAACTCCTCTGAAACAGTTCTGTCATTCAATCTGAAAATATACACACGTCTTCTACACATATTGTAGATGTGCACCTTGGTGTTTTTATGCCAAATCCTTTTTTTTAATAAAAATATCATCTTTTTAACTTGGCCATTTTTTCTAAATTGTTATATCCAATTCTATATAAGTTCTACTATACACATCTCTACCTAAATTAGTGTACCTGTTTATCACAACAAGAGGAAGAAATAATGCTATAGATTTTTAAATTTTCATTGATGTTTCTTGCCTTGGTGACAGCTTCACATTTCTGCATCTTCGCTGTCTGCTCCGTCTTCGACGGGCGTATTTTGTGACTTATGGCACTCTTGTTATTTTTGTAAAAAAAAAACAACAACATAGTTTGGTAGCACTTTAGAATCATTCATTACACATATCTATAAACTAAACGCTCTCTCTCTTCTCTGGTATCGGCATGCATATCTGGGAGCACAGTCTTCTATCGGTGTCTTGTAGTCAACAAATCTTTCTGAGCAAGCATGAAACTCATAATTATTCTAAATCGTGTTCTACTCTTGTTCCCCCAATACTCCTTCCGTTACTTGATTTGAATCAATATTTTAGTAAATACATACATATTCTCAGAATAGCTTATACGATCACAAATGCCACAGCTAATAAGTAATTAAAAAAGCAATGAGCTGTTCTCTTTAAAGTTAATCTCAGAAGTCCACCTTCTACCATATCGATGGTCTAGTAACATAAGGTTGTAAGTGCTATGCTTTAGCATAGCAGTTACGACCTTATGTTACTAGACCATCGATATGACATTGATGGAAACTTTATGAGAGTTTCTTTCCTTCATAGTTACCACTTTTCTTTCTTCTTAGTCATAGCTTTCTTTCTATGATCATATTCACTGTGAATAACCTGGTTGACAGACTCTGACTGTGTCAAATGTAAGTCTTGCACATCCTGCATAACTAGCTGAGAATTTATAGGACAGTGGAGCCTATCTAAACCAAACACCAAGATATTATTTTTGATGGGTTTCTTTGTCATTTATCTCGGATGATAATGTATATTCATGATTGCAAGGCATCGAAATACGTATCAGAATCGTAAAATGCCTGATTTACAATGGAACATCTCTAAACCGGACACCCTGGGGACCTCCCAGGGTATCCGGTTTAGAGAGGTTCCACTGTATAATACAAACCCACCATGCTAATGTGTAAGTTGTATTTAAAACCGCCCAGCCTCCGAGTTTGGCCTGGATGTTCAGTCAGGTAAGTGCCTGTGTGTTGGCATCATTTCAGCAGACGTTTGGTCAGCTTTCATCAAGTTTCTGTTTCTGCAATTACATGCTTCTTATGATATAACCTGTATGATATATAGCATGATACTGTCTCTGTTTTCAATAGAAGGGGTCAGACCGGGAACCGGGATAACTCATATTGTGGCTGACCTTTGATCTGGACCGGTGATTATAAGTTATATAACAAAATGAAATTGAAATTTGTACTGCAAATCAAGCAATTTGATTGGTCAAGGCTGAGAGTTGTTCTGGGCCGGTGATTATAAAAATATGAAATTTAAATTTGTACTGCAAATCAAATAGTTTGATTGGTCAACGCTCAGTCTTGACCAATCAAATTACTTGATTGCGAGCCTGAGATGGCGTGTTTGTATCTATTGAGAAGTTACATTGGCTCTGGCCCCTTCGACACTTCATTTGCCTTAGCTTGTCCTGTGAGTGTCCTTGACCCTTTATAACACTGTCATGGTGTGAAATGAATATTGTCTGTAGTATTTTTAAACAAAAATATGTTATTTGCCAAGAAAAATATGATTTAGATGCACTTTCAGTTAGACATCGTTGATATTGAAATGAACAAAAGAAATTGCAAAAATACATACGGCATATGTTATTTCCACCTTGAGAGTGTTAAATACCATATTTATATTCTGTTGTTTGCAATTTTTTAATAGGTTCTTATCTGCTAAAGGGAGTTTTAGCAGAATTTAACATTATAAATTAATTTAACCCAATTAAAAATATGCCAAAAGGAATTAGACAAAAGTATGGAAGTGTGTTCCAATTGTTCGTTCACAAATCCATCTATCTGGCCATCCTCTGAGGTGGCTTTTAGTATTACCCTTGTCCATCTGAAACATTGTAACTTGTAAAACTTTTAAACTGTAATAGACCAAGACTTGAAAACTTGGTATGTAACTTCTAAAGGGTGTGTAGATGCGCAAACATAATTTCAATTTTTGATTTGACCCCCAGGTTATGTATTATCTCCCCTTTTGGACTTACAATTTGACAATTTTGCCTTATAACTCATGAATGTGCAAAGTGAATTTTGATTTTGATTCGACCCCCGGGTTCTGGATTATCTCCCACTTTTATACTTAGAATTTCCAAATGTTCTCTTGCACCTGGTAAAACATGTAAGCTGTAATAGCAGTAGGCTTGATATTTGGTGTGTAGCTTCTTTATGGTATGTAGATGCACAAAGTGAAGTTCAATTTTTATTTGACACCAGGCCATCTCCCCCTTTTGGACTTGCAATGTCTGTCGGTGGGTCTATTAGAAATTTAGATTCCGCTCTCTATCATCTAAAACCAATGAATGGATTTTCAACTGATTGGCCACACACGTTTGCTATGATGAGATGTTGTGTTCAATACCACTTGTCTACGTCCAAGGTCAAGGTCTATGCAATACCCATGTGTCTTCATCCAATGTCACGGTCTGTTCAATACCCACGTGTCTACGTCCAAGGTCAAGGTCTGTTCAATACCCACGTTTCCACATCCAAGGTCAAGGTCTGTACAATACCCATGTGTCTACGTCCAACGTCAATGTCACACTTAGAGGTCAAAGGTAAAAACTGTTCATGATGCTTCATTTCCGCCGTATATCTTCTAAACCGATGAAGGAATGTTCAAATGATTTGCCACAAATGTTTATGATGAGCTGATGTGTCGCATTCAATACCCATGTGTCTACATTCAAGGTCAACGTGACACATAGAGGTCAAATGTCAAAAATATGCATAAGATTTTTGTTTCGCTCTATCACTTCTAAACTGATGATTTGCCACAAGTATTTGCCATGATGAGATAGATGGTGTGTCACATTCAATACCCACATGCCTACGTCCATGGGCAATGTCACATTTTGAGGTCAAAGGTCAAAAATGGGCATGAAATGATATGACGAAAGAAGACTATTGATAATAAAAGCTTGATCTGTGTCCGGTGATTCTTTTTATCTTCTCTTTATCTTCTCTTTATCCTTTCTCTACTCTATATGCATAACTATTGCTGTGAAATGTGGCTTATGGGTTTTGCGACAAGTGTAGCTCCTGATCAAATAGCACACTCCTGTAGGCTGATAATGATCTATATTGCTTTTTAGAAGCATGACGGGTGTTTCATTGATGGAATCGCGAACAGTGCAGATCCTGATCACACTCGTCGCAAAACCCATAAGCCCCATTTCTATAGTCACAGCCACAAGTGTGTTTGTCTGCCTGATTGGTGACCATGACTGTGAACAAACATCTCAAATACAAATATTTTCTGAATATTTGAGAGTATATGCTTGAGAGTTGAGAGCATTGGTTGCCATGAGTGTTACTGTGTGACCGGTTGCTATGTACCACCACAAACAGTGTTGCTGTGTGGGCCTGGCGGTTCACTGGATCCCACATTTAACAGTTTCATGTTAAAGTGACTGTGTACATGTAATCTGATTGTGCTGCACCAACATCCACTCCTATCCTGTCAAGCGAATCCATGCCACCCTATTTTTTTTTTGGTGTTTGTCACCATTGTCATAAATGATTTATTTTAATGACACACACTTGATTTAAAATGTATGGATATAGTTTGGTATATAGCTGAAATATAAAGTTTAAAAATATTTATTATTACTGAAATACATACATGTACATGTATACAGTGAACTTAATTGGTCCTGTCACAATTAGGTAATACCAACAATTATTTATATACCAGTAGCCGATTTCATTAAAATTACAAAGTATATTTTTCTAGCAAAGTATAATTTTTATTATACTGAATTTATTATATATCACAGCCATTGCCATTTTGGCTGTGATAATGTAATAAATTCAGTATAATAATTCTGCATACTTTTAATCATCAAATCTGTGCAGTGGTTAGTTCTATATGAAATAATGCATTTTGAGAAAAATAAATGATTATTCCCTCTAAGTATACTTTGCTAGCTAAGTATACTTTGCAATTTTGATGAAATCGGCTACAGATGTGTAACTGGCCGATCAATACTTTCATGTCCTGATATACATGTAGCAAAACAGCTGTACATATGAAAACCTATCAAGTCACAGTTTTGTCATGACAACAATACTCTCCGACTCATCGTGATATGCTATTGTTGTTCCATTGCAGAGCGAGATGCGTTTGACACGCTGTTTGACCACGCCCCAGACAAACTGAACCTCGTGAAAAAGGTATGTACTGCCTGACCTAGTTAATAAGTTTGTCATTATTTATACTTTCATTCTGTAGCCCACCCATGGCCATGCAATCCACCTACCAATGGTCAAGATCAAATGTATTGGAAATTGGTGCTAAAGTTTACCAAATGTATGTATCTTGTTAAGTACGTATTACGTTGCAACATGGGGCCGTTTCACTAAACTTTGTACAGTGGAACCCCTCTAAACCGAACACCCTGGGGACAGACTGAAAAGTTTGGTTTATAGGGGTTTTCGGTTTAGAGGGGTTTTCTATTTCCAGTTAAGGAAACGTATGTTTTCCATCATTAACTCTTGGATTTGTATAGTATATACCATTATTACCATATTAAAAGCATATGAGACGATTCTAAAGCACTCCCAACTTGCCATTTGTATGGAGAAATAAGAAATGTACCCCCAAATTACGCACCTTAACGGGGGCTCGGCTACCGTTGTGTTTTATCATGTCGACATGTGTAATTCCCAATAAACAGAGTGCAGATGACATGGGATAAAGGCCCCTAAGTATTTTGTGCCACTGTGGAACTTTCTCGATCAGCTGGAGCGCTCTTTTAAGACCAGAATGTGTTTGTTTTTTATTGACATTTCAAATAGTGCAGATTCGCAAGGGGTATAGCAAATAGTGCAGATTCGCAATGTAATCCGAGTCTACGGTCTACACTGGTCGCAAAGAGCATATGACACATTTCACGTGTGCTGTGTAGTTACCGCGAGCTGCTACAATAGCCCACAGGCTACAGTCACAAGTTTACAGCCTCGTTAAGTAATTATCAGATTGTCTCAATTAATCGATCAGTGGGTTCACAAATAATGTGCCTATTATTTTATTTCCGTAATTGTTACGTACGCGTATAATTAAATTGTGAACCATGCTATTGTAATGAGCTTGTAAAACAGCAAACATGTCTCGTATGTAGGTGGCATGTATTGAATAGATTCTTAACTTTGTAATGCCGCTTATGACGTCCAAAAAGTACGCCGCTTAGCGCATTACACGCATGGATAGCGCTTGTACAGAGCTCAAGTTAATGTGCGTAATTTGATCAATTTTGTTATTTCTTCCACACAAATGTCAAGTTGGGAGTCCGTTAGAATCGTCTCATTCTCGTGGCTCCGCATTTTGGGAACCAGAGCTGAACAATACTACCGGGAACCAGTCTATTGTAAACACGGTGTGATTTTGACACCCGCTTGAAACAACAACATTGAAATTGGGCGCGGTGTATTTGTTGGATGACATCCTGACAGGTGACTGTGTTTCCGGTTTTCCGGGGTTATTTTAACGCTGAAATATCGTTTTGGGACTTGAAATGGTGTCCGGATTACGGAGTAGATGGGTTCCGGAATAGAGGGGTAGAAACTAATGTGTTTATATAGCAGAATATTCAGGACGTGGTCGTATGTTCGGTATAGCGCGAATTCCGATATAGAGGGGGTCCGGTTTGGAGGGGTTCCACTGTATGACTAAAATGTTTGTAAGTGCAAAATTAGGTTTTCTTGTAAATAATTATTGGATTTACATTTGCAAATGCAGCCTATGCTCAATAAATGTAAATCCATCAATTGAAATTTCCAGACGATCCTAAATTTGCACTTACAAACATTTTAGTCGTACGAAGTTTAGTGAAACGGGCCCAGGTTAGGAAGGTATGCATATCTTAATAATTAACCCATTCTTGATTGATACCTTAACAGTGAATATTATTGGGTTTTACAAATTATCTGCTGTAGTAAGGGTGCCTGGCACCGGATGAGGACACTGTCTTTCATTGCTTAAAGCTTTATTGTAATTTTACGGCTGAGTGTTCATGCTTCCATCAGATAGTACATTACCAGTTGTTTGTGACCATGGTATTGAATGGATGTTACTTCATGTGAAACCAGAATCAACATTATATATCACTAACCACGTGCATACTCCCTGGGACCATCAGTGCACCCTGGCACTATCAGTAGCCTATTTCACCAACATTGCAAAGTATACTTTGAGGGAGAAATTTTCAGTTTTAGGATAAATTTATTAATTTTTATTATACTGAATGTATTACATTATCACAGCCATTTTATACTGAATTTATTACATTATCACAGCCAAAATGGCTGTGATAATCAAATAAATTCAGTCCATGTACGTGCGTAAGTGCATTAGTAACACCTTTCATTTTTCAACTTATGAACCTCTTCACCGATTTTTATAATATTTGGCCACATATTTCACTTTGTTTGTAAAGCAAAAATGTTAAAACAAAAATTATTATCAATGCTGCCAGCGAGGGGATTAGCTTAGTGATAACGATGCCCTTGTTGTAATTTTAGTACTGAATGTTCCCCCATGCATGTGCATTCCCATCTGTAAAACCCCAATCAATCAATCTCTCGCTGTTAAATTACCCAGAGCTCCAGATAAGCTTTGTATCTGAAGCGTACTATACACCCTGATTTCAAAATTGTTGCGTATTTTACTTTTACAAATGAATTATTGATTTTCTTCATTACTAAATAGGGAACAAATGATAAAAAAAATATAACAAATTTAAACATTCACTTATTTGAGCTGCAAAAAGCAAACAGTGTTTGCTTTTTGCAGCTCAACTAAGTGAATGTTCAACTTTATGACAGTATTTTCACTACTCAATTTGAAAATCAATGCGTATTTTCATATTACTGTGCATATTTTGTACTCCCACTTTTGATAATCAATGCGTATTCAGCTAAAATAATTGCGTAAAATATGCCAATACGCACCTTATCTGGAGCTCTGATTACCCATTCCAATTTATTGATATTTCACTGACAGCAAATTGTGTTGCCCATGCTGCTCATGTTGATTAGTGTTTGATGCTTGTAGACGCTGGTGACGTTTGTGAACAAGCAGCTGATGAAGGTGAACCTCGAGGTGTCGGACATCGAGACACAGGTAACCCAGCTCGGACACCCGGTATTTGCTACATATACTGGTTGCAGCAATGTACAGTCGAGCACCAGTATCTCGAAGTCGAAGGGAGATCGTATTTTAGTCGAGATAGGACTAGGTTCGAGATACCGAGGAAGTGACATGGTCACTTCATATACTTATTAGTCATTATCCATATATTCATGCTGTATCTCACTCATGCGACCCCTGTGCCCAAGGTCAAGGTGAAATGACTTAGAAGTTTGCGTTCCGAAATCTGCGTTAAAATTTTTAAATACCTTATATCTCTGCAGTCCTAAGTCACATTGACTTGAAACGTCATATGCTTATTAGTCATCATCCATATATTCAAACTTCAAATAAATACACTCTGAGACCATCGAATACCTCGGCGGGCTCGACATACGGGCCGCGGCCATCTCGTTTAATTATTTATACTAATTAAATGCATCACTTGTTATTATACTGAATTTCTTACATTATCACAGCATTCGCACAGTCTGATCAGGATCTACACTGTTCACCATTCCATCAATGAAACACCCGCCATGCGTCTAACAAGCACACTAGATCATTATAATGATACAGGACTGGGCTATTTGATCAGGAGCTACACTGGTCACAAATCACATAAGCCCCATTTCTCCAGTCACAGCCACATATGACCATTGTTGTTGCTGGAACATTTAACCTTTTACCCTAGCACGTGTGACATGACAGCGATGTATGTTCCAGTTCCATGACGGTGTGTATCTAGTCCTGCTACTAGGGCTCCTAGAGGGCTACTTCGTTCCCCTGCACAGCTTCCACCTCACCCCCACTGAGTTCGACCAGAAGGTAAGTGACTCCTTGAGGGCTACTTCGTTCCCCTGTAAAGCTTCCACCTCACCCCCACTGAGTTCGACCAGAAGGTAAGTGACTGCTAGAGGGCTACTTCGTTCCCCTGTACAGCTTCCACCTCACCCCACTGAGTTCGACCAGAAGGTAAGTGACTGCTAGAGGGCTACTTCATGCCCCTGTAAAGCTTCCACCTCACCCCACTGAGTTCGACCAGAAGGTAAGTGACTCCTAGAGGGCTACTTCGTTCCCCTGCACAGCTTCCACCTCACCCCCACTGAGTTCGACCAGAAGGTAAGTGACTGCTAGAGGGCTACTTCGTTCCCCTGTACAGCTTCCACCTCACCCCCACTGAGTTCGACCAGAAGGTAAGTGACTCCTTGAGGGTGGGCTACTTCATGCCCTGTACAGCTTCCACCTCAACCCCACATGAGTTCGACCAGAAGGTAAGTGACTGCTAGAGGGCTACTTCATGCCCCTGTACAGCTTCCACCTCACCCCCACTGAGTTTGACCAGAAGGTAAGTGACTGCTAGAGGGCTACTTCATGCCCCTGTACAGCTTCCACCTCACCCCCACTGAGTTTGACCAGAAGGTAAGTGACTGCTAGAGGGCTACTTCATGCCCCTGTACAGCTTCCACCTCACCCCACTGAGTTCGACCAGAAGGTAAGTGACTGCTAGAGGACTACTTCATGCCCCTGTACAGCTTCCACCTCACCCCCACTGAGTTTGACCAGAAGGTAAGTGACTGCTAGAGGGCTACTTCATGCCCCTGTAAAGCTTCCACCTCACCCCACTGAGTTCGACCAGAAGGTAAGTGACTCCTAGAGGGCTACTTCGTTCCCCTGCACAGCTTCCACCTCACCCCCACTGAGTTCGACCAGAAGGTAAGTGACTGCTAGAGGGCTACTTCATGCCCCTGTAAAGCTTCCACCTCACTCCACTGAGTTCGACCAGAAGGTAAGTGACTGCTAGAGGGCTACTTCGTTCCCCTGCACAGCTTCCACCTCACCCCCACTGAGTTCGACCAGAAGGTAAGTGACTGCTAGAGGGCTACTTCGTGCCCCTGCACAGCTTCCACCTCACCCCACTGAGTTCGACCAGGAGGTAAGTGACTCCTAGAGGGCTACTTCGTTCCCCTGCACAGCTTCCACCTCACCCCCACTGAGTTTGACCAGAAGGTAAGTGACTGCTAGAGGGCTACTTCGTTCCCCTGCACAGCTTCCACCTCACCCCCACTGAGTTTGACCAGAAGGTAAGTGACTCCTAGAGGGCTACTTCGTTCCCCTGTAAAGCTTCCACCTCACCCCCACTGAGTTTGACCAGGAGGTAAGTGACTGCTAGAGGGCTACTTCGTGCCCCTGCACAGCTTCCACCTCACCCCACTGAGTTCGACCAGAAGGTAAGTGACTGCTAGAGGGCTACTTCGTTCCCCTGCACAGCTTCCACCTCACCCCCACTGAGTTCGACCAGAAGGTAAGTGACTGCTAGAGGGCTACTTCATGCCCCTGTACAGCTTCCACCTCACCCCCACTGATAAATAGAATTCCAGCCTAGTGTCTGTTGATGTCAGGTGTATCAGGCTCGGCTAGCAAACCAGAACCAGAACCAGAACCAGAAACGTGGAATTCCAACGCTTTTCCTAGCCATGTCTGCTGAACTTGACATCTAACGACGAGACTGATATTCTCTATATCCAGCTTCCATTGTGTACATACCTTGTTTGGTAAGATGGCAAATAATTGGTATGATCTGAAGAAAGAAATAGGGAATATTTGTTGGTCAGTAAACATATTTGTTGTGCTGACCTTGTAATAATTGTGTTATGGGGGATAATTCAACCTTTCACAGTTTATTATTTTGTGTGATTACCTCCCTTGATTCATCGCTTCACTTTTACTTGATAAACACCGTCTACAAGGGGCAGTAACCACAGCAGACCTTGTTCTATTGCTACCTGTACATGGTATGTGTGAATGTGAAGTAAATGAAGAATCTGAATTAAGTAACTGGAATGGATTTTGATATGTTTATTTTGCAACCAATTGTCGCAAAATGATTTTCAGACTAGTCCATTTATGAAAAAAGGGTGTTTTTATGAAAATAACTTGCAAAAAGTGCAGTTCCTGATGAGACGGCTTGTCTCGAGCCGGCTCATCTGGATCTACACTTTTTACCAACCATAAGTTTGATTGTCTTTAATATTAATATATAGAGGATCTCAAATGAGTCCCGCGCAATTTATAGGACAAGTGATACAGTCTGATACATAAGACGAGTTTCATCAATTTCATATCAAGTGGAAACGAGTTTGAGATTCTGTTTATCACAAGACTTCACACTCAATTTAGCAGAAAACTTGGAGATATCTGATACTTTTCAGTGAGAAGATGCCATTGACTATTTTATCGAGTTGTAATTTTCCACCGAGAAAACAGTTTTAATACTAGTAATAAACCTATTATAAAAATATGCTTTATTATTGGTTCCTGTTCTTTGTAAGCACTTCATATTACCAAACGGGAGCAAATTTTGAAGTGATTTTGCTTACAGAGTCACCAACACGTCTAATGACGTTTAAAATAGGATGACGTGAACGTCAAAACATCGTTGCTTTGTCGCGCTATTAGTGAAGTCATTTGGAACTTTTTATTTTCTTCATTTGGCATAACGTTGGTGTAAATACAAATACTTAATTAGGGTGATGCGGCTAGCCAATCAAATTATCTATATGTGTTATTACACGTGTATCATATCTCCTTGATGAAATGGGATACAGCACATCATTACAAGGTTTTCATGTGATGAGCATGTTTGTTATCCTCCATCTTTAGGGGTATGTAGTTTTCTTTATGTTTGTCCATCCGTACTTCTGTCCATTATATTTGTGTAAAGTTTTTCGGTACCAATGATTTCTCTGCATCCCTCATATTGGATTCTATTGCACAACAATGTGCTTGTCATGCATTGGCCAAACATAAACAAATTCCTATCCTCCTGATGGTGACGATGAGCAGTAATTAATGTTCTCACCCCTTCGACATAAAACATTGAAAATTGTTTTGTACGATATTCAAGGTCATATTAGGATAATTATATAAGCTGAAGCTCTTACTCTCCCTAGCAAAGTTTACTTACTAATATAAAGGAGGCGCATGCACTGTACCGGAAAATAAAAACAGAAATATAATAAAAATGTGTGGATTTCTCATGATTTTTGTTTAATTATTTGCTGATGACCTTGCAATTTTCATATGACCTTGACATTTAACCAATGATATGACATCAGATTTAGATTCCTCACACCCTCAAGCATGAAACTGGGTTATTTTATATTAGTTTAATATCAAAACATTAAAGATATACGACTCTTCATATTATTGGCGGCTATCTTGGACGCCATCTTGGATTACACATCAAGTTCACATTTTCCAGATGATAACTTTTGTCTATGGACTCAGTATGGCTCCATGTAACTTTGCTGAAAACTTCAGCTTTCTCCACTTTTTTCCAGGTCATAGCTAATGCTCCTGTACTATCAATTAAGTAATAAACAACACAGCATAGGGGTGAAAGAGAGCTTTACTAAGTAACTACTTGCTCCACTAAAATAATACGCGCGCACAACATGAGCAAATATATTCAATAAGTAATCATAATGTAATCTCTGTTACATACTCATTACACAGTTACCTACATGTATACCTGCATATATGTTTGACATGTATACTAATAGCGCAGAGTTACGTAAGCTGTATATGCCGCCTAAAATAATAGTATATAAGAGTAATAGCCACAATGACAATACATGTACAAAAAATGTCTGTTGTCAGATAACAACACATGAGTCACTACGCTCTAAGTAGTAAAAACTCTCTTCCACCGCTATAGGGTAGAATGTGCGTGGGGAAAGAAGCCACGCCGCGTGTGGGCTCTGCTAATGTGCGACTGGCTCAGTGGCGGCGGTGCCAAGTTTACTGCAAAAAAGCCAGTTAAGTTGAATTAACTTTTAATTGTATTTAAAGGAATGACCAATACGCTGGTATTTACGGCTGCACTTTTGACCTCGGCGGGAACGCTGATGCCACGCTCGCCTGGCCGGGGTCTGGCACTTCTATGTCGTAAGCGCGTCTGTTAGCGGTGTTTTCTTTGCTACAGCGGATTATTATTGTGCGTATACATATACATGTAGGATTATGGCTTCGGAGGAAGAAGAAGTGACGAATGAGGATTTCGTGTTCGATACGTGGTCACACAGGGATTGAACTTACCTAGGAAAGTGACAGCCATCCTGAGAAATGAAGAATTGTGCAGTAAAGAAACATTGAGCCTGGTCAGCGAGTCGGACTTACGGGCACTGGGGATCCCGTCTGGGAGTGCAAAATTGCTGGCACGAGACATTGCGAAATGGACGAATGAACCTGACGCCACTACCAGTGCCGTCCATGTGATGAGTGCCGTCGACGCCGACGTGAACTCGGATACGCTAAATGTCGCAGGTAAGACATTAGACTCTCTCCTAGCGTCATACAATACCACGGTACATCACAACACACTGGATCGCATGCTACCGACTATGGTGCCGGCGGATACATGGACCCTCGTACTATCCTAACGATGAAGGCGTCCGGTTCTAAAGCGGTACACATTACCCAGTTCATCACGGAGAAGTGCAAGCGTCGTCGTCAGACACGTCGTAAGGAGTTCGTGATCAGGTCCGGAGCTACATCCGCGGAAACCATAGTGCTGAAAACGGACGACGAGCACCCATACCTTGGCATTTACATCGAGGAATGGGGGGCGGCCAACATGAGGCTTTTGAACAACCTACTCGCTAACGGTCAATTAGTAACACAGGACATTCAATATTATCTGGCATACACCACCAAGATTTTTGAATTTGCAGAGAAATATGAGTGGAGCAGCGTGCTCAATTTCGACCACTCTTACCGAGAGATGCAAGCGGAGCACGGTTTCAAGTGGGGCACATTTTCTCCACACATGGAACTGCAACTCCTAGTGCCCAAGCGTCCACGCCAGCAGCATACTCAGCCAGGCGAGACACCAACGCGGATGTCCTCCGAGGATTGCCGAATATTCAAGGCAAAAGGAGCGTGTCCCTTCGGAGCAGCGTGCAAATATAAACACGCGAGAGGTACCCCACGGGAGAGTGTGGGCAACGAGCAGCCTAAGCACATCCAATGAACCGACAAATCATCCCTCGATTATAGTTCATGGGAAACAAACCTTCCTGAAGACTACGAGCATCGTGATTTTATTCTATCTGGCATTAGAAATGGCTTCGACATTGTAGATCCAGAATCCGTGACTGAAAGCGTGGAGGTAGACAACTATACGTCGGCGACAAATAAAGATATGCGCGCGCGTGTGGAATTACAAATCCGCACAGAAATAAACAACGGCCGGTATAAGATTGTTGACTCCAAACCAACTATAATATCAGCATTGGGGGCTATTCCAAAGTCGAAGGATTCTAATGCAGTCCGTATAATTCATGATGCTAGTCGGCCGTTAGGAAAGGCGTTGAATGACTATGCGCCGAAAACAACTTTTAAATATCAATGCGTGCAGGATGCTGTTGACCTCACTACTAATAATTGCTATTACGCGAAGGTTGACTTATCACAGCATACAGAAGCGTGAAAATACATCCATCAAATCATTCCGCAATGGGACTTAAATGGCGTTTTAGTGGACATACAAGTGATACATACATCGTAGACGAACGTCTTCCGTTTGGTGCATCACGCTCGCCGTTTATATTCAATCGTCTTACTCAAGCTGTCCGCGCCATCATGTCAGCACGTGGTTACAAAACAATGGTGTGCTACTTGGATGACTTTCTGGTAGTATGTTCTACATATGACGAATGTCTGCGCACATTGAATGCACTTTTATCTCTCGTGAGAGAACTTGGATTTCACATAAATTACAATAAAGTGGGCGGTCCGTGTCAACATATTACGTTTTTGGGCATATTATTAGATTCCCGCCACATGACAACCAGTATACCTAATTCCAAAATGAATGAAATAGAAACAATACTTAAGAAATTCCTGATAAGCAAAAAGGTTACGAAACAGCAGATACAAAGCCTGGCAGGTAAATTGAACTGGGTTACCCAATGTGTTTATGGCGGTAGATATCACATGCGCAGACTACTCGAGAGAGCGAATACATTAAAATCACAGTGGCATCGAACTATCGTTACCGTGGACATGAAGAAAGACGCATGGTGGTGGATTCAATTTATGCGAATATTCAATGGCACTATGCCTATGGTAGACAATAGACCAGCATCCCCAGTGAGTATTGATGCATGCAAGATAGCTGGAGGTGCCTTTTACAATGGTGATATAGCGTACACTCCGTGGATAGGCGACACCATCACATCATTGCCGATCAACTATCTAGAAGTATTAGCGCTTGAGCCGGCAGCTCAGCGTTGGGGTCATCTATGGGCAAATAAGAAGGTTTATGTACATACGGACAATAAGGCTGCATGCCACATAATTAACAATGGGTGTAGTAAAAACATGGTTGTAATGGACTCACTAAGACGTGTATTTTGGTTGTCTGCCGTGTACAATTTCCGAATCAAAGCCGTTTATTACCCGGGAATATACAACGTACTGGCGGACGCTGTTTCACGGCTACATGAGAGAAACGGGCTTGAAAGGCTGACTGATGCCATGCGTGACACTGGTTATTTGTATTTGCTGGAACCAGTCTGGTCGAACAGCAATTGGATAATGAAGTCCGGGCGTATTTAGGTCAGGCCTTTTCTGACAATACCAAGAAGGCGTATCGGACACATAGATCAAGCTATCTGTCTTTCTGTCGTGAAATGGGTTATGCACCAGTTCCCGCGTCCACATCTACGATTTGTCGCTACGTAACATTCTTGGCCCGGAAGTTCAAATTCAGTTCCATAAGCAATATGTCAACATCGTGCGGTTGCTACATCTAGAATGGGGGCTACCAAACCCACTGGATAAAAAAAATTTCCAAGTTGATAATGTGTTGAAGGGGATACGCCGCCATCTGGGCGACACCGTTACGAGGAAAAGTGTTATTACCCCGGATATACTACGAGCTATTCTGCGGAATCTTCGCGTATCTGTGTCACTAGATGCAAGTGTGTGGTCAGTGTGTCTAATCATGTTCTACGGCCTATTACGCAAAAGCAATGTTCTCGTGGATTCATTATCGCAGTTTGATAGCACAAGGCAACTGCGCCGGCAGGATGTGTTGTATCTCCCATGGGGCATCTTATTGCGTATTCGCTGGAGTAAAGTGCTGCAATTTCGAGAGCAAACATTCGACGTACCACTACCGCGATTGGATCGGAACAACCTGTGTCCGGTCAAGGCCGTTTTCAATTCCATGGCACTTACACGTGGGGCAAACCCAGAGGGACCTGCGTTCGTCTACAAAGAGGGCAGGAGTTTCAAACCGCTAACACAAGATTGCTTTGTCAAGCGTGTCAAAGCTTGTCTGCGAGCCAGTGGGCTTCCTGATGATGATTACGCCACACACTCGTTCCGGCGGGGAGGGGCCACTTGGTGTTACTCAATAGGACTGAGTGCAGACAGTATTAAAATCATTGGCGGTTGGAAATCCAACTGTTACCAGCAGTATATCAGTAACGACGTTAAAACACGTCTCTCAGTCGTAACGAATATGCAGAAATATGTTTAATTATAAGTATACATTATACAGGTATACAACTACTCCTACATACCTACTTACTTTGGTACATTTGGAGAATTATTTCTGCACACACTGCTCAATATTAAGCTATGCATAACTTATGTCATCTTACGCAATGGTTTATTGGTTGAATGCGCTTATGTATTATTACGTCATAATTGGTATGACTTATAACGACGAATTAATTATTCTTGCGGTTAATTACATGTTTTTTGTGCGCGCATGCATTTTAGTTGGAGCGTAGTTAATTAATAAAGCTCCCTTGTTCCCCCTTTCAATTTGTGTTGGTTATTCATTTAAGTTGAATTAACTTTTAATTGTATTTAAAGGAATGACCAATACGCTGGTATTTACGGCTGCACTTTTGACCTCGGCGGGAACGCTGATGCCACGCTCGCTGGCCGGGGTCTGGCACTTCTATGTCGTAAGCGCGTCTGTTAGCGGTGTTTTCTTTCCCACCCTCCCATCCCATTAATGAATTGCATACTCGGGAGCTTTGTTGACTAATGTGTTTTTGTTATTGTTGTTGTGTCAGGAGAATTATTTCTGCACACACTGCTCAATATTAAGCTATGCATAACTTATGTCATCTTACGCAATGGTTTATTGGTTGAATGCGCTTATGTATTATTACGTCATAATTGGTATGACTTATAACGACGAATTAATTATTCTTGCGGTTAATTACATGTTTTTGTGCGCGCATGCATTTTAGTTGGAGCGTAGTTAATTAATAAAGCTCCCTTGTTCCCCTTTTCAATTTGTGTTGGTTATTCATTTAACCCTAATTAACCAGGGCCAAGATGGGGACGCCGCAGTTTGCTATCCCTTAAACTAAATTAACACGTTAATTGCATTTCAATTCACATGCTTGTTTATCTCCATCCATATCTTTAATTCCATAGCCGACATGCTTCCTCAAGGTTGAAACCAAATCTGTGGCAAAATGTTCTTTAAAATTGTTATTTGTTGTCCAGCCGTGGTTGGAGATATCTATGAGCCCCTGTTGACTTACTCTAAATTCAATATATAGTCCACCTAAATTCAATATGCAGTCCACATAAGCAAGGTCAAATGACATTGCATAAATTGTTGGTTTAAAGTGTTTTTGTTAGGTCCCTATGCATTTGAAAGGGGGGCAGATTGCTTTGCCCTTGAAGTTGTATCCATCTCTACGTCGGTCAATCCGTCTCTACATCAGTCAATCCGTCTATACGTCGGTCAGTCAATCTATATGTCGGTCAATCCGTCTATACGTCGGTCAATCAATCTATATGTCGGTCAATCCGTCTATACGTAGGTCAATCCGCTTATGCGTCGGTCAATCTGTCTATACGTTGGTCAGTGCGACTATACGTTGGTCAATGCGACTATACGTCGGTCCAACCGTCCGTCAGTGGTAATTTACGTCGAAATGTCTGTAACAGTTTCTTCAACATCCCATAACTTCAATATACCTTGAAGGATGACTTCAGTATTAGGAAACTGTATACATCTGAGCATATGTGACACACTCATGCCACCATAAACATGACCATGACTTTTTCCTTTCACATAACTGCTTAATGTGCATTCCTCTGATGGTCCTCTATCATGCTGTGCCAAATGGAAGATCCTCGGGTCCCCCTATACCCAAGGTCAAGGTCATATACTTAGTACATTCAAAACCTTAACTCTCAGGTAAATTTCCTTTAACTAACTGCTTCATATTTAGCACGAGCATTTGTCTGATGGTCTTCTATCAGTATCATACTGGATAAATACAAAATCCTCAGCATTTTGTGTTTCATTTTCTTTGGTTGCCAGCAGGGGCATTTTTGTGCTGACAAGCCACATTTCTAGTGTTGACTACAGGTTAATATATTCAGCATAAGAATAGTACAAATCAAATTTGTTCATGCTCCATTGTATAAAGTCTGTCTCAAAGCTTATTTATCCACCCTCGTATGTATTAATATGACTCAAATCTGACAGCACCAGCACATTAAATTCCTATCAATCATATAATGATTTTTGGAGTCACACTTTTTCCTCAGAAAAGGTCAGATAAGCTGAGATTGCTTCACACGATGCCTGAGTTTCGTTCGCTCTCTGACTCCTATGACAGTTATGGACCCTGGTGATTTATCCGTCCACTGATAGATTGCCTATTTACCTCGCCGATTACCATGAATGATGCATTTGCACCTGCAATCACCTGTTGTCTTGTATATTCATAACTTTTCACAGTTTTAATTGGGCCATTTGTAATGTTTGCGCCTTCTTACATGCTGAGAAACAATTCTGAGGGATCTATCTGACTGGTCGACCCACAAATGATGTAATAGTTATAGATCACATATTGACTTTTTAATAAATTACATGTAATTTCGAGCGAACGTTAGCGAGCAAGAAATTAGTTTATTAAAAATTCAACATGTGATCTATAACTTACTTACAGTTTACACTGCCCATTCGCGAAGCTCCGCCCCTAAATGTGATTTTGAATCGCTATACTTGTATGTGATTGGCGGTGTGACACGTAGTGAGCGTGTGTGTGGGCGGTAATATGCTTTGTGTCATGTGAACTGATGGCAGCAACGTGTACAATCAGCTCTAAATATAGCGGATGAACATTTAATGATTAATTTAATAGATATTGGCGAAAGTGTCGCAATATGCGATTAATTGAGATGAAATGCTGTTCTTTCATTGTTCACGAAATCGGGGTAAACAATAAATATGTTTATATATATTATATATATATATATGTGACTCACTGGAGGTATGGGGCTTATGATCTTCGCGAGCAGTGTAGACCCAGATCAGCCTGCGCATCCGCGCAGTCTGATCAGGATCTGCACTACTCGCCATTCGGTCAGTGAAACACCAGCCATGCTTCAAATCGGCAGAATTATTGTCGCACCCACGATAGTGGAAAGTGAGACGTAGCAGTCACAATTATGGCTTCATTCCGTCAGTATCGGTGTTGTCAACAATTTGGGATGTAAATTTTGGATGGAGCCAAATTTACCATATCTCTTGATAGTCAGATGATAGTCTGATCACCTCCAAACTTCATCAATAGCTTCTTCACATGGATGAATATCTACCAGTGTAATTCGGCTGACCTTCACCTTGGTGACCTTCACCTTGGTGTCGACAATTTTGGACATACGTCCAAATGTTGAATATCTCCTCATCCGTTAGTCGTATCATGACCAAACTTCATAAATATCTTCGTCACATTGATAGATATCCATCCAGTTTCATTCAGGTGACCTTGACCGTCACCATGGTGACCTTGACATTTGTGTCAATAATTTTGGATGCACGTCCAAACGTTGAATATCTCCTGATCCGTCAGTCGGATCATTACCAAACTTCACCAATAGCTTCCTCACTTTGATGGCTATCCACCCAGTGTCATCAGTGTGACCTTGACCTTGGTGCCCGTGACTGTCATATTATGACCTTGACCTTTGTGACCTTGACCTGCATGGTGATCGCCTTGTTTAGTGTGTCTCCGGCGATCACCTTGTTCATTATTGGGCTGTACGACCGCACTAACACATTCCGAGTTAGACTGCTCACAAATGTCATAAGCCCCATTTCTCCAGTCACAGCCATATATGTATTGGGTGTGCAGATTGAAACAGTATGAGGCTGATCTAGATCAGACTACTTAAAGAGGCTGTATCATTTGTTTTCATGTTCACAGTCATGGTTATGACCAACAATAACTTCAGGTCACATGTCACCTGCCTGACCATCACTTTAACCCTTGCACTGCTGAATGCAATTTTGTCATCTGCTGTTTATTTTTTATTTTCAATTTTTATCATCAAAAACATGCTTTGATAGCATTTTAAAATCATTTCCAAAGGAAATGATTCTCAAGTACTGTTAACCCTTTCAACACCACAGACCTCTATAGAGACAATGTTTGCAAACAGTGCAGATCCAGATGAGCCGGCTCGTAACGAGCCGTCTCATCAGGATCTCCACTGTTTGTTAATAATTTTAAACGTCGTACAGATTACCCTTTTAGAAGAATGGGATAATTTGAATGAACAAAATTAATGAAATAGCGTGAAACATTGGCATGGAACATCCTATTAAGTTACTTGGTGTTGAAAGGGTTAAAACATGTTTTTACTGAGAAAGAAGGCAAAATATAAAACGACAGCAGAAGACATTAAGGTGCATCAAGCATTGCTGCAACTCAAATCCATTCCATTCATTCATTTGAACTGCATTGATCAATACATGCAACACACTCGTCATTCCATAACGTCAAGGGGATGGATTGTAGCCTAGGGGTTAGAACACCTGACTTCCAATCTGGAGGTTGTGGGTTCAAACGTCGCCTTATGCATCAAAAATACTTTCACAGCATTTCCATCCCACTGGTCTGTCGGATGAGACTTTAAACTGTGGTTCCGTCTCTATATGACCTTAGCTGTTGCTGGGACGTTACATCCATTCATTTTCACTTTCACTTTTTTCCATAACGTCAATAAAATTTGAAGGACATATTTGACACACTGATGGCACCATTAATATGACCTTGACCTTTGTTTACCTATACAAGGTTACTGAAATGCTTATTTATATCAAAACGTTTGTAACAGTTGCTTTTCTCAGTCTGGTAGGGGGCATGTGCATGTTACAAGTGTTATCCAGAGCTCCAGATAAGGTGCGTATTTGCGTAAATACCCAATTAAAATTGCCAAAAACCCAATTGAAATCCGAAGTAGTGAGTATCAAAAAGTAATGAAAAATTTGTGGTATCTTTATCATGTTAAAGAAAACAAATAGCATATTTTCTTATTTTTCCAAGAAAACACATCTTGGTATTTCATTAGAATTGTCTCCAAGGGAGACAGTTCTAATGCAATACCAAGATGTGTTTTCATTTAGAAGCAAACTATTCAATGAGTGCGGTCTGCTGATGTGTAAACAGTTGTGTGATTCTATTTTATTCAATTAAATTTTGAAATACCCAATTGCTTCAGAAATGATGGAGTGACAATACTCAATTACTAATTCCTTATCTGGAGCCCTGGTTATCTCTTGTTATATACGGTACATGTACTTGTGTTGCATCTCTCTATATAAAAATGTGTGACCACATGTATACGGTATGTGGAGAATGTGACAAGTGGATCACATCATAAGTGCATATCACTTGGACCACTTGTATCGCTCGTCCGTGATGGTATCTCTGGCGGCAATCAGTTTATAGATCATAGTGTCCCACCGTGGTGATGTACTGTTTACAGCATGTTACAGTCACGCAAAACACTCGACAATTTTAACAGTCAATATAATTTTGTTCAACAAATTTTATTTTTTACAATGTCAAACTTCCCTTGAATAGGATACAGATTGAATTTTCAATCTGATGTCACATAATAATAAATAATATTTCGTAAATTATTACGAATCAAATTTGGTTTGGATGCAGTTCAATACACTCGAGTGGGGCTAAGTGACTGGTGTGGTATGGACCTGGCACCACGATCATTACCGAACTTCCTCACATTGATAGCTATCCATGAAGTGTCATTCAGGTGACCTTGTCCTTCACCTTGGTGGCCTTACCTTTGTGGGACGTACATTTTGGATGTAGCCAAATTTTCCATATCTCTAGATCCGTTCGTTTGATCATTACCAAATTTCATCTATAGCTTTCTCACATTGATGGTTATCCACCCACTGTCATTTGGGTGACATTGACCCTCACCTTCATGACCTTAACCTTTGTGGGATGTAAATTTTGGATGTAGCCAAATTTCCAATATCTCTTGATCCGTTAGTTGGATCATTACCTATCATAACCTAGGGGTTAGAACACCTGACTTCCAATCCGGATGTTGCTGGTTCAAACCTCGTCTAGGGCATCAAAACATACTTTCATAGTATTTCCATCCCACTGGTCTGTCGGATGAGACTTTAAACTGTGGTCTCATCTCCATATGACCTTAGCTGTTGCTGGGACATTAAACCCATTCACTTTCACTATTTCCTTATCTGTTAGTCAGATCATTTACCAAACTTCATCAATAGTTTCCTCACATTGATGGCTATCCACCCAGTGTCTCATTCGGGTGACTGTGATCATGGTGACCTTGACCATATGTCAATAATTTTGGACGTACATCCAAACATTGAACATCCTATCTGTTAGTTGGATCATCTCCAATCTTCATCAATAGCTTCTTCACATTGATGGATATCTACCAGTGTATCCGGCCTTAAACGACCTTAGCTGTTGATAGGCCATTAAACACCAATAAACAAACAAAATTCACCAATAGCTTCCTTCCTCACTTTGATGGCTATCCACTCGGTGTCATTTGTGTGACCATGACCTTGGTGACCGAGACTTGACCTCATATTGCGACCTTGACCTTCGTGATCTTGACTTTCGTGTTGATCGCCTCGTTTAGTGGGTGAGACACTCCCCGACGATCGCCGCGTTTTCTGTAAATAATCTGTTCTGATTTCTCCTAATGCAGCAAGTTAAATACGGGATCGAACCCGTTGACCCGGCCTTAAATGACCTTAGTTGTTGATAAACACCAATAAATCAAATAAAAGTAACCCCATTAACCTCGCCTAAAATGACCTTAGCTGTTGACAGGCTAGTAAACACCATTAAATCAGTGTAGATCCAGATCAGCCTGTGCATCCGCAGAGTCTGATCAGGATCTGCACTGTTCGCCATTTCATCAATGAAACACCCGTCGTGCTTCTGACAAGTAAAATAGAACATCGGGCTACAGGAGTGTGCTGTTTGATCAGGAGTTACATTGTCCACAAGTCCCATAAGCCCCGTTTCTCCGGTCACGGTAACATCTAAGGACAATCAGCGATGTAAAGTTAAGTGGCCAGAAGTTCAGGAAGACACGGTCACGTCTTACAGCACATTCTCAAGTGTTGTACTACAGATCGGTAGTTGTGACGTAAAAGGACATTCCTCTGTCCTGTCTAGAAATATAATGTTTCACCCCAGCCTATTTTAGCATAAACCCCCCCCCCCTCCCCTATAGAATTATAGTGTTTCCCCCAGCCTATTTTTAGCATGGCCACCCCCACCCCTCTATAGAATTATAGTGTTCCCCCCAGCCTATTTTAGTATGGCCACCCCCCCCACCCCCCTATAGAATGATAGTGTTTCACCCCACCTATTTTAGTATGGACACCCCACCCCCTATAGAATTATAGTGTTTCCCCAGCCTATTTTAGTATGGCCACCCCCACCCCCCTAATATAATTATAGTGTTTCACTCCAACCTATTTTTAGCATGGTCACCCCCACCCCCTATAGAATGATAGTGTTTCACCCCAACCTATTTTAGTATGGACACCCCCACCCCCTATAGAATTATAGTGTTTTCCCCCAGCCTATTTTAGTATGGCCAACCCCACCCCCTATAGAATTATAGTGTTTTCACTCCAACCTATTTTAGCCACCCCCCCCCCCACCCCCTATATAATGATAGTGTTTCCACCCAGCCTAATTTAGCATGGCCACACCCACCCACCCCCTATATAATGATAGTGTTTCACCCCAACCTATTTTAGTAATGGACACCCAGCCACCCCCCTATAGAATTTATAGTGTTTCACCCCAACCTATTTTAGCATTGGCCATCCCCACCGCTCCCATATAATGATAGTGTTTTCACCCCTAACCTATTTTAGTATGGCCACCCCCCACCCCCATATATAATGATAGTGTTTCCCCCCAGCCTATTTTAGTCATGGCCACCCACCCCCTATAGAATTATAGTGTTCACTCCAATACCTTTTATCATGGCCATGGCCACCCCCACCCCCTATAGAATTAGTGTTTCACCCCAACCTATTTTAGTATGGCCACCCCTACCCCCTATAGAATTATAGTGTTCCCCCCCCCAACCTATTTTTAGTATGGACACACCCACCCCTTATATAATTATAGTGTTTTCATCTCCAACCTATTTTAGCATGGCCACACCCCCCCTATATAATTATAGTGTTTCACTCATTTTAGCATGGCAACCACACCCCCCTATAATTATTAATGTTTTCCACCCCAACCTATTTTAGCATGGCCACCCCCACCCCCCTATAGAATTATAGTGTTTTCACTCCAACCTATTTTAGCATGGCCACCCCACCCTCCTATAGAATTATAGTGTTTCACCCCAACCTATGTGAGTATGGCCACCCCCACCCCCCTATAGAATTATACTGTTTCACTCCAACCTATTTTAGTATGGCCACCCCCACCGCCCTATATAATTATAGTCTTTCACCCCAACCTATTTTAGCATGGCCACCCCCCACCCCCCCTATATAAATTAATTAGTGTTTCACTCCAACCTATTTTAGCATGGCCACCCCCCACCCCCCTATAGAATTATAGTGTATCACCCCCAACCAATTATAGCATGGCCATCCCCACCCCCCTATAGAATTATAGTGTTTCACACCAACCTATTTTAGTATGGCCACCCCCACCCCCTATATAAAATTATAGTGTTTCACTCCAGCCTATTTAGCATGGCCACCCACACCCCCTATAGAATTATAGTGTTTCACTCCAACCTATTTTAGCATGGCCACCCCCACCCCTATATATATAGTGTTTCCCCCCAGGCTATTTTAGTATGGCCACCCCCACCCCCTATATAATTATAGTGTTTCCCCCAGCCTATTTTAGCATGGCCACCCCCACACCCCCCCTATAATTATAGTGTTTCCCCCCACCCCCCAACCTATTTTATCATGGCCACCCCCCTATAGAATTATAGTGTTTCACTCCAACCCTATTTAGCAGGCCGGCCACCCCACCCCCCTATAGAATTATAGTGTTTCACCCCAACCTATGTGAATATGGCCACCCCCACCCCCCTATAGAATTATACTGTTTCACTCCAACCTATTTTAGTATGGCCACCCCCACCGCCCTATAGAATTATAGTATTTCACTCCAACCTATTTTAGCATGGTCACCCCCACCCCCTATATAATTATAGTGTTTTCACTCCAACCTATTTTAGCATGGCCGCCCCAACCCCTATAGAATTATAGTGTTTCACCCCAACCTATTTTAGCATGGCCACCCCCACCCCCCTATAGAATTATAGTGTTTCACCCCAACCTATTTTTAGTATGGCCACCCCACCCCCTATAGAATTATAGTGTTTCCCCCCAGCCTATTTTAGTATGGCCACCCTCACCCCCTATATACTTATAGTGTTTCCCCCAGCCTATTTTAGCATGGCCACCCCCACCCCCCTATAGAATTATAGTGTTTCACCCCAACCTATTTTAGCAGGCCACCCGCCCCACCCGCCTATAGAATTATAATGTTTCCCCCCAGCCTATTTTAGCATGGCCACCCCCACCCCTATATAATGATAATGTTTCCCACCCCCCAACTATTTTAGCATGGCCACCCCCACCCCCCTATAGCATTATATTGTTTCACCCCAACCTATTTTAAGCATGGCCACCCCCACCCCCCTATATATTATAGTGTTTACACCCCAACCTATTTTAGCATGGCCAACCCCCTCCCCCCTATAGAATTATAATGTTTCACTCTAACCTATTTTAGCATGGTCACCCCGCCCCCTATAGAATTATAGTGTTTCACCCCAACCTATTTTAGTATGGCCACCCCACCCCCTATATAATGATAGTGTTTCCACCCAGCCTAATTTAGCATGGCCACACCCACCCCCCTATAGAATTATATGTGTTTTTCACCCCAACCTATTTTAGCATGGCCACCCCACCCCCCTATAGAAATTATAGTGTTTCACTCCAACCTATTTTAGCATGGTCACCCCCACCCCTTATTAAATTATAGTGTTTCCCCCAGCCTATTTTAGCATGGCCCACCCCCACGCCCCTATAGAATTATATTGTTTTCCCCCAGCCTATGTGAGTATGGACACCCCACCCCTCTATAGAATGATAGTGTTTCACCCCAACCTATTTTAGTATGGACACCCCCAACCCCTATAGAATAATAGTGTTTCCCCCAGCCTATTTTAGTATGGACAACCCCACCCCCCTATATAATTATAGTGTTTTATTTCACCCCAGCCTATTTTTAGCATGGCCACCCCCACCCCCCTATGAATGATAATGTTTCACCCCAACCTATTTTAGTGTGGCCACCACCCACCCCTATATAATTATAGTGTTTCACCCCAACCTATTTGAGTATGGACACCCCACCCCCCTATATAAATATTTTGTCCCCCCCAGCCTATTTTAGCATGGCCACCCCACTCCCCTATATAATTATAGTGTTTCCCCCCAACCTATTTTAGCATGGCCACCCCCCTATATAATTATAGTGTTTTTCCCCAGCCTTTTAATATACCCCCCACCATCCCCCTAATGATAGTTTTCCAGCCTCTTTAGCATGGCCACACCCATATATAATTATAGTGTTTCCCCCCAGCCTATTTAGCATGGCCACCCCACCCCCTATATAATTATAGTGTTTTATCATGCCTATAGCATGGCCACCCCCACCTACTATATAATATAGTGTGTTTTTCCCCCACCTATTTTTACATGGCCACCCCCACCCCTATATAATTATAGTGTTTTCCCCCAGCCTAGATTAGTATGGCCACCCCCCCTCCCCCCTATATATGATATGCTCCCCAACCTCTATTTAGCATACATGGCCACCCCCACCCCCCCTATAGATATAGTGTTTTCCCCCAGCCTATTTTAGCATGGACCACACACGCCCCTATATTATATGTCCCCCAGCCTAGTTTACATGCCATATAAATATATTGCACCCCAACCTATTTTGCATGCCACCCCCCACCACCCTATAAATATATTCCCCCCCCCCCCCAGCCTTTTAGCCAGGCCACCCTCACCCCCTGAAGTATGTTTCACCCCACCTATTTTAGTATGGACACCCCCACCCGCCTAGATATTGTCCCCCCCAGCCTATTTTAGCATGGCCACCCCACCATGAATGATTTTAGTTTCAATATTTTGGCATGGCCACCCCCACACCCCCCTATAGAATTATTGTGTTTTCCCCAGCCTATTTTAGCATGGCCACCCCCACACACCCTATATAATTATAGTGTTTCCCCCCAGCCTATTTTAGCATGGCCCCCGGCCACCTCCGCCCCATCCCCCCATCTGCCCCACCCGCCCCACCCGCCCCACCCCCCCCACCCGCCCCACCCACCTATAGAAATATATTGTTCCCCCCAGCCTATTTTAGCATGGCCACCCCCCACCCCCCTCCATAAATGAATGAAAAGTGTTCCCCCCCAACCTATTTTAATTTTAGTATGGCCACCTACCCCCACCCACCCCCATATAGATTTATAGTGTTCCCTCCAGCATATTTTAGCACCCCCCCCCCCTATTTAATTATAGTGTTCCCCCCAGCCTATTTTATCATGGTGCCACCCCCCTATAGAAATATATTGTTTCCCCCCAGCCTCTTTTAGTCTTCACCCCAGCCTAATTTAGCATCGCCGCACCACCCCCCACCCCCCTATAGAAATATATTGTTCCCCCCCAGCCTATTTTAGCATGAACACCTCACACCCCCCCCCCCCTATAAAAATTATAGTGTTTTCCCCCCACCCAGCCTATTTTAGCATGGCCACCCCCCTATAGAAATATATTGTTTCCCTCCCCCAGCCTATTTTTAGCATGGCCACCCCCCCCTATAGATTATATGTTTCTCCCCCAGCCTAGTTTAGCATGGCCACCCCCCCTATATAAATATAGTTGTTTCAAAACGACCCCAACCATATTTTTAGCATGGTTCCCCCCCCCAACCCCAACCACCCCACCCCCCACCCATATAAATATATTATTGTCCCCCCCCCCCCTCCCAGCCTATTTTAGCATGGCCACCCTCACCCCCTATAGAATGATAGTGTTTCACCCCCCCAACCTATTTTAGTATGGACACCCCCCACACCGCCTATAGAAATATATTGTTCCCCCCAGCCTATTTTAGCATGGCCACCCCACCTCCCCTATAGAAATGATAGTGTTTCCCCCCAACCTATTTTTAGTATGGCCCACCACCCCCCACCCCCTATAGAATTATAGTGTTCCACCCTCCACCTATTTTAGCCCCCCCCCAACCCCCCCCCCCTATTTAATTATAGTGTTTCCCCCCAGCCTATTTTATCATGGCTACCCCCCTATAGAAATATAGTTTCCCCCCCAGCCTCTTTTAGTCTCCCCCAGCCTATTTTAGCATCGCCGCCCCCCCCCACCCCCCCCCTATAGAAATATATTGTTCCCCCCAGCCTATTTTAGCATGGCCACCCCACCCCCCCCCCCCTATATTATAGTGTTTCCCCCCAGCCATATTTTAGCATGGCCTCCCCCACCCCAACCCCCCCCCCTATAGAATTATAGTGTTTCCCCCAGCCTATTTTAGCATGGCCACCCCACTCCCCTTATATAAATATATTGTTCCCCCTCAACCTATTTTAGCATGGTCACCCCCACCCCCCTATATAAATATATTGTTTCACCCCAACCTATTTTAGCATGGCCACCCCACCCCCCTATATAAATATATTGTTTCCCCCCCAGCCTATTTTTAGCATGGCCACCCCCACCCCCCTATATAAATATATTCTTTCACCCCAACCCCTATTTTAGCATGGTCACCCCCACCCCCCTATAGAATTATAGTGTTTCAGTCCAACCTATTTTCGCATGGCCACCCCACCCCCCTATAGAATTATAGTGTTTCCCCCAGCCTATTTTAGCATGGCCACCCCCCACCCCTATATATAAATATATTGCTTCACCCCAACCAACCTATTTTAGCATGGCCACCCCACCCCCCTATAGAATTATAGTGATATATTGTCCCCCCCCCCAGCCTATTTAGCATGGCGACCCCCACCCCCTATATATATATTGTTTCCCCCCCAGCCTATTTTAGCATGGCCACCCCACCCCCACCACCCTATAGAATTATAGTGTTTCCCCCAGCCTATTTTAGCGTGTCACCCCCCACCCCATATAAATATATTGTTTCCCCCCCAGCCTATTTTAGCATGGCCACCCCACTCCCCCCCCCCATATAGAACTATACAATTATATGTGTTTCCCCCAGCCTATTTTAGCATGGCCACCCTACCCCCCTACTATAAATATATTGTTTCCTCCCCAGCCTATTTTAGCATGGCCACCCCACCCCCCATATAAATATATTGTTTCCCCCCAGCCTATTTTAGCATGGCCACCCCACCCCCCCCCCTATAGAACTATAGAATTATAGTGTTTTTTCCCCCAGCCTATTTTTAGCATGACCACCCTACCCCCTATATAAATATATTGTTTCCCCCCCCAGCCTATTTTAGCATGGCACCACCCCACCCCCCCCCCACCCCTCTATAGAATGATAGTGTTTTCCCCCAGCCTATTTTAGCATGGTCACCCCCACCCCCCTATATAAATATATTGTTTCCCCCCCAGCCTATTTTAGCATGGCCACCCCACCCCCACCCACCCCCCCCCCCCCCCCTAGAATTATTAGTGTTTCCGCCAGCCTATTTTAGCATGGCGACCCCCACCCCCACCCCCCATATATAAATATATTGTTTCCCCCCCCAGCCTATTTTAGCATGGCCACCCCACCCCCCCCCCCCTATAGAACTATAGAATTATAGTGTTTCCCCCAGCCTATTTTAGCATGACCACCCTACCCCCTATATAAATATGTTGTTTCCCCCCCCAGCCTATTTTAGCATGGCCACCCCACCCCCCCCCACCCCTCTATAGAATGATAGTGTTTCCCCAGCCTATTTTAGCATGGTCACCCCCCACCCCCCTATATATATGATTGTTTCCCCCCCCCCCAGCCTATTTTAGCATGGCCATGGCCACCCCCACCCCCCCCCCCCCCCCCCCCTATAGAATTATAGTGTTTCCGCCAGCCTATTTTAGTGTGGTCACCCCCCACCCCCCAATATATATATTGTTTTTCCCCCCCCCAGCCTATTTTAGCATGGCCCCCCCCCCCACCACCCCCCCCCTATAGAACTATAGAATATAGTGTTTTTCCCCTGCCTATTTTAGCATGGCCACCCCACCCCCCCCACCTCTCTATAGAATTATAGTGTTTCCCCCAGCCTATTTTAGCGTGGTCCCCCCCCCCCCCCCCCCACCCCCCTATATAAATGTTATTGTTCCCCCCCCCAGCCTATTTTAGCATGGCCACCCACCCCCCCCTATAGAACTATAGAATTATAGTGTTTTCCCCCTGCCTATTTTAGCATGGCCACCCCCCTCCACCCCCCTATAAAAATATATTGTCCCCCCGCCTATTTTAGCATGGCCACCCCACCCCCCATATAAATATAACCCCCCCCCAGCCTATTTTAGCATGGTCACGTCACCCCCCCCCCCACCCCTCTATAAATATATTGTTTTCCACCAGCCTATTTTAGCATGGTCACACACCCCAGGACCTTTCTATTTTACAAGCAATAAGTCTGCAGGACCTGTGATAAAATTGAAATTGCGATCATCATTCTGTGGCGATGCTAAATCCGTTCCGATTATTGTTTAATTTTTGGTGACACCGTCGAGTATTTACCCATGGTGTGACAATTTAATGCGATTATCCTCTCGGATAGCATGGCCACACCCCCCACCCCCCTCTAGAAATATATTGTTTTCCCCCAGCCTATTTTAGCATGGTCACCCCACCCCGCTAGAAATATAGTGTTCCCTCCAAGCCTATTTTAGCATGGCCATCCACTCCCCCCCCCCCCCCCCCTCTAGAATATATTGTCCCCCATTTTTTCCCCCAGCCATATTTTAGCATGGTAATCCCATTCCCCCACCCCCCTAGAAATATATTGTACCATTGTTTCCCCCAGCCTATTTTAGCATCCCCCCCCCCCCCACACACACTCTCTCTCTCTCTACCCAGCTTACCCAGCCTGATGATCATGTCCACTGGAGAAATAACCTAATGGCAAAATGTTTTTTTGTCAGATGTTGGTTTGTGGTCACTGTGCATCCAAGAAATGTGAACATGGTCTACACAGTTCACCGTTTTATCAGTAATCTTGGGTTATGCTAATGGCATACGTCATAAAACCCCTTTACCTACCTGGAGCCACATATAATTAAAGTTTTAGTCAATTGTTGCATGTTTGGTTTGTGGTTTACAGTGAGCAGTTGGAATAGAAAGCTATCAGACGGGAAAGAACATTAACCTTTCTCCCTGTTTCAGCCCTATTATTAAGGCAGCCATTGGAAAGTGCACAATGCCAGTCATTGCCGATGCTAATGTATTCCTGTGCAGAAACGTTTTGCGCTGTTGACTTAATAAAAGAAAAGCTGTGTTAGTGTTGAAGAGTGCAATGCAGACATTCAGGCGTAGTTATTAGCATATATAGAATTCAGATGTGTAATTATCATAGTGTCTGTCAAACACTTGGTAACATTTGGTTTTATTTTTCTCCTGATGACTGAAATACAGGTATTCAAATTATTCCATCAGCGATGAAAACAATTTCTATAACCCATTATATGTTGAGGCTACACAATTTTTGTCGCGCCCGCTTGCGCGGACAGCGCAATATAGTTGGCACGTTGGCGTCCGTACGTGCGTCTGGGTTAAAGTTTTTGGTTAACTGGCAGTCGCGACATGCGGGCTGCAGCCATCTAGTTCATACAGAAAATAATTGTTATGCCCCCTATGCAATAGCAAGGGGGGCATATTGCGTTGCTGTTGAGGGTCCGTGCGTCCGTCCGTCCGTCCGTCCGTGTCCGTCCGTCCGTCCGTCTGAACGTCCGGGCAGACATTCAGGTACTTATGTGGCTAGCCCCACAGGGTTATGGACTTGTTAAAGGATAGGGTTGGTTACAATTAGCCACCTAAGATATCGTTTTATGTGGCTAAAAGTGGTTTTATGTGGCTAATATTTAACATGCGATAAGCCACATAGTTACCTGAAAGTAAGAACGTCCGTCCGTCCGTCCGTCCGTCCGTCCGTCCGCGTCCGTCCGAGCAACCAAGGGTGTAGAAGGGGCCATGGGGCGGAGCCTAACACAAAAGAATCCTTTGATTTATTCTGTGTGGCCCTTTATTCTATTCATTACAAGGGGTCATCTATTTGATTTAGAACAATGGAAATGGCCCCTTCTTCACTATTGGTGGGCCGTCTGTCCGTGCGGGCTAACATTGGGGGTCTAGGGGCTAGGGGGAGGAGCCTAAGACAATAGAATACAATAGATTTATTCCATTAGCCCCTAAACCTATTTTAGTTTAGGGGCTATTCCTTTGATCTTTTAAAGAACAAATAGCCCATAAACCCAAAATCCCGTCCGTCCGTCCATGTACATTTTTACATCCAAAAGTTTGTTGGAGTTTCTCCAACATGTAATATCTTCAATTTTACTTGAAGGATTGCTTCAATACTTGGACACTTGAATCACCTGAACATTTTGTCACACACTCACGCCACCATTAACACGACCTTGACCTTTGTCACCTTCTAAATGTCGCTGAAACACTTAGCCATTTTGTTACGTCAAAATGTTTGTAAGAGTTCCTCCATCATGCAATATCTTCAATATTATTTGAATAACTTTTTTAATATTTGGACAGTTCATTCACCTGAACATGTGTGATGCAATTTTGTGGGCGGGCGGCGGACAGAAAAAATACATAGTTTATGTACACTACTCCTCTAAAACCATTTAGTCAATCAATCTTAAACTATAAACACGTCTTCTACACATATTGAAGATATTATAACAAAAATATCACCTTAGACATTTTTGTCGCGCCCGCTTGTTTTTCCGTCTGCTATATCTCTTTTTTTAGTGTCCATGCCTCGTCCCAAGGCGCGACATGCAGGCCGCGGCCATCTAGTTTCTACATTTGTGTATACAATTCTATATAGGGTACAGAGTTTGTGTACACTACTCTTCTACAACCTTTTTTTTTAACAAAAATATCACATTTTTAACATAGTCTTTTTTTTCTACATTTGTTTATGCAATTCGATATAGGGTAGAAAGTTTGTGTACACTACTCTTCTAAAAACAGTCAATCGATCTGAAACTATACACACATCTTCTACACATATTGAAGATGTGCACCTTGGTGTTTTTATGCCGCAATTTTTTTTTTAACAAAAATTGCCTTTTTAACTTAGCCATTTTTGTGTTCATTTTTGTATCCAAGTATATATAATTTCTACTTCCACATATCTCTACCTAAGTTTGTATACCTGTTTATCACAACAAGAGGAAGTAATGCTATAGCTTTTCCAATTCACATTAAGTTTTCTTGCCTTGGTCACAGCTTCACATTTCTGCATCTTCGCTATCTGGCCCATATTTGACGGATGTATTGTGTGACTTACGGCACTCTTGTTAAACGCTGATTTTGATATACTTAGTATAGCATTCAAGCCAGTTGAGTTTGTCATGTTCAAAAATGTTTCCAATATGCAAATTTTCATTTCTAAGCGTTACAAGTGTACGCTAAAAGCATGTCAAATCTGTGACACTGTTCTCATAATTGATAATGCGTCGTGTTCTTGCTTCCTCATGTTTGTATGCATTTGTTCACAGGTATATTCATTATACCCCTGGCATGCAAAGTATGTCGAGTAGTATATAGTTTTCGTAATTCCGTCCGTCCGTCCACGTTAAGGTTTTTGGGTACCCATTCAGGGATTCCGCTGGGAAAATAAAAAAATCGCCACTTCAAAAAAAAAAAGAAAAAAGGAATAACCAATAGGATAAAAATAAACAATTGGCGATAAAACATTACAATTTTCGAGAGAAAAAAAAGGATTTTTTTTTTTTTTTTTTTTAAATTATAATTTTTTATCGCCAATTGTTTATTTTTATCGCCAATTGCGAAAGTGGCGATCGCCAGCGGAATCCCTGCCCATTATCTCTGTAACAATAAATTGGATTGACCTCAAACTTCATATTCTTCCTTATCATTATCCATATTTTCATTCCTTACCACATTTCATGTTCCTGGTCAAGGTCAAATTACTTAGACATTTGCGTCTGTAAGATTTGCGTTAAAGTTTTCGGGTACCCATTGTCTCTGCAACGGTAAGTCAGATTGACTTCAAACTTCATATACTCCCCTATCATCCATATTTTCATTCCATACCACACCCAAACGGCCTTCATGTCCAAGGTCAAGATCAAATTACTTAGAAATTTACGTTTAAGTATTTTAAATATTTACGTTAAAGTTTTTATTTGTCGATACAGGCGGCGGCCGGGGGTATACGTGAGCCCCTGCTCACTTTCTTTAATTCTGTCTAGACAAGACCAGTGGAAAACTTAAATCCAGTATAGGTAGATTTGTAATATTAGCCCGGGCCCAGTTGCTCAAAGCATTGCTAAGGATTTAACAGTCTGTTAAGCTGACAGAGGTTTTGAGCATCCGGGCCCCGGTTATCTGCAATCTTTCACCCGATCACCCTACAAACAGTTTCCAAACCTACACACGATAGATTACCATTTCAGGAAGTAAAATACAACACCAACATTTCTTTTCTTCGTGAGATTCTGCAGATAGCAATTTAAATAAACTCTATCACTACCCGTCCTGTTTCTTGAATCAATATTTTAATAACTTTATTTCAAGTGAATATTTAACTCAAATAACATGTGGCTAATTTTATATCCCCTTTTCATCTGCACCTGTAATCCTTATTGTGTTGACCCCTATACCTGTCAAAGGGCCAGTGTCAGGAGATGTGACCCCTGATAGGGCTGTTCCAACAAATCCTATTTAGATAACCAGCTGATAACCAGACTAATGAAAACTATACTGACTTTTATGACAAGTGGTCGCTGGTCTAATGACAAAATGTTTGTAGCCAGGAACATTTGTGACCACTATAGCCCAACATCAGTCTGGACTTATTCCAAACATTTCTGGGATGTTAAAGCCATTCTCTTTATATTAGTCCTATCTTTTATACGGTGGACCCTCTCTAAACCAGACACCCTAGGAGGTCACCAGGGTGTCTGGTTTAAAGAGGTTCCACTGTAATTCGGGCATATGAGCGTGTGTGTGTGTGTGTGTGTACTTTGCAATCATGAACATACATCAAATATAACTTACAGGGAAAGTCATCCACACCACCCACACTGCTGTTTAGTTTGTGCCGGGGGGTTGGGGGGCGGCCATTTCACTAAACTTTGTACGACTAAAATGTTCAGACTATCATAATTTTGCATTTATGAACATTTTAGTCGTACAAAGTTTAGTGAAACGGCCCCCAGAGAGGTCCACTCTGCATGTCTTAGATTACTGAAGCGTCATATAAACAATTTAGATCTTTGTTCTCTTGTACATTTGAAAATATGGGATTCGACCCGGCCTAAAATGACCTTAGCTGTTGACAGGCCATTAAACACTATTAAATAAATACCTAATGCATTCTGCCGTTGAGTTCTGAACAAATAGCCTCCTACTTGAGTGACTGAATAGCGAACAGCATAGCCCCTGATCGTAAGGTGCCTTTTTTCAGCCAGGGTCCCAACAATTGACAATAATACAATAATCGGCCAACAGGGAGGTACATGCTTGTGTTTATGGCACATTTCATCCCAGCATGACTGTCAGAAGTCACTGGTCACTTTAATAGCTTGAAAGGCTTACAATTTAATCTGTATCCATCTCTTGAATATTGACAACTTGACAGTTGCAGCCAGTTTAAATTGATTTATCCCAGTTTCATATCTGTGTAGTTCAGCCAGTGTCTACAGAGATTGCATGTCACTGAATCACGCTGGTATAAACAATGAAATGACACCATGATATGGTACTACATCAATGAGCAGTTCATCATGGGTTTGTTTACAAACAAGTTTCGAACTTTCTTGTTTGCTGTTAGACCTAAGTTACAGTTAGAGGGATTATAACAGATTAAGATTAAAATGTTGCTGACATTGATGGAGTTCATTGTATGATTTACGGCCCCCCGGCTGAGAAAAGGGACCGTATGGCATGTGCGGCCAGCGTAGGCCTGGATCAGACTGGCTGATCTGGGGCTACGCTGTTCACCATCCATCATTGAAGTATCAATACTTCCACCATCAAAATGATTTGTTTACATCGGACTGTGAATGTGCAAGAGGAACAAGCTCTCCATTTGTTGCCTTAACCCATCTCAATCGAAGGATACAATAATTATTTTTGAAAACAGTTTCATTATTTTGCAATAAAGGTATATGTTGTTGCCACTCATTTGAACCGTCAAATGACGGTTCAAATGAGTGGTAACAACATATACTTCCGAGATGAAATAACAAAAATATTTTAAAAAAAAATCAAAAGTTTCATGCTTCTATAAATATATCTCTAATGGGTTATGGTCCCTTTTGCCAGACGTCCGCCCGTCATTCAGGCTTGGACAAAATCATCTCTACCTCCCTGCTGGTCAAGTGGCTAATCTGTTATAAAATTATTGACTAGGACTGCAAAACAAAGACTTTTACAACCCTACAAGTAACACTTCTTTCCATGGCTTAAACCAACAAACAAGTGTGTCATATATATATACATGTATATAGAAATGACTACCACCTGAAGTCCTTTGTTATGTTTATTTTATAAACAATATCACCATTTAGTTTTGCTCAATAACTTTTTTATAAGGACGCTCAAATTCATACGTGATTGAAAACCTTCATAAGGTCATTCAGACTTATTGTACATGTCTATCATTAAAAACGATCATGACCTTTGTAATGTCACTCAAAATACACTTATATTCTTATGAAATGTATATGAAACTTTTGCATATGAATTTTATATTGACTCACCTTTTATCATTTTCATGTGAAATTTTCATATTAAATGCATATGAAAAAATATAAATTTTGTATAAAGCACAATTTGCAGTGTACATCGACAGTCTCTGCAGAATAGTACATTACGAAACATAAGTTGAGACTGTATGTTTATTGTTGTGTGCCTCCTATTCCCAGGCTAATGTGTGTACACATGGATTACCGTTTCTCTGTGTTTACTTTACGTCTCCGTGAGGAAATCAACAAAATATCACCCTAACTGGTATACATTTGAACCATCTACAATGTAAACGTCGAATCTGGTATTGCTAGATTGTGAAATCATATGTTTTCACTGCCAAATCATATGGCAAACAGTGTAGACACAAATCAGACTGCACATATGTGCAGTCTGATTTGTGTGTACACTGATTGCAAATGTGAATGTGTAGAATTTCTTGGATACTGGCACATTTTTGTCTCAGTTTTCTAGTACAGTTGAGTCTGGTATTCGGGAAATCCATCAAAACTATGTCAAAACCGCTGTTAGAAATGCCACGCTCCCAGTTTTGCTTTGTGACAGCAGGTTCGGTATGCGGCTGGCATTCGTGGTATACGTTTTAATGAAAACATCATGTTTTGGAATGACACAGACTGCGGGAAATGTGGATGTGTTTTACAACCTACTCCCAATGCTGCCTCAACAAAACCAGCCTTCGGTCTCTCAACTACGGTGATACAATGGCTGAACATGGTCCTTTATTTGGGAAATTCTGCTACATTCATTTTCACATACAGCAAATTATGTTTCTGTGTTTATTCTTCTGCAAATATGTATCTTGAGAAGGAAACTGTTGATAGTTGGGACACAAGACAAAGATGGTTGCACGGTCATGATGTCAGTGGCATCTTTGAATACCAAACATCTCCCAGCGTTCCAGATAGGCGCCATACTTAGCCCTTAGAATGCGGGAAACGAAAATTGTTGTCTGCTGTTTTGTGTTTTGCCTTCTTTCTCAATAAAAACATGGTTTGACAGCAATTTGTGCTGTCAAATCATGTTTTTAATGAGTAAAATAGAAAATAAACAACAAGACAACAAAATTTAATACAATTGTAAGGATTAACAGGAATATTTGTCACACACAGCAAACACTTTGGGAGCTAATGTTATTCTAAGAACTTGTGGCCCGTTGAATTTTAGTGAAGATATAAGTAGAATCATTCTCCATGAGTGTTTATCTTCATATGTTACTTATCTGTGTCCCGGTTTGCTCAGTGGTTCCCAGCATGGGACCGTCATGAAGCTGCTGCTGTACTCCAGGAAATATAAACAGCCAATTTATGTCTAATTTGCTAATTTGTTTGGTCTTCACTTGCCAAGGATCCACAGTTCCTTGTGGCTTTATGACAAGTGTCATAGAGTGCTGTAAAATTGGTACATCGCATTGAAATAATATATTGCCAAATTGAAAAAAAAAGATATTGCCAAATACATCTACTATACAAAGAAAGTTTCTAAATTGTAGAAAGTTCGGAGGAGTGACCACCGTATGTGAGCAAGAGCTCCAGTTAAGGTGCGTAATTTGACCAACTTGGGGTGAAAGTTTGTTAATTCTTCATAAAAAATGGCAAGTTGGGTGTTCTTTAGAATCGTATCTTTGAGACGATTCTAAAGCACTCCCAACTTGCCATTTTTGATGGAGAAATAAAAAATGTACCTCCAAATTACGCACCTTAACTGGAGCTCTGGGTCCCGGGGTTGAATCCCGGACCACATTTGACTTTTCACATCTGTGACTGGAGAAATGGGGATCAATGATTTGTGGCCAGTGTAGACTTAGATCAGCCTGCACATCTGTGCAATCTGATCAAGGTCTGCACTATATGCCATTCTGTCATGAGTCTGACAAACAGTTTAGATCTGTATCAGGAGTGCATAGCAGATCAGAGTTAGATTGACAAATAATGTCTATTACAGGTACACAATGTGGCGTTTGCCTTTGAACTGATGCAGGATGCTGGGCTAACAAAACCAAAGTCGCGACCCGAAGGTGAGGCTATCATGTTATACCAGTCTAAGGGTAGGGGATCCTGTTGTTTCGTAGACACCTGTAGCCGATTTCACCAACATTGCAAAGTATACTTATCTTGCTATGTAGACTTTGAGGGAGAAATTTTCAATTTAAGGATAAATTTATTAATTTTTATTATTCTGAATGTATTACATTATCACAGCCATTTTGGCTGTGATACTGTAATAAATTCAGTATAATAATTCTGCATACTTTTAATCAACAAATATATGCAGTCGTTAGTTTTATATGAAATAATGCATTTCGGGAAAGATAAATGATAATTCCCTCAAAGTATACTTAGATAGAAAAGTATGCTTTGCAATTTGATGAAATCGGCTACTGTTTGGCATCATTTGTAATTTCTTGAAAAGCGTCTCACCTAACCAGTGAATATGTGGCTCACCAAACCAGTGAATATGTGGCTCACCAAACCAGTGAATATGTGGCTCACCAAACCAGTGAAGTGAATATGTGGCTCACCAAACCAGTGAATATGTGGCTCACCATGGCTCACCAAAAATGATCATTTACATCTTTTATGATCACAGTAAAAATAATATTTTTAAAACTTTTATAACTTTCACGAATAATCAAGTACCATTTATAATTGAATGATGCACATATTTTACATGCATGACTGTACATGTACTATTAAGATGGTGAACAGTGTTGGCCCTGACCAGTGTGAACATACACAGACTCCTGACAATAGCCAGGTCCGTGTTTATACAACTGTAGTGCATGTTTTACAAAATTGTACCCGAAATCAGGCAGTTTGATTTGCCGAGACTGACCACAGCTGATTAAACATCCTGATTTCGAGTACAAGAACAGTACATGCTCGGAATGTTTTATAAGTACGGGCTTTGGTCACAATATTGTTAGCTGCATTTTCTCTGCCGGTGGCTCTTTTATCATCGGCTAACTGGCAACAAACCTGATGTAGCAATGTAGCTTGGTCCATCCTGACAGAAACAGTTGATGTTGTTTGAATGTGGTTTTATGTCCATTCAACATTCACCTACCCTCCTCCCACCTAATCTCCACTTGCGACCAACCAGTGTTTGTGTGGCTGGCCGGACAGGAGCCAGTCTAGTTATCTGCTGTATCAGCCCCTATCTTGTAGCAGTAGCCTATAACTGCCACCATTACAAGCTGTAGCAGCTGATAAGCATGTCTGGCTGGGTGGATTGATGGCCTGATGATGGCACCCTCATTAACTTGCTGATTTACTGCCTCCCTGGTAATGGATACCCAGTATGCTGGTCAGTTTACAAAGATGGTCCTATTGTATTACAGCTGTTGGAGCACAATATAGTTTGCTTTCTCACCACCAAAACTATATGTTGTGACTATTATCTTGAACCAGCCCTTCAAGATTTTTCAAAACAGTGGTCACAAACTATATTGAGGTGAGTACAAATAATTGGAATATCTACTACTCTGTGACTGTGAATTGCCCACAAGCACACACAGGCAGAAGACTCGGACCTGTGGCAGAAAAGAAAACCATTACAAAAAATCCATCACCTGGTGGGGTAATGGGTTGTTTGTAATGGTCATTTTTTGTGCGTCACAGGTCGGAGAGTCTTCCACCTATGCCAGCACAGACTAGAGCCATTTACTGTAGGCTTCTACAACAATGTTGGAAATAAAATGCTTTCTTTTTATGGGACAAACAATTTTACCTAGCTTTCTGATTATTAGGCACAATAGTGAGCAGTTCAATTGATGCCCAGAGACATGCTCAGATTTAATTACCGGTAACCTTTTTAATGCAGAATTAAATTTGGCTTCTTACCATATTTCATATGTCTTGGTAAACAGGTTTTGACAGTTCATGAGGATTGTCTGCAATGGAGATGATTGTCACATGCTGACAAACATTATTTAATGAAATGAAAAAGTAAAAAAAACAATAATAATAGACCACAAAATTTAATGATTTGATTAGTAAGAGTTAATCATACTTCATTGAGTATGACCAATCAAGCCATCCATCACAATACAGTGAAGTTAAGGGGAACTGCCAAAATAATATATTGCATAATTGTCCTTGGAAAATGCCTAAATTGAGTGTTTGTGTTGCCCTGGGCTCTAGGCACAGTTACAACATGATGGGTTACAAGGAAACTGATCATAAAACAATTACAAATGGAAATATTGACACTTTGTTGTTCCACCTATCTGGCCTAAATGTTCAAACTGACAGCTAACGGAAACTTAGATTTATGGAGTACATGCATTTCCCAGATTAGGTAGTGTTGTATATGTGTGACACAATAGATGTACACATTCTAGACACACGGGTGTTACATGTATAAGAATGGCCCAAGTATCTCAAAATGTTTTCACATTTTGTGAATCTTACATATAACTTTATTTCCAGAAATCTAGTACATTTCATACATTGTACGTGCATTACTAACATTCACACGACCAACATACCATTATCATCATGGTTTGCAGCTTGATTGGCTAAATGACTTGGCCATAGCAAGTTCTTCCTTCGCGTGCTGGTAGGATTTGAGAGTGGTTCTATGAAAAAACAAACAGTGTATGCTAGTTTACACTATTTACTGGTGAAGTAATATGAAAATTGATTTGGGACTTGTCTAAGTCTGAAATCCGTTGAGGAATTTACACTTAATAATTTTAATAAGAGTGTTTTCTTATTATTTAGCGGCAATTGAAATTTAAGTTAAAAACTTCATCAACCCTTTGCACAGTGCAATGATGAAGTTTTTAACTTAAATTTAAATTGCCGCTAAATAATAAGAAAACACTCTTATTAAATAATAAGAAAGCATTGTTTGATTTGACCGGGTATGTAGATTTTTGCTGTCCAGGTGGACGCTTGCCAGAGAAAAACAATGGCATGGCCTATTAATAGATAACAAGTCCCTGTTATTGATGTAGAGACTTGATTTAGTGGCCCACTTGCTTATTCCGCAGTTGTTGCTATTTTCTTTCTTCATGCGGGCCGCGGCCATCTCGTCTTCTATTGCTAACTTTGGCTGCCAGTGAGGGTATTGGTGTGCTGTGAATACATTTCTTGCTTTCTTCTACAACTAAAGTCAGTGGTTCTGCCTTCAAGCCTGTTAGTGGGGTGTCCATGTTGACATTTTCTACTTTCTCTATAACTACAGTTGTCTCGAATCATCTATAATGATCATCGTGGGGTATTGGTAAACTAATCTCGCTGAGAACTAAAGACAGGTGGCCGAAACCACTTCCAAAACAGATTTAACTTCCGCACACCTATTGTCCGTGGGGCAGATTGGACCGGGAGCCAGGGTGGAGGCAAATTGACTGATCCCGTAAATAATGGGAGCCGGTGGTCAGGGACACACCCAATGAATGAAATCTGAAGTGTCATACAATCACGCTGAAACCCCTTACTCAGCGATGTATGTTTGTGGAAACCCAATTCTCCATTTCTGGATGACACTTGCTGGTTAATTCACAGTTTAACCCTTACAATGCTGAATTAAATTTTGTTGTCTGCTGTTTATCTTTTGGCTTCCATTTTTCTCATTAAGCACATGGTTTGACAGCACTTTAGAATAATTTCTGTTGGAAATGATTCTAAAGTGCTGTCAAATCATGTTTTTATTGAGAAATAATGCAAAATATAAAGCATCAGCAGACGACAATTGGTGTGTGTAGTAGTCTAAGGGTTAAATATGGGCTACCTTCTGATGAAAATGTACCAGTAGGCCTATAGCTATACAATGTTTGACACCAGGAAAATTAGGAACACAACATGTGCATCTACACACATTTACTGTTCATCCCAGAACATCCATTCAAAGGAAGTGTTTATTTGTGGTAAATGTTATGTATTTCTAATATTACAAACTATTTTACAAACAGTGATTTTTGTTGTCCTTCACTGGTTATAAGTGTTGTTTTCCTGGCACCATGTCCACACATGTGAACTTTGTAGGATCAAAAAGTTCTTATAAAGATTTTTATGAATCAGTTTGTCCCATTAACGTGAGTGACAAATGCTACTATTTTCCACCTACGCGAAGATTTGCCAGCATCGGCTGCAGTGCAAATGTCATAGTAAGTTTCAAATTTGCACTTACAAAGTTCTTAGTGTACGAAGTTTAGTGAAACGGGCCCTTAGGTACCTTAGTATCTGTTAGTAACCCGACTACGGTAGAATCTCTCGAGCTTCAACATTAGTGTCTTCAACTAAAGAAATGGAATATTTTCATTAGCTTCAACATTAGTATCTCAATTACTGCATGATAATAACATAAATCATCAGATAGCACGTTAAACAGACGTTAACCCTTAAAATTCAGTAACATGTATTGATAACACTTTCCATTGGAAATGATTCTCAAGTGCTGCAAAACCATGTTTTTGTTTAGAAAAATAAGATAAAATATACACCAACACATTATAGCAGACGACAATTTATGTTTTCCACATTCTAAGTTTTAATTGTGTGTACAAGTCATGACTATGAATAAACTTTAGCCAAATATGTTTAATTTCATGTCATTTTCTCCTACTGTGCCTATTCCTGAAGGTAACAGTAGATATTAATAGAGATTTATATTCATTGTCGGTGGTCCATCATGTTTTCATTGACAATGGTGGCACCTGAAAGGCAAGTAGCTTGTTGCTAGGCAACAGATAGAAGTGCAGCCCCGATAATGCCACGTTTGTGTGATTGATGGACGAACCAATTGCAGTGGGACATGTTGAATGTGAAACATGACCTTAACTATTTAAGTGTTTATGAGCCCTATAATTTACTGTCCAGCCACGTTTAGGTTAATATCTTTCCATATTGGTAAATTATCTGATGTAAAATTAAAATATTTTTTTGTTTTTCTCCACTAACATTCACAGTATGATTTAACCCTTTCATACGGTGTTCTGTTAAGGCTATCGTAATAGAACTATCAGGTCGATACTACGATAGTACGATACTACGATGACGATAGTAAGATACTACGATGACGATAACGCGATACCACTATAGTACGATGACAATACTACCATATTATATCGTACTATCGTCATCGTAGTATCGTACTATCGTCATCGTAGTATCATACTATCGTCATCATAGTATCGTACTATCATCATCGTAGTATCGTACTATCGTCATCGTGCTATCATACTATCTTCATCGTAGTATCATACTATCTTCATCGTAGTATACTTCATCATAGTATCGTACTATCATCATCGTAGTATCATACTATCTTCATCGTAGTATCATACTATCTTCATCGTAGTATCGTACTATCTTCATCGTAGTATCATACTATCTTCATCGTAGTATCGTACTATCATCATCGTAGTATCATACTATCTTCATCGTAGTATCATACTATCATCATCGTAGTATCATACTATCTTCATCGTAGTATCATACTATCATCATCGTAGTATCATCAACTCAATCATACTATCATCGTAGTACATACTATCTTCATCGTAGTATCATACTATCATCATCAATTTAGTTATCATCTATTCTCATCGTAGTACTACAATATCATCGTAGTATCATACTATCTTCATCGTAGTATCATACTATCATCATCGTAGTATCATACTATCTTCATCGTAGTATCGTACTATTGTCATCGTGGTATCGCCTTCTGGATGGACACACACATGCGCATTGTTTGTCTGCGAAAATGGCGGTATGCCTTGATCAAGGTTTTCGAACGGCATGACGTCATGTTTTGTAGATGTGTTTACAGTAGATTCTTTGTTAAATTTATAAGATATTGTAAAGAACTTTCAGAGCACCCATAAAACACATATGCCATCGTATTTGGTGCGCTACATATCATCGTAATCTTTAATGAAAATCGACTGTAAAAATGACGTTACAGATTACGTCACGTCGGAAAATCGGGTTCGGAAACCACGTGATCACACACCTTGTTAATAGCACAAACAAGAATTTCGGCGCAAACAAGATTAATTTTTCAAATATCTATCTTAAATACCTATTAAATGAAATTAAATCAATTTAATGATGATTATATGTATCAAAATACCGGCGAATTACCTCATCATCCATTGTTTTGATGCGAAGGCGCGTCTATCCGGAAGGCGATACTACGATGGCGATAGTACGATACTACGATGACGATAGGATGATACTGCGATGACGATAGTACGATACTGCGATGACGATACTACGATTACGATAGTACGATACTACGATGACAATAGTACGATACTACGATGAAGATAGTACGATACTACGATGACGATAGTACGATACTACGATGACGATAGGACGATACTGCGATGACGATAGTACGATACTGCGATGACGATACTACGATTACGATAGTACGATACTACGATGACAATAGTACGATACTACGATGAAGATAGTACGATACTACAATGACGATAGTACGATACTACGATGACGATAGTACGATACTACGATGAAGATAGTACGATACTACGATGAAGATAGTATGATACTACGATGACGATAGTACGATACTACGATGAAGATAGTACGATACTACGATGAAGATAGTACATTACTACGATGATGATAGTACGATACTACGATTACGATAGTACGATACTACGATACTACGATACTACAATACTTCGATACTACGATAGTACGATACTACGATTACGATAGTACGATACTACGATGACGATAGCACGATAGTACGATAGTACGATAGTACGATACTACGATTACGATAGTACGATACTACGATAGTACGATACTACGATTACGATAGTACGATACTACGATGACGATAGTACGATACTACGATGACGATAGTACGATAGCACGATGACGATACTACGATAAACAGTGTTCCATTAAGGCCATCGTAATATCGCTATCAGGTCAATACTACGAGATCACGACGATAGTACGATACTACGATTACGATAGTACGATACTACGATGACGATAGTATGATACTACGATGACGATAGTACGATACTACGATGACGCTAGTACAATACTACGATACTACGATACTACGATGACGATAGTACGATACTACGATGACGATAGTACGATAGCACAATGACGATACTACGATAAACAGTGTTCCGTTAAGGCCATCGTAATATCGCTATCGGGTCAATACTACGAGATCACGACAGTACGATGACGATAATATGATACTACGATGACGATAGTACGATATACTATCGTCATCGTAGTATCGTATTATCGTATTATCGACCCGATAGTGATATTACGATGGCCTTAATGGAACACCGTACTTTCACCCCTAAGTAAGTGGAATGGATTTTGAATTGTTAATTTTGCAACCAATCCAATCGTCACAAAATGATTTTCAGACTAGTCCATTTATGAAAAGGGGGTATTTTTTTTCTAAAAAATAAGAAAATTATGTGCAAAAGTGCAGGGACGGCTCGTCACAAGCTGGCTCATCTGGATCTACACTTTTTTCCAATAGACTATACAGGCCTGTGGTGTTGAAAGGTCATGACATCATGACATTTTGGTATTTTTACATGGACCTATGATGAATCTCCTAATATGTGACTGTATAATTGTGGCTTATAGGCTTTTCGACCAGTGTAGATCCAGATCAGCCTGTGCATCCGCACAGTCTGATCAGGATCTGCACTGTTCGCCCTCCATGCTTCTAACAATTTCTCCAGTCAGAGCCACATATATTCCGTCCACCTGCCATTATATAGAGGATCTTGCATGAGTGGTGATTTAAAGGTACATGCCCACCCAGTAGGCACAAAATGTTCTTTATAGGAATTAAATAAGTGTATAATTATGTCACTATTCCACCAGTTCTAAAAATTACGAGTGCCCGCTATACAAATATAATCATTTATTCATTATCAATTTACTGTTAGCGACGCGCGGCGGTAACAGTCTATTTTGATAAATAATGTGCGGGGACGACGACTTTCACATCATGGCTTGCGGTGCGCATGCGCAGTATACTACGCGTGCCAGTAGGCTTCCCAATATGTAAACAAGAATATCAACATGCCGAAACGTCCAGGACGGAAATTGTATGAAACGGCGTCGGCCAAAAAAAAAGGCGAAATGTCTGAGGGACAGGCAGTACAGAGAGAGAGTGGTTAATATTGGCGACCAGATCACCAAATGGAAAGAGTTACGTGGAGATTTAGATTTAGACTCGAATAGAGATTTTTCTTCTCTACTTCCGATACCTCACTGCGCATGTCAAAGATGTCAAAGATGTGATATGATTGACCGTGTCACGTGACGCGTATTGGTAAAAATAGCACGAGGTCGGAAAATACCCTTTCTGGTCGCGGCATATAAAATATGATTTAACACCAATTAACACGCGCCGTAATTAAAAATAACTCGTTAGACAAATGGCTCATATAAGGCATGACAGAAAATGAAAAGTAGTAGTACAGTGTAACCTGCTGCGTGGGCATGTACCTTTAATATATTTATTAAACAAGTTTACTTATTTCATAAGCAATGAGGCTATGCCGAGTTTCTTGTGTAATCAGTCGGCGAGTTTAATAGATATTATAGTACAGTGAAACCTCTCTAAACCGGACACCCTGGGAGGTCCCCAGGGTGTCCAGTTTAGAGATGTTCCACTGTAAATCAGGCATATGACCATTCTGATACGTATTTGCGAGCTTTGCAATCATGAACTTACATCAACATCTGAGATAAATGGCCAAGAAACCCATCAGAAATAAGAATATTTATGACACTAGTGTATTATGATTGTAATGGAACGGCGTCAGCTGGGTGGATCAGTTCCTGGTCATTACATGCACATTTATTTATGGAGAAATAAGAGATAAATTGTATTACTTGTAATCAGATGTTTATTCCCCATTACAGTTTATTCCCCAAACATGGAGCTAGTGTTCATTGAATTGACCTCTGCTCTCCATTATGGCCCCTTCATGGCTGGGGCCGCCGACCCTGACCCCTATGTGTGTGCCACTGGCCCCAGGGACTGATGAACTAGCACACTAGTGGCTGACCTCTGACCCCCAGTAGGAGATCTTGAACTACCGGTCATCATCTGCAAACTAGACTGGGAGCGGATAATTAGGTTCCTCACCCACAACTTGTCCATTGCTGCTAACTTAGCCCTACACCATGCTGAAGAGACCTCTTTCTTTTCCATGATTATTTCCATGATGATTATTTTTAGCCAGGTTTTTTGAAAAAAAATCCAGGCTATTGGATTGGCGAAAGCCGGGCGGGCGGCGGGCGGGCGGGCGGGGGCGGGCGGCGGGCGGGCGGCGTCCACAATCAATGTTAAGTTTTCGTGTTTGAGTCCATTTCTTTGTTACTGTACCACCTAGGACCACCAAACTTTCACAGCTTCATAATCAAGGGGTGCCCACCACATATCACTATCCAACATGTTACTTTTTTTACTTCACCCATTTTTTCCGCGTAATCGACTTAGCCATTTTCAATGTTAAGTTTTCGCGTTTACAATGTCAAGTTTTCGTGTTTAAGTCCATTTCTTTCGTACTATACCACCTAGGACCACCAAACTTTCACAGCTTCATAATCAAGGGGTACCCACCACATATCACTATCCAACATGTTACTTTTTTTTTTAACTTCACCCATTTTTTCCGCGCAGTCGACTTAGCCATTTTCAATGTTAAGTTTTCGCGTTTTCAATGTTAAGTTTTCGTGTTTATGTCCATTTCTTTGGTACTGTAGCACCTAGGACCACCAAACTTTCACAGCTTCATAACCAAGGGGTGCCTACCACATACAACTATCCAACATGTGACCATTTTTTTACCTTCACCTATTATTTCTACGTAATTGACTTAGCCATTTTCAACGTTAACTTTTTAACGTACGTCTGGTTAGAGTTTTTTGGTTAAAACTTTTTTGTTGTACTATATCTCTGCAACTGCTTCGCCCATTACCTTGAAACTTCACATGGGTGTTTATCATCATCCATATTTTCATTCTAACCCCCAACCGTGCAGCCCCTGTGCCCAATGTCAAGGTCAAATTACTTTGAATTTTTTTGTTAAAGTTTTTTCGTGTACTATATCTCTGCAACTGCTTCACCCATTACCTTGATACTTCACATGGGTGTTTATCATCATTGTCGCACCCGCTTGCGGAAAGCGCGATATCGTCGGCATTTTGGCATACGTCCGTCCGTCCGTACGTCCGTGTGTCCGGTTAAAGTTTTTTCGTTAAAGTTTTTCCATCTACTATATCTATTTTTTTAGTGTCCATGCCTCGCACCAAGGCACGACATGCAGGCCACGGCCATCTAGTCTACAAAAAGTGGGTATAATTATGTTATCCAAGTGTCCATGCTTGGAAAAAACCTGGCCTTCGTGGCTTTGCCTCGTTTCTTGTTTTTCAACTTCACCCATTTTTTCCGCGCAGTCGACTTAGCCATTTTCAATGTTAAGTTTTCGCGTTTACAATATTAAGTTTTCGTGTTTAAGTCCATTTCTTTGGTACTGTACCACCTAGGACCACCAAACTTTCACAGCTTCATAACCAAGGGGTGCCTACCACATACAACTATCCAACATGTGACCATTTTTTTACCTTCACCTATTATTTCTACGTAATTGACTTAGCCATTTTCAACGTTAACTTTTTAACGTACGTCTGGTTAGAGTTTTTTTGGTTGGAAAATTAAAACTTTTTTATTATACTATATCTCTGCAACTGCTTCGCCCATTACCTTGAAACTTCACATGGGTGTTTATCATCATCCATATTTTCATTCTAACCCCCAACCGTGCGGCCCCTGTGCCCAATGTCAAGGTCAAATTACTTTGAATTTTTTTGTTGAAGTTTTTTTGTGTACTATATCTCTGCAACTGCTTCACCCAATACCTTGATACTTCACATGGGTGTTTATCATCATTGTCGCACCTGCTTGCGGAAAAGCGCGATCCTGTGCCCAATGTCAAGGTCAAATTACTTTTGATTTTTTTTGTTAAAGTTTTTTGTGTACTATATCTCTGCAACTGCTTCACCCAATACCTTGATACTTCACATGGGTGTTTATCATCATTGTCGCACCTGCTTGCGGAAAGCGCGATCCTGCGCCCAATGTCAAGGTCAAATTACTTTTAATTTTTTTGTTAAAGTTTTTTTGTGTACTATATCTCTGCAACTGCTTCACCCAATACCTTGATACTTCACATGGGTGCTTATCATCATTGTCGCACCTGCTTGCGGAAAGCGCGATCCTGTGCCCAATGTCGTTGAATTAACTTTTAATTGTATTTAAAGGAATGACCAATACGCTGGTATTTACGGCTGCACTTTTGACCTCGGCGGGAACGCTGATGCCACGCTTGCCTGGCCGGGGTCTGGCACTTCTATGTCGTAAGCGCGTCTGTTAGCGGTGTTTTCTTTGCTACAGCGGATTATTATTGTGCATATACATATACATGTAGGATTATGGCTTCGGAGGAAGAAGAAGTGACGAATGAGGATTTCTTGTTCGATACGTGGTCACAGGGATTGAACTTACCTAGGAAAGTGACAGCCATCCTGAGAAATGAAGAATTGTGCAGTAAAGAAACATTGAGCCTGGTCAGCGAGTCGGACTTACGGGCACTGGGGATCCCGCTGGGGAGTGCAAAATTGCTGGCACGAGACATTGCGAAATGGACGAATGAACCACTACCAGTGCCGTCCATGTGATGAGTGCCGTCGACGCCGACGTGAACTCGGATACGCTAAATGTCGCAGGTAAGACATTAGACTCTCTCCTAGCGTCATACAATACCACGGGTACATCACAACACACTGGATCGCATGCTACCGACTATGGTGCCGGCGGATACATGGACCCTCGTACTATCCTAACGATGAAGGCGTCCGGTTCTAAAGCGGTACACATTACCCAGTTCATCACGGAGAAGTGCAAGCGTCGTCGTCAGACACGTCGTAAGGAGTTCGTGATCAGGTCCGGAGCTACATCCGCGGAAACCATAGTGCTGAAAACGGACGACGAGCACCCATACCTTGGCATTTACATCGAGGAATGGGGGGCGGCCAACATGAGGCTTTTGAACAACCTACTCGCTAACGGTCAATTATTAACACAGGACATTCAATATTATCTGGCATACACCACCAAGATTTTTGAATTTGCAGAGAAATATGAGTGGAGCAGCGTGCTCAATTTCGACCACTCTTACCGAGAGATGCAAGCGGAGCACGGTTTCAAGTGGGGCACATTTTCTCCACACATGGAACTGCAACTCCTAGTGCCCAAGCGTCCACGCCAGCAGCATACTCAGCCAGGCGAGACACCAACGCGGATGTCCTCCGAGGATTGCCGAATATTCAAGGCAAAAGGAGCGTGTCCCTTCGGAGCAGCGTGCAAATATAAACACGCGAGAGGTACCCACGGGAGAGTGTGGGCAACGAGCAGCCTAAGCACATCCAATGAACCGACAAATCATCCCTCGATTATAGTTCATGGGAAACAAACCTTCCTGAAGACTACGAGCATCGTGATTTTATTCTATCTGGCATTAGAAATGGCTTCGACATTGTAGATCCAGAATCCGTGACTGAAAGCGTGGAGGTAGACAACTATACGTCGGCGACAAATAAAGATATGCGCGCGCGTGTGGAATTACAAATCCGCACAGAAATAAACAACGGCCGGTATAAGATTGTTGACTCCAAACCAACTATAATATCAGCATTGGGGGCTATTCCAAAGTCGAAGGATTCTAATGCAGTCCGTATAATTCATGATGCTAGTCGGCCGTTAGGAAAGGCGTTGAATGACTATGCGCCGAAAACAACTTTTAAATATCAATGCGTGCAGGATGCTGTTGACCTCACTACTAATAATTGCTATTACGCGAAGGTTGACTTATCACAGGCATACAGAAGCGTGAAAATACATCCATCAAATCATTCCGCAACGGGACTTAAATGGCGTTTTAGTGGACATACAAGTGATACATACATCGTAGACGAACGTCTTCCGTTTGGTGCATCACGCTCGCCGTTTATATTCAATCGTCTTACTCAAGCTGTCCGCGCCATCATGTCAGCGCGTGGTTACAAAACAATGGTGTGCTACTTGGATGACTTTCTGGTAGTATGTTCTACATATGACGAATGTCTGCGCACATTGAATGCACTTTTATCTCTCGTGAGAGAACTTGGATTTCACATAAATTACAATAAAGTGGGCGGTCCGTGTCAACATATTACGTTTTTGGGCATATTATTAGATTCCCGCCACATGACAACCAGTATACCTAATTCCAAAATGAATGAAATAGAAACAATACTTAAGAAATTCCTGATAAGCAAAAAGGTTACGAAACAGCAGATACAAAGCCTGGCAGGTAAATTGAACTGGGTTACCCAATGTGTTTATGGCGGTAGATATCACATGCGCAGATTACTCGAGAGAGCGAATACATTAAAATCACAGTGGCATCGAACTATCGTTACCGTGGACATGAAGAAAGACGCATGGTGGTGGATTCAATTTATGCGAATATTCAATGGCACTATGCCTATGGTAGACAATAGACCAGCATCCCCAGTGAGTATTGATGCATGCAAGATAGCTGGAGGTGCCTTTTACAATGGTGATATAGCGTACACTCCGTGGATAGGCGACACCATCACATCATTGCCGATCAACTATCTAGAAGTATTAGCGCTTGAGCCGGCAGCTCAGCGTTGGGGTCATCTATGGGCAAATAAGAAGGTTTATGTACATACGGACAATAAGGCTGCATGCCACATAATTAACAATGGGTGTAGTAAAAACATGGTTGTAATGGACTCACTAAGACGTGTATTTTGGTTGTCTGCCGTGTTCAATTTCCGAATCAAAGCCGTTTATTACCCGGGAATATACAACGTACTGGTGGACGCTGTTTCACGGCTACATGAGAGAAACGGGCTTGAAAGGCTGACTGATGCCATGCGTGACACTGGTTATTTGTATTTGCAGGAACCAGTCTGGTCGAACAGCAATTGAATAATGAAGTCCGGGCGTATTTAGGTCAGGCCTTTTCTGACAATACCAAGAAGGCGTATCGGACACATAGATCAAGCTATCTGTCTTTCTGTCGTGAAATGGGTTATGCACCAGTTCCCGCGTCCACATCTACGATTTGTCGCTACGTAACATTCTTGGCCCGGAAGTTCAAATTCAGTTCCATAAAGCAATATGTCAACATCGTGCGGTTGCTACATCTAGAATGGGGGCTACCAAACCCACTGGATAAAAATTTCCAAGTTGATAATGTGTTGAAGGGGATACGCCGCCATCTGGGCGACACCGTTACGAGGAAAAGTGTTATTACCCCGGATATACTACGAGCTATTCTGCGGAATCTTCGCGTATCTGTGTCACTAGATGCAAGTGTGTGGTCAGTGTGTCTAATCATGTTCTACGGCCTATTACGCAAAAGCAATGTTCTCGTGGATTCATTATCGCGGTTTGATAGCACAAGGCAACTGCGCCGGCAGGATGTGTTGTATCTCCCATGGGGCATCTTATTGCGTATTCGCTGGAGTAAAGTGCTGCAATTTCGAGAGCAAACATTCGACGTACCACTACCGCGATTGGATCGGAACAACCTGTGTCCGGTCAAGGCCGTTTTCAATTCCATGGCACTTACACGTGGGGCAAACCCGGAGGGACCTGCGTTCGTCTACAAAGAGGGCAGGAGTTTCAAACCGCTAACACAAGATTGCTTTGTCAAGCGTGTCAAAGCTTGTCTGCGAGCCAGTGGGCTTCCTGATGATGATTACGCCACACACTCGTTCCGGCGGGGAGGGGCCACTTGGTGTTACTCAATAGGACTGAGTGCAGACAGTATTAAAATCATTGGCGGTTGGAAATCCAACTGTTACCAGCAGTATATCAGTAACGACGTTAAAACACGTCTCTCAGTCGTAACGAATATGCAGAAATATGTTTAATTATAAGTATACATTATACAGGTATACAACTACTCCTACATACCTACTTACTTTGGTACATTTGGAGAATTATTTCTGCACACACTGCTCAATATTAAGCTATGCATAACTTATGTCATCTTACGCAATGGTTTATTGGTTGAATGCGCTTATGTATTATTACGTCATAATTGGTATGACTTATAACGACGAATTAATTATTCTTGCGGTTAATTACATGTTTTTGTGCGCGCATGCATTTTAGTTGGAGCGTAGTTAATTAATAAAGCTCCCTTGTTCCCCCTTTCAATTTGTGTTGGTTATTCATTTAAGTTGAATTAACTTTTAATTGTATTTAAAGGAATGACCAATACGCTGGTATTTACGGCTGCTTTTTGATTTTTGACCTCGCGCGGGAACGCTGATGCCACGCTCGCCTGGTCGGGGTCTGGCACTTCTATGTCGTAAGCGCGTCTGTTAGCGGTGTTTTCTTTCCCACCCTCCCATCCCATTAATGAATTGCATACTCGGGAGCTTTGTTGACTAATGTGTTTTTGTTATTGTTGTTGTGTCAGGAGAATTATTTCTGCACACACTGCTCAATATTAAGCTATGCATAACTGATGTCATCTTACGCAATGGTTTATTGGTTGAATGCGCTTATGTATTATTACGTCATAATTGGTATGACTTATAACGACGAATTAATTATTCTTGCGGTTAATTACATGTTTTTGTGCGCGCATGCATTTTAGTTGGAGCGTAGTTAATTAATAAAGCTCCCTTGTTCCCCCTTTCAATATGTGTTGGTTATTCATTTAAAAGGTCAAATTACTTTGAATTTTTTTGTTAAAGGCAAATTACTTTGAATTTTTTTGTTAAAGTTTTTTTGTGTACTATATCTCTGCAACTGCTTCACCCAATACCTTGATACTTCACATGGGTGCTTATCATCATTGTCGCACCTGCTTGCGGAAAGCGCGATCCTGTGCCCAATGTCAAGGTCAAATTACTTTGAATTTTTTTGTTAAAGTTTTTTCGTGTACTATATCTCTGCAACTGCTTCACCCAATACCTTGATACTTCACATGGGTGTTTTATCATCATTGTTGCACCTGCTTGCGGAAATCGCGATCCTGTGCCCAATGTCAAGGTCAAATTACTTTGAATTTTTTTGTTAAAGTTTTTTCGTGTACTATATCTCTGCAACTGCTTCACCCAATACCTTGATACTTCACATGGGTGTTTATCATCATTGTCGCACCTGCTTGCGGAAAGCGCGATCCTGTGCCCTATGTCAAGTTCAAATTACTTTGAATTTTTTTGTTAAAGTTTTTTCGTGTACTATATCTCTGCAACTGCTTCACCCAATACCTTGATACTTCACATGGGTGTTTATCATCATTGTCACACCTGCTTGCGGAAAGCACGATATCGTCAGCATTTTGGCATACGTCCGTCCGTTCGTCCGTGTGTCCGGTTAAAGTTTTTTGGTTAAAGTTTTTCCATCTACTATATCTATTTTGTTAGTGTCCATGCCTCGCCCCAAGGCGCGACATGCAGGCCACGGCCATCTAGTCTACAAAAAGTGGGTATAATTATGTTAACCAAGTGTCTATGCTTGGAAAAAACCTGGCCTTCGTGGCTTTGCCTCGTTTCTTGTTCTTATTTCTCCCCAAGAGTATATGCTGTGACCACTCATTTGTCATTCATTTGAACCATCTTGCAGTCATTTTAGCCATAAGTTTAAAGTGTAAATACATGTATCACTACCAATTTTGTTCCACTCTAAGAAGATGTGTGCATTCAGTAGCCTATTTCACCAACATTGCAAAGTATACTTTTCTACCAAAGTATACTTTGAGGGAGTAATCATTTATTTTTCCTGAAATGCATTATGTCATATAGAACTTAGAACTGCATATATTTGATGATTAAAAGTATGCAGAATTATTATACTGAATTTATTACATTATCACAGCCAAAATGGCTGTGATAATGTAATAAATTCAATATAATAAAAATTAATAAATTTATCATAAAATTGAAAAATTCTCCCTCAAAGTATACTTTCCTAGAAAAGTATACTTTGCAATGTTTGTGAAATAGGCTACTGGTACAAACATTATACAACAATAGCAATTGTTCCATCTCACACCTCTGTATGTATGACCTACGGGATACTGACATAATCCCCCCCCCCCCCCGGACATAATCCCCCCCATGCTTTTTGACACAGGAGGACAAAATCTCCCCCCCCCCCCCACCGTCTAAAATACAGGTAGGACAAATATATGTCTATTTTACGGTCACTTTGATCTTAATGGTTTGAATCATTGATTTCTTGATGCTATGGTGGTTTTTTAATTATTCAACTGATGATACTCGACACCTGATTTGTTATTTATTATATAGAGTTCATTCGTCAATCATGTTAAAATACAGGATTTACATAATCACTCTCGCATATTTACACATGTTTTTGCGGATGGGGGTGATTATGTCCTAGGCCGCATTTCCACGGGGGGGATTATGTCCTACCTGTGATTTTGGACGGGGGGGGTTTATTAGTCCTACCTGCATTTTAGACGGGGGGATTTTGTCCTACCTGCATTTTAGACGGGGTTGGGGGGGGATTTTGTCCTCCTGTGTCAAAAAACATGGGGGGGATTAGGGGGGGGATTATGTCCGGGGGGGAGGATTATGTCCTACACTCGTGACCCACGTGTTGAATGGTATAAAACCTCGGTCAATCAGTCACACATAGTGACATCACAGGTTGAAGTAACGGACCGAGGTCTATAAATACATTAAATATGCCTAAAAGCATCAATAAATGAAGAAAAAAAATAAGTTAAAAATATTGTTTTTACTCCCTCCATATACTTCATCATATTGCAATAGATGGAGTATATGGAGGGAGTAAAACAAATTTTGTTGAGCTTATTTTTTTTCTTCATTTATTGTTGATGCTTTTAGGCATATTTAATGTATTTATAGACCTCGGTCCGTTACTTCAACCTGTGAATGACATAGATCAAGCATGCACAAAAGCCAACAACAAAATATTTTAGTATAAGTTGCCACCATTGCTTGCTGGCATAATTTATTATGCACACTTTAATACAAATCACACATAAATTATATTAAACCTGTTGCTATCAAATTCAAATGAGAAGGCCTGAGATTGCATATGGAGCCTGTCAAGGAGTTGTCAATCAATAACTGATAGACAGGGACACATACAGAAGTGCACCCTGCTATAGAGCCTCAAGTGACACCACCATGTGCAGCCCTCCTTCAGTGACCTAACAAACATCTGTATGTTTTGTACAATTTATTTCATAGCCACGGGTTGTGCCAATGAATGTTGTTGTCTTGTCCTGGGAATAATGATTTATTATTATCTGATTTGATTTATTGAATATAACCAATTACATACTGAGGCTGCACACTTTTTTATCTGAAAAATAAAAATAATTATTATGCACAGAAGTATATGTTGTTACCACTCACAGAGACGGTTCAAATGAGTGGCCACAAGTTGTTCATATCCCATATAGGGGTATTCAACATGAAATTGGTTAATTTGGTCACAAGAAAATGTGATGTTTCTAAACATAAACAACACTCAATACACTTGTGTAAGTTAATTAGATTATACACTTTTCACTGTCGGGAATGTTGCAATTTAGTTTTGTTGATGTGACAAGCAACGTATGCCCAGATCCAACTGCACAGACATGCATTTGGAGCTGGGCATACAGTGTTCACAAACTGATTTGAAATGTCTGTGATGTTATCATGATCTGGCTGAAATTCCTCCTGTAATCTGTCAAAATCAGTGATTATTGGTGTAATTAAGACTGACAAATTGATTAGTCTTCAATCAAACCGCATACCCCAGGGATTACTGGACCCCAAATCATCTCCTTTGCAATTCTTGACCTCACTTTGTCTGCCCTCAGCTGTCCTGGTCAGTCAACTTGTCTACATATTTGTGCCTGTAGCATCAGATTGCATATGGAGCTTGTCACCTCTCCCAACCCCACTGTTTCCCCATCCCAGTAACTCCTACCCCATTCCCCCTCTCCCTTCATTGGGGTATGGAATGGTATGCATGAGTCCAATCTGTATTGGATTCAAACCTGGGGCTTCAAACTTGGGGCCAGTGTGTGCATGAAACCTGGCATTAGAGCAGGATATTATGATTTTAGTGTGCTAGGTTAACCCATTAAAGACGGGATACCATTATAGTAGTATGAAACTTTTATGAGAAAAAAATCCCTATTTTATTTATTTCATCTCGAAAGTATATGTTGTTACAACTCGTTTGAACCATCTCGATGAGACGGTTCAAATGAGTGGTAACAACATATACCTTCATGGAGAAATAAATAACATAATGAGATATTTTGTTACAAAAATTATCGTATCCTTAGACTGAAATGGGTTAATATGTCTGTGCTAAATGTGCACACATCCCCATCTATGTATATTCCTATCATCTGTAGTATATGGCATTGACCTTGTTGTTTAAGGGATGTAATATTTTATTCTGTTTCAGTCAATTATCGCCTCCTCTATCTTGCTGCTGCAGCATATGCACCATTTCTCTGTGTATGAGAATTCCCGAACCCGCGCCACAATAGAAGTGTGTAGAGCTGCTGCAAGTGCTTGCACAAAACTATTGTCCTCCCCTTCATGATTGAAATGACGTATAATTTGCATGACAATACATTGCATAATTTATGTTTTGAGCAGAAATGAGTCGGTTTTCAATTTGTGTCTTTATCACTTTACTGCGACCTATTCCATTTTTCTTTTCTCTGATCTAAAATGGTTGAGCATGTCCTTCTATTAGCTGGTGACTCATTTGAATTTCTACTCGCCAGACACCCATTTACTTTGCTAATTTGTGATGCTCTGTACCCCACCAACATTCAGGTGTATTCCCATCTGTATCTGACACTGAATGCTGTAACACTCATTCTATTTGTTAACCAAATTTCCTCTCAGTTTCTCCCATCATAGCTGTTGCTGGGTCATTAACCCTCACCACGCGGGAGACGGAAATTGTCGTCTGCTGTTTTTTCATTTGTGTCTTAATTCTTAACAAAAAAAACCCTGTTTTGACAGCACATGAGAATCGTCTCCAATTGGAGACGATTCTCAGGCGCGGATCCAGGATTTCGAGTTAGGGGGGGCGTAACTATTTTGCAATACTTGACTATATTATCGAACGCGCTAGGGGGGTCTGGGACTATATTATCGAACGCGCTAGGGGGGTCCGGGGGCATTCCCCCCCCCGGAAATTTCCTGCGTTCTGGCGCATTTTGGATCTCAAAAACCCCAATAAACAATAAATTCACAACGCCAACGTAGAAACGTGCCTTGTAACTTGTAAAAAATTATAGGGGGGGCGTGCGCCCCGGGTCCCCCCCCCCCCCCCCCCCCCCTGAATCCGCCCTTGATTCTCATGCGCTGTCAAAACGGGTTTTTGTCGAGAAATATTGAAAATAAAACATTTCCAGCCGACGAAAAAAAATAATTTAGCGTAGTAAGAGTTAAGCCAATTCACTTTCATTTTCTCCCATCTTCATCTACATTGCTTTGCCCTAAACTCTTTTGTGTTGATGGGCCGTTAAGCACTATTCCATTAATTTCCTCCTGTCACATCTCCATGACATCCCAGTAACATTATGGACATGTGTTCCCATGGCAGCAGTTTCAGTCACGTTGTTTCCCACCAGTGTAGGCACTGACCAGTCTGAATCTACTCCGCACGCATCATAACTAATAACAATATGTACTCCTTTTTTAAAATATGTTTTTGTCAAACTGATTTTATAATTGATACCCTAACAACTCATAATTGAGACACGCCATGGGATGTTGTGCCTTCGGACATTTCATTAAATACGTTTACAAAATTTACAATAGTAATTTACAATATAAATGGCGTCAAAAGTTGACAAATTTTTCAGAGTACATGCGGAATTATATTTTTCGTAAATGACGTCAAAAGTTGACACAATTTCCAGAGTACATGCGGAATTATATTAGCATGTACTCTAAAAATTTAATGTATTTAATGAAATTACGCAGATGTCCGAAGGTGCAAAATTCCATGGCGCGTCTCAATTGTGTGTAGTCTGATCTATTTCTATATTGGGGTTTCACAGATCACTACCCACAATTCCACAGTGTGTGTTTTCTCCTGTGTTTCGCCATAATGAGCCTATCATCTAATGGCAGGAGGAATTTATGGGCCACCTTTAGCACCCTGCAACATAAATTGACACTCAATGTCCTGCCCATCTCTGTCTATGGCCCCTCACATTCAATTAAAATTGTTTGGAAACCCTGTTTACAATGACCATAAACAATAACGGTGGTGTCCAGTTACTGGAGAAAGCCACTGTGGACATGGCTGGACAGACATTCATGTGCTGGATGTGGTGTCCATTCCAGTTTGTCTGTAGCTATGCCATAGTCTCATAACTATGACATTCTCACGCACTACAATGATATTTTAATGGTTCTTCATTTATAGAGTGATAATGAAAAAGTGAGTCATTTCATGAGTGGAGTTTTGCTCTACTGGCTATAATACAGTTTTGTCATGTTTTGACAGCATGGATCCAGCGGGCCGTTTCACTAAAGTTTGTACGACTAAAATATTCGTAAGTGCAAACTTATGATAGTATGTAAATTACACATTAACACTGTTATCTTGTAAACAATTATTGGATTTACATTTATTGAGCTTAGGCTGCATAGGCAGCCTATGCTCAATAAATGTAAATCCATTAATTGAAACTTCCAGACGATCCTAAATTTGCACTTACGAACATTTTAGTCGTACGAACTTTAGTGAAACGGCCCGCAGGTCTATACCAAATATTGGCTCAGAATTGGCTCCATTCGCTGTAAATGAAATCAAAAGTTAACAAATTGCTTATAATCAAAAGGTTTTACCAACATTCATCATCATATATGTCTATAGCAGCATTTACAGGAAAGTGGTAACTGGACCAGGATCTGACAATTTTTTGGAATATCTTTTGTCGAGTCCTTTTGTGACATGCTCTACATGATCACAGTAACAACTATAGGTGTTGTTATGAACCTGTGTGTGTGTGGTTCATATTCACTGATCACAGCCACCTCATCAGTATCAAGCAAAGCTCCAGATAAGCTACGTATTTGCTTAAATACCCAATTAAAATTGCCCAAAACCCAATTGAAATCAGAAGTAGCGAGTATCAAAAAGCAATACAAAATTTGTGGTACCTTTATCATGCTGCAGAAAACAATAAACAGACCGCAAATATAGCATATTTTTCTTTTTTTCCATGAAAACACATCTTGGTATTTCATTAGAATTGTCTCCAAGGAGACAATTCTAATGAAATGCCAAGACATGTTTTCATTTCGAAGCAAACTATTCAATAATTGCTGTCTTTTGATGTGTAAACAGTAGTGTAATTTTATTTTACCCAATTAATATTTTGAAATACCCAATTGGTTCAGAAATGATGGAGTAACAACACTCCGTTACTAATTCCTTATCTGGAGCCGCGATAAAGACCTTTGCTTACAAACATTTTTGAGCACATACTCAATCTCATACTCGAAATCAGGCAGATTGGTTGGTCGTGACTGAGCTGTGCTCAGTCTTGCCCAATCATAGTGCATGATTTCGAGTATTAATTTGAGAATGTGCTAGATTTTCATTGCAAATTTAGAGAACATGCTCAAATGGCTTTATAAGCACAGGCCCTGATCTCAATACAAGTACTACAGGGTACCTTGGCATTTTTTTTCAAATGCATGTTTCTGTATTTTCAGATGTGGTGAACCTAGACTTAAAGTGCACGCTGCGTGTGTTATACAACATCTTCACGAAGTACAAGGACACAGGCGTCTAACTGGAGTCCCTCACAACCAGACAACAACCACCATAGTGGCAGCATTGCTGGACTGGTGTCTAGACATCACTGGGGATTGTGCATGTACTACATGTATCAGTGAGATTACCAGTACAGTACAGTCCGGGGTGGGCGGGCAGGCTGTTTGTTAACTGTTGCATTCAGAATAGTCAACATATTTTTGTCAATATTTCTCTGCTTATGTATACATGTTAACCACCGCCAAGTTTTAACAAGTGGTAGCACATACGGGCCACTGGCTGAGAAAATGTACCTTACAACATTTGACGTACGCAAACAGTGTTGTCCCAGATCAGCCTGTGTATCCACACTATCTGACCAGAGTGGACACAGTTCACCATTCCGCCAATGAAGTATGCTTTCTTTCATCACCAACATGATTATATCTTGTTCAAATTGTGGGAATAAGCATAATTCTCAGAAATGGAAATTGTTGCACATGTCATAAGGTCCCTGGTCTTAGTAGGTGGCACATATACCTGAACTATTTTAGAGAAATAAGACAAATAACAAAGTAATTATGCATATGCAATGGGTAATATATTGCTAGCAGTATTGTATCTCATTAATGGCTACAAAATGTGCATTATACATGTAGTTGTTATTATTGATGTCTATACATGTATATATTATTATATGACTATGACGGTCACTCTGAGCTATCTACCTGTACATCTAGCAAAGCGCCTGCATGAATGTATTGGCTTTTTTATACTATTGTAATTATCTATTTATAAATGTACTTGTATTTTTACATGTGCGTTAATGCTGAAAAATATTTTGGGGTATATATAGTTGCACCCTGTCCGTCTGTTCATCTACATGTCCGAGATTTGCATTAAGTTTTTGGCAACCTACTATCTCTGTTACTGTAAGTCAGATTGGCTTGAAACTTCAAAGACTCATTTATCATCATCCATAATTTGATTTCATAGAACACCTACGGTATGTGGCCCCTGTGCTCAAGGTCAAGGACAAATGACTTAACACGAGGCAAGAAATGGAGACGATCCCTCAATAAATACAATACAGTCTCCCGTATGGAACTTTCTGAACGCCCCTCGTACCATGTTGTGCATCTTTCACTCAACAAGCTATCACAGAGCCCCAGTTAAGGTGCGTAATTTGTTCAATTTGTGGCGAAATTTTCTTATTTCTTCACCAAAAATGGCAAGTTGGGAGTCCTTTAGAATCGTCTCATTGAGACGATTCTAAAGCACACCCAACATGCCATTTTTGATAGAGAAATAAGAAATTTGTTCCGAAATTACGCACCTTAACTGGAGCTCTGCTATCAGCTGTAATGTTGGATACGAAAGTGACAAAAACATATCTGTTGACACTTCACGTGCCATATTCCCCCGGCTACATGTATTCATACTCTGGTGACTCAGGATGATGAGTGATACTATCTCACCCATCAACCTCCTCTATGAATGTAATGTACTTCCTTTGTTTTACATCCTAGCCTTTACCAAGTGGTTTCTGTAGCCGATTTCACCAACATTGCAAAGTATACGGGAGTACGGTAATCATTTATTTTTCCGAAATGCATTATTTCATACAGAACTAATGAACGCATATATTGGATGATTAAAACTATGCAGAATTATTATACTGAATTTATTACATTATCACAGTCAAGTGACTTTGGTGTGTTATGGACCTTCCACCAGGTCAGGTTATTCTCATTTCAGGGCTGAATATATTGTTTCTTGATGTAAATATTCAGTTCTGATTTTGGAATTTTCCCCCCAATGCAGCAGGTTAAAACGGGATCGAACCTGTTTGCCCGGCCTTACATGACCTTAGCTGTTGATAGGCCGTTAGACACCAATAAACAAATAAACAAACAAACATTATCACAGCCAAGATGGCTGTGATAATGTAATAAATTCAGTATAATAAAAATTAATAAATTTATCCTAAAATTGAAAATTTCTCCCTCAAAGTATACTTTGCTAGATAAGAATACTTTGCAATGTTGGTGAAATGGGCTACTGGAGTGGAATTGTCTAATCCACAGGTGAATGACTTGGACATGTGACATAAAAACATATATAAAAACAATGTCCATTGAAAAAAGAATTCCATTATATAGAACATGACGTACAGTATGTACTAAAACAGGCAGGTCAGGTAATGGCACAACTGCCTCCGAATGGTGAGGGGGGCAGAAAGCATTACCGGCATCCGTCCGTCTGTAGACGATACATTGTCACTGGCCATGTGGTGTATTGTGGCTATGTTGGCTTGTAATTGGCCGTGCTTCTGGCTGATCGGAGCTCGTCTGAGAGCAATGAACTGGTACACGCACACTTGTGTTTTAATTACAGCCTATATGTTTATACGTGGTGACCCCTACATTATTGCATGCTCGTATATATAGTTATGACCCATCCAAGTGTTCAGTTGAATTACATGTGAACCCACATGTAATAAAAATGTTCCTCCACTAATTAACCAACTTCAGTCTAAGGATAAGATAATTTTTGTAAAAAAAATCTCATTATTTTGTTTATTTCTCCATGAAGGTATATGATGTTACCACTCATATGAACCGTCTCGTTGAGACGGTTCAAATGAGTGGTAACAACATATACTTTCTAGATAATAAAAAGAAATTTTTTTCTCCTGTACTATTCATGTAATTGTAACCCGTCTTTAATGATTTAAATACTAGTAGATAGTTGTTTAAAGTTTAACTTGCAACAAATTTGGTACAGTGGAAGCCCTCTAAACTGGGCACAATGTAAATGTCAGTGTGTAATTTTGATGGGTTTCACAGTCAATTATCTTTGATCATTGGAAAGCGCACCCAATTCATATCAGAATGCTGGGATTCATACATGGGGGTTGGCGGTTGGTTAGGAGTAGTCGAAGGGTAATTTAATGATGGAGTTCATCCTTGCCGGATATCCGATATCCCTTGTTCGGCCCTCGGGTACATTTTTGACTTTCTTGCTACTTGAGAAATACCCATAACTTGATAACTTGAGAGTTTTTCCCATTATAAAAATAGTTAGATTAGTACTAAACATATTACTTTTAAGGAGTGGGGCTAAGTAACTCTGGTGTGGTGAGGACCCGGCACCAGGTCAGGTTATTAATTGAAGGGCTGAATTTATATATTTGTTTCTGTTTGGGATTCCCCCCAGCCCCATCCCATCCCCAGGTGAATATTGGATTCAAACACACAGTGTATGATTTCCATGTCTGTATGGTCTCGTCATTGAATGGACGTACATCATACATCATATAAATCAATCGCCGTTGTCCCTGTTTAATTGAAACTTTGGTGACTTTGGTGTTGTCGTGTGACATTAACCATTACCAGCAATTATCACTTGCCTTGCCGCCATTAAGTACAGGCATGTATGCATCATGTCTGGTAATATATTACTATGTGTCATCCGTTGATGGCAATATAATATACAAATGATCATATAAATCATAATTGCTAGTCTCAAACGAGGTCACTCAAGGTCTCGTAAGCAAATGCAGGTGTACTACAGTTGGCAATAGTCGTGTGTAATCCTATGGGCAATAGTTTGTGTATTACCATCTCTATATGACCTTGCTTTTAAATGGACATATAACTTCGTTCAATCAATGAACATGATGTACATGTATATGGGTGCTAACTGACAAAATTAGATCTACCTAGATTTTTGATAAATAACCTTCTGTTTGTATTGTCTGCTGTCAGCCCTCGTATGTTGGTTGTGACTGGATAAATGGGGCTTATGGGATGGGATTTATGACCAATGTAGCTCTTGATCAAAAAGCACACTCCTTTAGCCTAATAATTATCTATATTGATTGTTAGAAGCAGGACGGTGTTCCATTGACATTGGCAAACAGTGCAGATCCTGATCAGACTGTACGGATGCACAGGCTGATCTGGATCTACTCTGGTGGCAAAACCCGTAAGCCCCATTTCTCCCGTCACAGCCACATATACATGTACATGTATGTACCAGATTACCATTTTGAGACGTTGATTAATCTAAATGTTTAGCATATTGTAAACTAATTGTGAACACGTATTAAGTAAATACACCTTATATATGCAAAGACACGTTGCTGTATCAGCGTGAATGAAAGCTGAACTTGTGTCATCGTCTTCTGTGACTCATCTTGCTTGTAGTTTACATAATATATATACACAACAGAACATGTTTGCCTGCGAAATTGCGGCTCCGTCTAGCCCATGAAAATCGTGTATTACAAGCCATAAATAGAATTGTTTCTGTTTGTAATAAAAAGGTATGGTAGCCTGTCTCTGTGGGAAGTCTGTTTAGCTCACCTTCATAAAATCTGACTGTGGACTAATCTGATCATGATCAAACATCGTCTATCGACTCCTGTTAACTTTTACCTGTCCCCATTGTAACTTGTATAACAATAAATCAGACAAGCCTTGAGATTTTGTACCTAAGAAGATGTGTGAACAATATTTACAAAATTTACGATATTTTCTGTAATAAAATTCCACATCGTTATATAGTCGAGTTTTGACATTATTTACAGAAAGTATCACACATCTTCTTAGGTACAAAATAACATTGCTTGTCAAATACTTGTATTATTTTGTGTTCAGCATCTCAATACATGTATTGTCATATGCACAATATTAGTGTGCTTTACTACATTGTAACTGATTGGCAAATTTTGTGAGTTCTGCACTGGTTATTTCCATAACGCAAACAGAACAATCGTGACCAACATTGAACACTGGTTATTTCCATAACGCAAACAGAACAATCGTGACTAACATTGAACACTGGTTATTTCCATATCGCCGCAAACAGAACAATCGTGACCAACATTGAACACTGGTTATTTCCATATCGCCGCAAACAGAACAATCGTGACCAACATTGTGAACACTGGTTATTTCCATAACGCAAACAGAACAATCATGACCAACATTGAACACTGGTTATTTTCATAACGCAAACAGAACAATCATGACCAACATTGAACACTGGTTATTTTCATAATGCAAACAGAACAATCGTGACCAACATTGAACACTGGTTATTTCCATATCGCAAACGGAACAATTGTGACCAACGTTCAACACTGGTTAATTCCATATCGCAAACAGAACAATTGTGACCAACATTTGTTGAATGTTGGTGTTGGTCACGATTGTTCTGTTTGCGTTAGCTGGCTGCTAAATGTAATACTGTACATGATCTCCTGTGTGGCTCAAATTTACAAGTGGTAGTGGGTTTCAGATTGCACATAAAACAGCGAGTTCCCAATGTCATTTCCCAGTTCATCTGGTTATAAAGGACAAGGGACACTTTGTACTGTCGACACAAAATGAGATCTCGTGTTTTATACCGAAATATGCCAGGGGGAGGGACAAAACACTCATCTACAGTTTTCTAAACTTCTTGTCGATATTAATCTTGTTAAAGTACGGAAGGTCAGACCACTTGAAGGAAGGGTCAGTCTTAAATGATGGACAGTTTTCTATGGTGAAATAGGTTTGGTCAATAGAAGATTTAAGTCTTTAAGTCAATAGATGGCTGCAAGACATTTGTGTCAAATTTGGATTAAAACATCCAAATGATGATTGTTGCAATAGACCTTCCAGTCCTTCATTTCAGGACTTGCATATATAAATGGCCAATTGTGCATACACTGATCAGACTGTGTGGGTGCATAGCCTGATCCAAGTTTGTACAGCCCGCAAATCCGTTTGTCCTGTATTGTTCACGGCACGTCACATAAATGATGCGATGTCATCTGTCTTGCTGGTCAGTTATGTCTGACCATCTATATCTGTCTGTCTATTTTGGGGGCTGATGTTTACCTACTGTCACCCTACTGGTACATGGTGGCAGGTACCGGCCAGTTGTATCTGGATATACATGGGAATGATCCGACAAACTCTGGCTTATTTAATTTTTTACCAGTGCAGATCCTGATCATTCTGCATGTAGCCCGATAGTAATCAAGGCTCAAGATGCATAATTGATAATTTTCGAACTAAATGGCAAACATCATAGAAGTGATGACAGGTGGGTGAATATTCTGTGATTGGAAAATATTCTGCGACTAATTACATTGCGCACACAACAAATGGGTTTCACATATCAATTTTTGAAATTTGAATAGTCTACAAACGCTTCCTTGGTTGGGTACAAATCTGTCACGTGTAGATGTATTTAATATGTAATAATTAAACCACACGGTTATCATGTATGATATCTGATAGGTTCGTATTGGACACAATTGAGACACGCCATGTGATTTTGTACCTAAGAACTTGTGCGATATCTCATGAAAAATATTTACAATATTTTCCGTAAATGACGTTGGAAGATGACAAAATATTAAAAACAAATGCAGATACTATTCCACATTGGTATGGAAATGTTGTCGTCTTTCAATGTCATTTACGGAAAAGATCACATTTTCTGTAAATATATTGCATGAAAAATCGCACATGTTCTTGGGTACAAAACCGCATGGCGTGTCTCATTGACATCAGATATATAGCGTCGTGAGATTATTAGGTATTGTTATTGTTTGTCAATGATCATTTGTTATGACAGTTCTATCATTGCAGCACTATGTTGACCCTGATAGTCGACCTTCAAGTAGATTGGAATATTGACCAAGACATTATTTATCAATAAGTAAACATTTGGCCGTGACTGGAGAAATTGGATTATGGCCTTTGCGACCAGTGTAGACCCAGATCAGCCTGCACATCCGCGCAGTCTGATCAGGGTCTGCACTGTTCGCTATTCAATTATTGAAGTATGCTTACTGATGTCTGTAAAACAATTTGTTCATAACCCACAGTGATAATGGGAATTCTGTGGCAATGGATGTTGCAGGAATGTGCTAGAGGTCAGGAGCTAGACTGGCCACAGATGTCGTAGGCCCCATATCTCCAGTCTTGGTCGCATACATGTTTGCTGATGGTAGAAGTCACCAACAGGGTTGGATCATATTTTTTGACAGCATTGTCTACTCTCTTGACTTTGTTGTACTTTTCGAATTACTTCTATTACGTTTGTGTGTTTTTTTCAACCCTAGAATACTGTACGATTGTTTCTATCAATCTTGACATCTTTAGTCCCAGTGCAAAGTAATTTTTCACAGATGAAAACTTTTGAGGATGCCCGTCATTTTCTGATGGCTATTGTGCCAGGGAATGTCATAACTGATGATGAAATATACCATGTAGCTCAGTTGAATAGCGGTGCGTTTCTCAGTGTATATCTTATTTACCTTCTATCGTAATAGCCGACATGTATTTTAACATATTTATTGTACACCACGAGAGAGTGGGTGGCAGGTGGGAGCACGCGATGGGTAATTTAACGATCGGGGTTCATCCTTACTGGAATCCCGACTGGAGACCTGGTTTGGCCCTCACATACGTCTTTGGCATTTTGTAAGTGACAGTTGAATCTGGTTATACCCCTTATAAGAGTAATCCTACCGGTATTACTTTTAAATAGGGGAAGGGGCCAAGTGACTTTGGTGCGGTATGGACCTGGCACCAGGTCAGGTTATTTTAATTTCAGGGCTGAATATGTTGTATTTCGATGTAAATATTCCGTTCTGATTTTTGGATTTTCCCCCCAATGCAGCAGGTTAAAACGGGATCAAACCTGTTTGCCCGGCCTTACATGACCTTAGCTGTTGATAGGCCGTTAAACACCAATAAAGAAACAAAGAAACAAAGAAACAAACAAACAAACAAACAAACAAACAAACAAACAAACAAACACCACGAGAGAATTTGTGACCAGTGTAGGGCCATATCAGCCCACAAATCTACACTGTCGGATTTATAAGAAGCTATAATGTTTGTCCATCATGATCAGTGGCCTATCCAATGTCGCATTTGATGTCGTAAAGTTTGATACATCGAGACTGAGCTGTGTTCAGTATCAGTCTACCCAGCTGATTTTGAGTAAAGATTTTTAAAACAGGCTCAAAAAGTGTTATATGTAACAACCAGATGGCTGGTGTGATGGCTGGGACTGGAGCTACACTGGCCACAATCTCAGTCGACTCCATTAACCCTTTCACCCCTAAGTAACTGGAATGGAATTTGATATGTTATTTTTGCAACCAATCCAAGGGTTACAAAATGATTTTCAGACCAGTCCATTTATGAAAAGTGGGTGTTTTTGTTATCAAAAATATGAAAATTACTTGCAAAAAGTGCAGATCCTGATGAGACGGCTTGTCACGAGCCGGCTCATCTGGATCTACACTGTTTGCCAATACCACTATACAGGCCTGTGGTGTTGAAAGGGTTAAGTTGGGGAGTCGATCATTTCCTCTGTCATGTATCACAACTGTATGTACTTGTATATGGGGGTGAGGGAGGGAGGGAGGGCGGGTATAGGATACATGTGTATCACAGGAGCGATCAACTGAATTACAGGTGTATGTTTTCACGTAGTCCTATTTTTGCAATAAAATCATTATTTGTGCATCGATTTAAATGAACTAAAGACTGAAATGTAGGAATATTTTCTGGTATTTGCAACCAGTTTCCTAACATTTCAGCAACATGTTCATGCCTGTCTATCCATGTTTAAAAGAACATTGAATTGTTGTATAAACTTTCTGAGAATATTAGAAAGTGCCAGTTTCCAAGGATACTACATGGACTATATATGCGTCTGAATTGTGTTGTATTGTTAACATCCAAATACATGGACGTTTAAAAGTATTTGGCAAAAATAGAATTTGAATCCAGACCTGTAGCAGATTTCACCAACATTGCAAAGCATACTTATCTAGCAAAGTGTACTTTAAGGGAGTAATCATGTATTTTTCCCGAAATGCATTATTTCATATAGAAGTAACGACTGCATATAGTTGATGATTAAATTTATGTAGAATTATGAGTAGAATTTATTACATTATCACAGCCAAAATTCAGTATAATAAATTTCTCCCTCAAAGTGTACTTAGCAAGATAAGTATACTTTGCAATTTTTGTGAAATAGGCTACATACAGCTAGTGCTCATGTTTATAGAAACATGCTGACCATATTCTCCAATTTTGTAGTAAAAATCAGGCAGTTTGATTTGCCAAGTCTGACAAAAGCTCAACCTTGGCCAATCAAATTTCCTGATTTTGAGTATAAGAATGTAGTACATGCTCGGAACGTTTTATAAACATGAGAGCAGATTTGGTTTGCACTATTGAGAAAGCGTCGCCTGCAATGACGGCTTCCTGACCGGGTTCACATCTGAGACGTACCATGGGATTTTGTCCTGTGGAACTTTTTCATGAGAAATATTTACAAAATTTGTATTATTTTCTGTAAATGACGTCGAAAGACGACGGAATTGTCATAGCAAATGCGGAAGTCTATAATTGTATTCTACATTTGATATGAATATTTTGTCATGTTTCGACGCCATTTATGGAAAATATCACAGTTTCTGAAAATATTTTTCATGTGCACATGTTCGGTGGTACAAAATCACCTGGCGTGTCTCAACAGGGAATGACCGCTGTTCTACAGCTTCACAGATCTGGTGCTATTATGTGTTGTATTGTAATACTCTGTATTGCTTGTTCTTTATAAATGCATTTTAATAAATTTTATGTTCTTTAGCGAGTATTGCCATTGTATCCTTGTCCTTGCCTTGTGTTCTGTGTCAATTTGGTACCGTGACTGGATGGGAAAGTAGAGCTGTGATCATATAAAGGGTTTGAATTTTTGGTGAGTGTAGATTTTTGGCCAACTAACCTGCTACTGCTGACTAATGACCTACTTACTATACCGTGGGTGGTTGGTCGGGCGAACATGAAGGCGTAAATTAACGGTAGGGGTTCCGAATCACGATTTGCCTGGTTTGACCCTCCGGTATGTTTTTATGCCACCGGGTTTCAAAGAAACGGGTGGCATATAGTGTTTGGACCGTCTGTCTGTCCATCTGTCCGTCCATCCATCTGTCCGTCCGTCCGTCACACTTTTCGGTTAACCACTTTGTCACAGTTTCTCAAATATGCTGCAGGTGGCATCCGCGTTCGACAGACGCATTTCTTGTTTTTATCTTTGGCTCTTTTGTTACCTGGGAGGTGAATTGGGTTATTGCCCATTATAAAAGTAGTAAGATTATTACTGATCCTACTGCTTTTGGGAGGGGGCCAAGTGATTCTGGTATGGCGAGGACTTGGCATCAGATCAGGATTATTCTGATTTCATGGCTGAATATATAGTTTCTCATTGTAAATATTCAGTTCTGATTTTGGGATTTTCCCCCCCATTTGTACATGTAATTGAACATGTACATGTACGTGTACAGGTAATATATGGGATTTAGTACTAAACCCATTGACATGGCCTTAAATGACCGTAGCTGTTGATAGTCTGTTAAAGGTACATACCTACACAGTAGACATAAAATGTGCTCTATATCTGAGACATCATCTGAGACATTTTATGGCAAAATAAACATTCATTCACCATTACCCCACGTATTGATTGGCATTAGTATACATTTGATATCAGACGTAAATTACAACACTGATATCAGGGGCGATAACCCTGTTTCCTTAAAATGTTAACGGACAATATTATTTATTCTCTGTATTTATTTGTTGATATGCAATGATCATACTTTATAATCAGTTGAAAATATTATTTTTTCAGGTGACGCATTTAATTAGTATAAATAATTAAAAAATATCATGCCTCATTTGCATATGAAAATAGCCCGATACCACCGCGCGTCACTATTTGTAAAATAAACATTACTAAATTATTATATCTGTATAGCGGGCACTGGCAATTTTTAGAACTGGTGCAATAGTGACACACTTATACACTTATTTAATTCCTATAATGAACATGTTGTGCCTACTGAGTGGGTATGTACCTTTATGTGGGGTGGTATACGTAAGTTCTGGCACCAGGTTATTATAATTTCAGGGCTGAATATACCTTTTTTCTGTAAATATTCAGTTCTGAATTTGGGATTTTACCCATATCCATACAGGTGAAATATCGGATTCAACCCTTTTAACCCCGCCTAAAATGTCGAGACGGTTTAAATGAGTGGTCATAACATATATTTTGGACCAAACAAGATTTAAACGTTTTTCTTATTTCATCTCAAAACTATGTGTTGTGACCACCATTTGAACCGTCTAGCGGAGACGGTTCAAATGAATGGTCACAACATATATTTGGGACCAGAAATGAGAAACATTTGTGGGAAAATATTTTAAAATTGCTATAGCCCTAGAGAGGTATCCCGGGATATGGACATTTGCCCCCTGGACATTTGCCCCCCAGTCCAAAAATGGCAGGGTGGACATTTGCCCCCCAGTTGAAATGGCAGCTAGGACAATTGCCCCCCAGTCGAAATGTAGGGGCGGACATTTGCCCCCCAATGGAAATGGCAGCTAGGACATTTGCCCCCCAGTCGAAATGGCAGCTAGGACATTTGCCCCCCAGTCGAAATGTAGGGTAGGACATATTGTATGAAGTGTACCATGATACTTAATTATCAAAGACATCAAAGTAAATTGGGTGTGATTACTGATTAGCTTTAAACACTGATTACCTAATGATATCCATTCACATAATTAGCAAAAGTTGTATTGTATGAAGTGTACCATGATACTTAATTATCAAAGACATCAAAGTAAATTGGGTGTGATTACTGATTAGCTTTAAACACTGATTACCTAATGATATCCATTCACATAATTAGCAAAAGTTTGAACTAATATCATGAGAGGTGTTAAAAGTCTTTGATTGTTGATTAAAGTGTACACATACTGAGTTCATTATTTAATTAGATATAATGTGATTTAATAGATGGTAATTCTTAAAGTGAAAAACTTGTGAGAATTGAGTGAAACTAATTAAAGGTTCATGCAGTATATTAGCCATGGAATTGTCTACTGCATTTACTACAAATCTCATACCACGATGGAACTGACTACCAGTACTAGAGGGGCTGAGAAGCTACTATACGAGGGTTATCTGTATACTAAGAAGAAGAGCCGTATCTCCACTATCCACTGGGAATGCTCCAAACGCAAGAGTGCCTCTTGCAAGGGGACACTTACTACTGACTCAATGGTAAATATAAATGTAGTTTGTTAGCGGACAATGGTTACAATTTACAACTTCCAAGTCGTGTTGGTTGTATAGTACTAATGTGACTATTGGAAAATATCAGACACGTCTTGTAATTTTGTACTATTGGGTACCTGCGTAATTTCATGAAATATATTTAGTATAAATTGCTATATTTATATAAAATATATGACTATTTTCAGAGAGCATACTGAGTTCTATGCATTCATCAAAATATATCTCGTTTCATTTTTTATCGGTTTTATCATTGTAATTCATTTTTATTACAGATTACCACGATCAGCTCAGCGACACCACACTCTCACGACAGCGACACGTATGCTATCGCGGCAATGAAGGTTCGGCAAGACATAAAACAACATGTCACCAACAACCGTGGAAACCCTGGCCAACTCATATCCGACACAAACTCACTCAGCACCCAGTTGGCGTGAGAGTAGCAGCGGGGAAAACTGATACTATCAAACGCGCAGTTCGACGTCTGAAGCGTGGAAACACCCCACCAGAGCCAACCAGCATCAACGACATCCCTGAGCTACCAGAGGCATTCGAGACGACAGGTGGTCCAGACAAACTCCCCTTCCTGATCTACGACAACTATGTAGAAGGACAATCCAACGACGGCCGTGTAATTGTGTTTGCGACAGAACTAGGACTTAAACATCTCTGTGATAGCTCCCATTGGTTTGTTGACGGGACATTCGGCACTGCGCCTAGGCAGTTTACGCAGCTGTTTGTCATTCGCGCCGAGGTGAACGATGTGACTCTGACCTGTGTCTACGCTTTCCTTCCGGACAAACAACAGTCTAGCTACGAGGAAGTATTCACCGCCGTCTTGAACGCCTGCGATGCTGTTCAACTCACACCTGATCCGGCCGTCCTGACTTGCGACTTTGAACTGGGTATTCACGGCGCAGTCGCATCTATGTTGGGATGCCATGTCCGAATCCAGGGATGTTTCTACCACCTTACTCAGTGTACATGGCGGCGGGTACAGAGTGAAGGACTTTCAACTCTCTACAAAGAAGATGATGAAGTGAAACAGTACTGTGGCATGCTCGATGGGCTTGCGTTCCTGCCACCTAGCCGCGTCCAGGATGGTATGCGCTATCTGAAGACTGTCACCCCACCGGCACTGGAAGACCTCACCGAGTACTTCGACACCAACTTTGTGAGTGGACCGTACAAGTCTGTGATGGGGGCCAGGGGACGCATCACATTACAGCGAACGAGTCCGAAGTATGCGATTGATAAATGGAACGTGAACCAGGTCACTCTAGAAGATGGTTCCCGGACCAACAACAAATGTGAGGCGTGGAACAACTCGTTCAGCCACCTTGTAGGACATAAAAATCCCGGACTCTGGCATACTATTCAGTGTATACAGAAGGATCAACTCAACGTGATCACAGAAGTGGAGCGAGTGAGACAGGGTGCCCCAACACGTAAACGTGTCCGCCGCGAGACGAGAAATCTGCAGGATAGACTTAAACAACTGTGCCAGGACTTTGATGCTGGTGAGAAGGATGTGCGCGACTTCCTTAGAGCGGTCGGACATTCCGTCCGATTCGTCTAATTGACAATGTAACTCTAAAACGTGCTACTATACTGATGTGCTATAATGTGACATTTTGTTATTTGTTCGAATTTCATAGTACTTGATCACAAACATTGATAATCATGCCAAGAGTGTGTTGACATTGACATTAATCTGTTATCTGTTTTAATTTCACGAGACATCGAAATAATGAGTATTATCATGGTTAGTTCATAGTACTTGATCACAAACATTGACAATCATGCCAAGATTGTGTTGATATTGACGTTAATCTATTATCTGTTTTACACTTGATCACAAATTTATGCTCAAATAAACTGGTTGTTTGGAAATGTGTTGTAATCTTGTCACACCTTGTCATACCTCAAATTGTTCACTAGGGGGCAAATGTCCTAACTGCCATTTCGACTGGGGGGCAAATGTCCTAGCTGCCATTTCCATTGGGGGGCAAATGTCCGCCCCTACATATTGACTGGGGGGCAAATGTCCTAGCTGCCATTTCAACTGGGGGGCAAATGTCCGCCCCTACATTTCGACTGGGGGGCAATTGTCCACCCTGCCATTTTTGGACTGGGGGGCAAATGTCCGGGGGGCAAATGTCCTACATTCAGGTATCCCCCATGTAACGTGTTATAGCCAGTGCTGACACAGGTACAACCTGTAGTTCCCTGGCTGACCAGTTATTATCATTTCTATATAGCAGGGCTTCTCTTTTGTAACATAGAAAATAGGAAACCACAAGATTTTGTCGCCTCTGTTCATGCTAATTTGGGTTGGGAGAGAAAAGGTACGTTATGTTACAACAATTTCCATGCTTGTAGATATTTGGTCACCATGCACAGTCGCACAGTAGGATTCAAAAAAACTAATTGTTTTAATGATAGCAATTAGCCTACTTTTAGTGACTGAATGGCAGCCAGTGCAAGCCCTGATCAGACTGCACAGGTTGATCTGCTGCTATGCTGGCTGCAAACGCAGTAAGGTACCTTTTTCTCAACTGGGGGCCCATTTGTGACCCACAGTGAGAAAAATGGTTACATTCATTTGCAAACAGTTTTGCCCGCAAATCCGCCTGCGTATCCAGACAGTCTGGTCAGGGGCTTCTCTGGTGGCCATTTAGCCTCTGAATGATCCATTTTAACCCTTAGAATGCTGGAAACGTCTTCTTTCTCAATAAAAACATGGTTTGACAGAACTTTAGAATCATTTCCATTGGACTTTAGAATCATTTCCAATGGAAATGATTTTAAAGTGTTGTCAAAACATGTTTTTGATGAGAATAAAAAAAACAACAAAAAAACAACAAAAAAAACAGCAGACAAACATTTTGAATTCAGCTTTGTAAGGGTTAATTGTAAGCAATTTGTTACCTTCTCAGACTGCTTAGCTGTGATCAGGAGCTACACTGGTTGCAACATGAATTGGCCCCAGGTGACATTTGTAAAAACTTGAAGCCCGTTTTTTGTTAACCTTCTGACATTGTGGTTAGACAAAGCTTCACTTGGGTTAGCTGACAAAAGCCTAAATGAGTGGTTTATTTATTTTTAACTCCTGACTTCAGCTATTGTTAGAGGACAAAATCAAGCGAATCATTTTAAAAAGGTAGTACAGGAGCTGGAAAAGTATCTTAGTCGACATATAGTTCACGAGCAGACAGGAGGGATGTGATCTTATGCGGTCGGATCCATATTTATTGCAGTGACAGAAATTGGACTATTAATTGTTAATGGTTTACAACTGAGTGTAAAATATCTATGCTATCCGTTTAAACCTACATAGAGTAAGGTGATGTGTCTCGTGTATGCAATACCAAAGGCCGTGCTGATTCTACATGTACCTGTAATGAGACGGTCACCTTGTTGTTAGCTGCTGCTGTAGAACCAGACGGACACATCTCCATGTTTGGCAATTCATTCTGTTTCCCGTTTCAACCAGCAGCTTTATGAAGGAGACGGCTAACCAGGCTCCCCAGAGGTCCGCAACAGCCCATGGCCAGTCACAGTAATATGGCACAACACAAACCTTTTGTCGACAAGATCACAAACATCTCAATAAAGAGCTGGAAACAAATACTTTGTGCTTGTGATACAATTTTCATTTATCTCCACACATCTATATATTCGGATAAACAAAGCATGAAATTTGATATATTGGCTTAAAAATAAACAAATACAGCTAATTAACATAATTGCAGGTTAACAAGTTTTAAGTGATCACTTTGTGCTTAGGGAACTGTATAGGACTGTGGACGGTAATGGAGTTTTGATGATTATGGGACAAGTGAATTTATAATTACACGTCAACAAGTGTCTGTGATAATATGGCTTTATACCTCTCTAACAGGTAAGCATACCACTCCAGTCGTGTTCGGGCAGCCAGTGAAGTCTAAGATGCAATACTTTTTATTGAACAAGAAAATGTGTTCATTGAACATAGATGCCCCACATATCGCTTTGATAGTAAACGAGGCAAAATTCCAAGTCCAAAGGGGAGATAATGCATGATCCGGGGGTCGAATCGAAAATCAAAATATGAAATTACTCGTCATAAGGAACCGAAGCTACATACCAAGTTTCAGGTATGTAGCTAGTACGGTTTAAAAGTTTTACGAGTCAGAAGGCAGACTTGGGGAAATTCTAAGTCGAAAAGGGGGAGATAATCCATGATCTGGGGTTGAAACAAAATCAAAATAAACTTTGTACATATACTCATCATAAGGAAGCTACAAACCGAGTTGCAGGTCTGTAGCTATTACGGTTTAACCCTTACTACGCTGAATTAACTTGTCGTCTGCTGGAAATGTTTTATTTTCAATATTTCTCGATAAAAACCTGCTTTGACAGAACAGGCTTTTTGTTCAGAATTAAGGCAAAAATGAAAAACAGCAGACGACTATTTTTGTCTCCCACGTAGTGAGGGTTAAAGGTTTTAGTAGTTACAAGCCAAAATAGGGAAATTCTAAGTCAAAAGTAGGGAGATTCATGACCCAGGATCGAATCAAAAATTTAAATAAACTTTGTGCATTTACTCGTCATAAAAAGAAGCTACATACCAAGTTTCAGGTTTGTAGCTACCCGGTAGTACGGTTTAAAAGTTTTACGAGTTACAAGGGACAGGACAGGATGGTCGGACAAGGGTAACACTAAATGCTGAGTGTAGGACAAAATCCCCCCATGATTTTTGACACAGGAGGACAAAATCCCCCCCCCCATCTAAAATCACAGGTAGGACATAATCCCCAGCCCTCCCCCATCAAAATTCAAGGTAGGACAAAATCCCCCCCAATGATTGTGGTGGGGCATAAAAGCTCTGATTATTTTGTTTATTTCTCCATAAAAATATATGTTGTTACCACTCATTTGAACTACGAGTGATAACAATATATGCGAGACAATACATTTGAGTGGTAATAGCATAAACAGAAATAGAGAAAATAGCTAGAGAAAGAATTCTCCAAATGTTGATCCTTCCACAAGCTTACATGTTGTTTTTTTTTTTTGCTTATATTTAACGGCGGCACTGGCTCTAGGACCTTGCATGCCGTCTCCCAAGAATGGGAGAATGAACGGAGGTAGAGACTTTTTGAGAGAAGCCGGTAATTCTTATTTACAGAGCAACTACGAATTATCGGTACCCATTTACAGCTGGGTGAACTGGAGCAGTGTGGATAAAGTGTCTTGCTCAAGGACACAACGCACGCCGCTAGTCAGGCTCGAACCCACGACCCTTGGATCAGTAGTCCGACACACTAACCATTACGCCACGGCGCTCCACATGTTGTGTGCTGTTTATTTTCTATTTTCCATTTTTATCATCAAAAACATGCTTTTGACAGCACTTTAGAATAATATGCTTTGACAGCACTTCAGATATCATTTCCATTGGAAATGATTCTGAAGTGCTGTCAAAACATGTTTTTATTTTGAGATTAAGAAAGATGCAGCACCACCTAGTGATTGGGCCAATGAAAAAACGGCCACAATTCAACTAAATCTGGCGTATTCCCTAGAATGTGGGAAACGAAAATTGTTGTCTGCTGTGGTTTGATATTTTGTCATCTTTAATTCTCAGTTTGACAGCACTTTAGAATCCAACTCAGCATTGTGGTGGTTGGTTGGGAGCATGTGAGGAGTGCATTGAACGATGGGTTTCATCGAATCCTGATATCCCTGGTACGACCCTCGGGCACATGTTTGTCTTTCTGGTATGTGAGAGTTGAATCTGGTTATGCCCAGTATTAAAGTAATAAGATTAGTACTCATCCTATTACTTGTGGGGAGTGGACTTCAAACTTCATATACTTCCTTATCATCATCCATATTTACATTCTATACCACACTCATGCGGCCTTCATGTCCAAGGTCAAGGTTAAATTATTTAGAAATTTGCATATGTAAGATTTGCGTAAAAGTTTTTCAGGTACCCATTATCTCTGCAACGTTAAGTCAGATTGACTTCAAACTTCATATACTTTCTTATCATCATCCATATTTTCATTCCATACCACACTCATGCGGCCTTCATGTCCAAGGTCAAGGTCAGATTACTTAGAAACTTGCATTAATGTTTTTATTTGTTGGTCCAGGCGACGGCTGGGGGATACGTCAGCCTCTGCTCACTTTCTCATTTAATCTCATAATTCTGTCGTTTGACGAAAAATCAATTACCGTAAATGTAAACCAGATGGCCGCGGCCCGCATGTAGAGCCCGCTGAGGTATTTGATGGTCTCGGAGTATATTTATTTGAAGTTTGATGCCCAATAAGCATACAAAGTTTCAAGCAAATCTGACTTACGGTTACAGAGATAGTAGGTATGTGAACATTTTAACGCAAATTTTGACATAAACTTTAACACAAACTTCTAAGTCATTTCACCTTGACCTTGGGCACAGGGGCCGCATGAGTGGGACACAGAATGAATATATGGATGATGACTAATAAGTATATGAAGTTTCAAGTCAATGTGACTTAGGACTGCAGGGATATAAGGTATTTAAAAACTTTAACGCAGATTTCGGAACGCAAACTTCCTAAGTCATTTGACCCTGACCTTGGGCACAGGGGCCGCATGAGTGGGATACAGCATGAATATATGGATCATGACTAATAAGCATATGAAGTTTCAAGTCAATGTGACTTAGGACTGCAGAGATATAAGGTATTTAAAAACTTTAACGCAGATTTCGGACGCACGGACACCCGGACGTCATTGTGATCACTATGTCTCGCTTTCCGCAAGCGGGCTCGACAATAAAAACTAGAGCATGTGAATGTAAGGAATGAACGGTACTTGATTCTTTGTGAAAGTTATAAGTTATTGTAAATAACTTTTTGAGTACCCATAAAACGCATATGCCATTGTATTTGGTGCGCTACATATTATCAAAATCCGTCCGTTTGTTACGAATATTTTAAAGAAAATCTACTGTAAAAATGACGTCACAGATTACGTCACGTCGGAAAATTGGGTTCGGAAATTACAAAATCATGTGTATGAACAACTTGAACTTGTTATTTTATATGTTGTTACCACTCATTGAGACGGTTCAAATGGGTGATAAAAACATATAGTTTTGTGCCTAATGAAAGGTACATGCCCAGTCAGTAGGCACAAAATCTTCTTTATAGGAATTAAATAAGTGTAGAATTTTGTCACTTTTCCACCAGTTCTAAAAATTACGAGTGCCTGCTATACAGATCTAATCATTTAATAATATTTATTTCACTTATAGTGACTCACGGTGGTATCAGGCTATTTTCATGTGCAAATGAGGCATGATATTTTTTAATTATTTATACTAATTAAATGTGTCGCCTTGAAAAATAATATTTTCGACAGATTATAAAGTATGATCATTGCACATCAAAAAATAAATACAGAGAATAAATAGTAATTCCCGTTAACATTTTAAGGTAACATGGTTATCGCCCCTGATATCAGTGTGGAAATTGACGTCTGATATAAAAGTATAATCATGCCAATCAATACATGGTGTAATGGTGAATTAATGTTTATTTTGTCAGATGCTGTCTCTGATATAAAGAATGTTTGGTGCCTACTGAGTGGGAATGTACCTTTAAGAGAATTGGTGTTATTGTTCATATAGAAATTGTGCAGCCTAAGCATGTAATGGGTTAAGGCATATCACATGTGACTAGATCAACTGTCCCAATAAACTGAGCGATGCACTACAATATACAGTACAACCCGAACATACAGGTCTGAAGACACCTGGCACTAGATCAGGTTATTTTAACTTCAGAGCTGAATATACCGGTATATATATATATTTTTATGTAAATATTCAGTTCTGATTTTGGGATTTCCCCCCATAAAATGTTGAACGCTAATAAATAAATACATCTTTGGCAACATACGCTTTATCTTGTATATTCTTCTGAGCATGGAAGGTTGAGGAATCAAAGTCACCCTAAAATATCAGGAAACAGAAAATAAGCAAACCCAGTTATCGTTGCATTCAGCATTTGGGTGACCTTCATCATGTTGATTGTATCCCGGGATCGGGCTTACCTAGCAACCAAAATATATGACCCAGAAATCAAGTGACACTGTTTCCTGTGACAGTGACCTGAGGAGTAAGTGACCTTGATCAACTGAATGGTGACCCAGGGATCAGGTGACCATGACCCACCTGAATGGTGACCCAAGGATCAGGTGACCGTGACCCACCTGAATGGTGACCCAGGGATCAGGTGACTGTGACCCACCTGAATGGTGATCCAGGGATCAGGTGATACCCACCTGGGAGGTGACGGTGACCCACTGAAGGTGACCCAGGGTCAGGTGACCGTGACCCACCTGTATGGTGACCCAGGGATCAGGTGACCCACCTTGACCCACTGATTGTGGATGACCAGGGATCAGGTGACCGTGACCCACCTGATGGTGGGACAGATCAATGGTGACCCGGTGACGTGACCCACCTGAATGGTTGCCCAGGGATCAGTGGACCAGACCCACCTGATGGTGACCCAGGGATCAGGTGACCGTGACTAATGGTGAACCAGGGATAGGTGACTGTGACCCACCTGAATGGTGACCCGGATCAGGTGATCCCGACCCTGAGCCCACCTGAATGGTGACCCAGGATCAGGTGACCTGACCATGACCCATCCGGTGAATGCCTGAATGGTGCCAGGGATCAGGTGACTGTGACCCCCTGATGGTGACCAAGGATCATGGTGACCCATGACCCACCTGAATGGTGACCAAAGGATCAGGGACTGACCCACCTGAATGGTGACCCAAGGATCAGTGACCTGACCCATGAATGGTGACCCAGATCAGTGACCGGTGGGACAGGTGATGTGACCCACCTGAATGGTGACCAGATCAGGTGACCCGTGAACCACCTGAATGGTGACCCAAGGATCCAGGTGAAACTGTGACCCACCTGAATGGAGACCCAGGATCAGGTGCCAGCCCCTGAATGGTGACCCAGATCAGGTGACTGACCCACCTAATGGTGACCCAAGGGATCAGGTGACTGTGACCCACCTGAATGGTGATCCCAGGGATCGAGGTGGTGACCCACCTGATGTGACCAAGGATCAGGTGACTGTGACCCACCTGATGGTGACCACCCAGGGATCAGGTGAGGTGACCCACCTGAATGGTGACCCAAGGATCAGGTGACCAATGGACCCACCTGATGGTGACCAGGATCAGGTGACTGCCTGACCCACCTGACCTGAATGGGATTCCAAGGTGATCCAGGATCAGGTGACTGTGACCCACCGGTCCTGGTGATCCTGAATGGTGATCCAAGGATCAGGTGTCTGTGACCCACCTGAATGGTGACCCAAGGATCAGGTGACTGTGACCCACCTGAATGGTGACCCAGGGATCAGGTGAGCTTGACCAACATGAATGGCGACCCAGTGACCTTGGCATCTGCATGAATGGTGACCCAGGGATCATGTGACCTTGACCTACATGAGTGGTGACCCAGCGATAAGGCGACCTTCACCTCCATGAATGGTGACCCAGCGATCAGGTGACCTTCACCTCCATGAATGGTGGCCCAGGAATCAGGTGACCTTGACCTCCGCATAAATCGTGACCCAGCGATCAGGTGACCTTCACCTCCATGAATGCTGACCCAGCGATCAGGTGACCTTGACCTACACGAGTGGTGACCCAGGGATCAAGTGACCTTGACCTACATGAGTGGTGACCCAGCGATCAAGTGACCTTCACCTCCATGAATAATGACCCAGGGATCATGTGACCTTGACCTGCATGAATGGTGACCCAGGAATCAGGTGACCTTGACCTCCGCATGAATTGTGACCCAATGATCATGTGACCTTGACCTACATTAGTGGTGACCCAGGAATCAGACAACAGCTGCAGCTTCTCTTGTTTACTGTTTCAGTAACAAGCTTACATCATTTTGACACATTTTGGCAAAGGTTCACTTTTTCCATTGGCAACATGGTACAGTGTATATCACAGATTATACAGCATTGTACCGTACGTGCTGCTGTGGTTCCACTTGTTGGCATAATAAACTGGAGGGCCTTGGATGGGGCGTATAAGGGCAGGGGAGTGTTCTGCTTAACAATCATAAGGAAAGTAACAGGGCAGGTTGTACCCTGTTAGATGGTAGCACAAGGACCGAGTTCTCCCATCACACAACATCAACTCATCAAGTGGCATCAATATGGCATCCCTCCAACAGACATGGCTGTGTGGAAAATGTGACAGTTACTCTCTGCCAACAGTGTAGACCCTGATCTTCACGTCCACACAGCAATGTGATTCCATCAGTTTCAGCTGTATGCTGCCAACAATACAACCCAGTAGGTAAAAATGTTATGTAACCATGAAGCAGAAAAACATGGCTTATTGAGTGATTGACCAGTGTATCTGCTGCTCATCTAGCTCAGCCTCCTCCTGCATTGTGATAAAGATCTACATTGCAATATCCCTGATACTAGTGTATGTCCAATTATATTGGTAAAAATGATATACATTAAAAGAGCCATCAGTTTTAACCCTTACAATGAAGAACGTACAAGATAGTATGATTCATAAAAATGTTTTTACATTGGATAATGTTTAACAGAAGCAGCTTTATATGAGCTGTAAACTTTTAATCTAACAAAAGATAAAAAAAATTCATGGAAAGTTTTATGTTTGATCCATAAAAAGGTTTTTTAGGCAGGGTTTGCTGAAACAAAATGTTTTTGTTACGCAATCAATAAATCATTGGTGGCGAAAACGACCAATTCCGCTGTGTGCTGTATGCTGTGTGCTGTATGCTTACTTCCTTCATGGGAAACATGTTGCCTGTCTGTTTTGTTGTGCGGTGAATGCCTCAGGGTTCTACCTGATAGTCATCTTCAACAGCTATCACAATCAAAACCCCTAATTTTGACAGATAACAAGAATTATGGAGATTAAATGACATTCACTAGCCAGAGGTCACAGGCATAATACCTTGTAAAATACATCCTATTCTGCTAAAACTGAGTATTAAAGATCACAATTGATTATGTCATAATTTTTAACTGCCATTGTTGATTTGTATTGTAACTGTCTGAATATTAGAGATGTAATCTGTTCATTGATACACTGACCTGGTTTAGATTCAGTTAATTGTTGCATATCAATCAATATCTCTCTACATATATAATTGCACTCAGTATATATATAAATGCACATAAGATACAAACATTTCATATGTGGGATACTGCTATTACTGGACTGGATTTTAAAATGTAATTACAACATTTATTGCAATATAATATGGCACGGTTTCAATATGTGGGTGGACGTATTGTCGTGTATTCATTTAACAACCCTTCCAGGAAAATTAACTCTCGACACAGTTATTATTTGAATATACTTTTGTGTTGGTGGACTAAACCACAGAGAGATATTATTTATTTTACTATGTAGTATACTGTAACCTAATAGCAACAGTGAAAGGGAGAGGATTTAAAAAAGCTTGCTTTCAATCCAATCCCATTTGCATAGTACTGTATATAGTAACATTGACATTGACAATGAACTTGTAAACAATATGCAAATAAAATATGTTTAAACTAATAGCAACAGTTTATAAAAAAATAAATGTTTGGGGCATACATCATTAACCCTTACACCGCCATCTTAATTTGTTGTCTTCTGCCATTTATTTTCTATTTTCCATGTTTATCATCAAAAACATGCTTCGACAGCACTTTAGAATCATTGACAACATGCTTTGACAGCACTTCAGAATCACTTCTATTGGAAATTATTCTGAAGTGCTGTCAAACCCTGTTTTTATTGAGAAATAAGGTAATATATAAAACCAACAGCAGACAACAATTATTGTGTGTAGCAGTCTAAGGGTTAATGTTTCCTATTTTTAGAATACCACTAATATAGATATAAGAAAGAAAAATAACTTGTTCCATTCTTTTGCCTGACAATATTTTTGTTTTCTAAAATGAGTTTTTTTGTATTACTTTATAAAAATAATGAAACCATATAATTTGCAAACAAATTTTGTTTTAGTTTAGTTTGAAAAGGTAAATATTGTCAGACGCACAATATTTTTGGCCACTTTTAGGTGGGGGAGTGAAGAGGGATCCCTGCTATTGGATTGGCGATGGATGGGTGGCAGACACCATGATTTCCATGAAGCAAAATGGTCCAATATAAGAAATATAGTTTATTGCATTGTTTTGATTTCACTAGAAACTTTATAGTTAAAATACTGTTATGATTTCTTTCTGCATTCAAGTCACAAATTGAGGCAAAACACTGAATGAAATGGTGAAGTGACTGAGAAAAAGGGTGGCTTTACTGGAGCATCAACAATTGTATTGCAAATCCAGTTTTATTATTCCATGATGGGAGGTATGATGGACTTACATGATCTGATTCTCATTTGCTAAACAAATAGTTATAATAGAATACTATGTGAAAAACAGACAGAACATCTTTCTTAAATTCCATACTCAATTTAACTTGGCCGTATTGCGTTTGCAACTATTTATTTTTTTTAGTTTTCTCAATAATACTTTTTTTTTTTTTACTTTCCATTTGCAGGTACCATAGGGTCAATATAAAAAAAATACAAATATACCGCTAAATGCTATTTGACCAACTGACCCAGGGCCTTTAAAGTTCTTAATATATACATTTAGCAAAGCATTTTAGAAACTAAGGAAACATTTTGACCAAAAAAATCAAGGCACTGACAGTGATAGTAAATCTATCTAGTAGAATAAAACACAAACTTCTTGAAAGTTGATAAAATAAAATGATGTGCTTATAAATACAAACAAAAAATAACATACTGATGAAATAAAATAAAACGGTCCAATAACGGACAACAGAAAATATTTTTCCTGCAAAGTCCATACTCATATGACTTCTGTTGTATTCATAATTGTACATATAAAACTGTAAAGCCTTTTTATTCCGTTGTTATTTATATTGTGATTTTTTTTTCATTCAAGTATTTACTTTTATATATTAATTATTTATTTGAGTACTTTATTTGTACACAAGCTTATCCATGTTGTATTCAATTTTATTTGGAAAGAAAGTAAAACTATAAATATTCCTATCGAAATCCAGGAATAAGTGATTACTGCATACTAACAGTTCTTAATTGGCAATTACTCGCGCACCTTGCCGAATTGTTACATCTTCCATTGTCATATATAACCCGATGTACACTGATAGCGATGTGTATTGAAAGGTGTTAACACACTTATATCTCTTCATTTCTTGTTACTTGTGAAACTGATACCTTTGGAGAATTATGGGTAAGAAAATTGCCAAAAATAATCTGTGCCAGCATCACGCACCTGACCGTACGGTGTTGGGAGACTTTGATTTCACAATTCAGAAAGGAAGGTCTATGTGCATTGAGGTTATGTTAAAGTTGGCAAATAGTGAGTCATGTGCTCTTTTCGATTACACAAAGGTGTAATACGCTCTAACTCCTGTCAAATAATGTATTTTTAGCTGTAAATGACGACAGTGTGGACACATTTGACTGAGCGCACCAATCAAAATTCTCCTACATTTACACCTGGTCCACCCCTGCGCGGCGGCGATGCGCAGTGAGCAAGTACGTTGTCCAGATTCTTTGTATCATTCCAGGCATAGTTTTAAGTAAGTAGTTATTGACTTAAATTGTAAAATCAAAACATTAAAGTTATTCATCAAGTATCTGGATAGTTAGAAAAGGTAAGTACATGTCGGTTCCAGGCCAAAACAAGGACGATTAGTGATTTAATCATGGATAAACCGCGTTCGTAACTGAAAAATGTCTGCACAATTTTCGAATCTCTCGAATATTTGCCATAGTTTTAGACACAACTTCCGGCCTAAGATCGGCGCAGAAATTTCTTCACAGTGGCGAGTTGTTTGGTGTGGGATAATGTGAAAGATATTTTGTTTTGTTTCACTACTGGATTGTTTAACAAGTGTGGTGTGTTGAATCTGTGTACGTGTGTGTGTGTTTTATGACCCTGATTATGGAGTTGGAGTGGAGGAATCGCGCAGCTTGTTTGCCAAGTGAGCGCGACGGCGGGGTAAGCTGTTTGGTGTTTCCAAAAATAGTACACACGTTGTAGCCGACGTTTCTTTCTCACACACTTTATGCATTTGGTGTATACCGTTTATTGTACATAATTATGTTATTTGTTTTGTTGAATATGTATTTAAACGGCACATGTGTTAGTTTTGGTACATATTTTGTTTTTACCTGTGACAGGTGTAACAGCTGAGGTCAGTAGGTCACGGTCTGTTGACAGTTGTCTCAGGTGTTGAAAGTTTGTCCGAACATTTGTTCATTAAACTCTGGCACATGCCATTGTGACAGTTAGCCACAATGTTGAGTAATTAAAAATGCAGTCAATGATTGATCCAATTATAAGTCTGTTGTTTGTGGTCAAACTTCCACATCAGTTGGCCAATGTCCACTTTGACAGCTATCCCAGCCACAGTGGTCTCCGACACTATTCTGGTTGGTTAAATCACATATTTACAACTTGTTTCAAGTCACCTGTGCCAGACTATGACGTAAACTAGTGTGAAATATACATCTTGTTGATTGGTTTTTGAGGAGTTTATTCATCAATGTTACTAATATCTTCTTGTTTTTGGTACAGACTTGTCATGTTTTTACTTGACCAGAACCCACTGGTGATAGCGTCTTCAAAGAGACCCACCCATTGGCATCACTTTGACGGAAAGGTCTAAAAATATCTCTCCTTCCAAGAGGCATCGTCAATAGGCAGGTCTTGTCAAACTACTATCACCTCGCTTAGATAATCTCAGCTATAAGGATGCCTTTTACTATTCATCTGTCTTTTATGGTGTTTTTTTATAGATATAAAATATAAAAGACAGATGAAATAGTAAAATACATCCGCATACCGGCATACATGTATCTGAGATCATCTAAGCGAGGTTATAGTATTTAGACAGGATCACCCATCAATAGTGTGTGTGCTGAACGTTTCCTACCATGATGTTTCTGGTCATCATATGTCATCATTTCAGACCATATTTCTGTCTGTGTGTTTTATATTTATAAATTAAATGTATATCAATATGGGATTGTCTTTTTTTCATTTCAGGTCACATTCTTTTCATTGGCTACTCAATACGTATAGCACAAACATATACTTTTGGAGTGGAAATAATAATTTTAGGACAACACATCTTTCCATTCCTTAATAAATGTTGTACATTGAGGGGAAATAATTGAATAACATTGAATATTTTAGAAATGCAAGATCTTTTCAGTCATTAATTTTGAAAATCTTAAAATAATACACATATTGTTGAATCTAATGCTTTGACTTTCTGATATGAATTTTGTATTAATTTTCATAACGGAAACGCATACTATCAATAATCTAATCAGTATTTACTTGCTATTATTTTGTTTATTTTCTACACCATTTAATGTTCATGATATGTTCAAAGAATGTAGTCAAAAACAAGTATGCATACAGCATACTTGAAACTTGTCTGAAATGACCACACTCAAATTGAACGAGGTTTGAAACATCTTAAAATTTTCAGAAATGTCTGTATTTCAATAGTTTTGCAATTTCAGAATTTGTTACCTAGAGAAAATGTAAGTTTTTCTTTCTGTCTTAACAAAATGGTATCAGTGCATCCACATACTTAGATATTTAACTTAGTTTGTAGTCATGCACCATTCTCCTTGCAGACAGATATTCATATATGGCCATCTACCAATTCATAATGAATCTGTTCTATTACACATTTTCCAATTGCGTCATTGAACTATTGGCAGTATGGCCTCCCTGGTATATTCAGATGACGCCACATCTGTTACTGGGGAGATGGGGCTTGTGACATTTATGTCCAGTCTAGCTCTCAATCAGCTGGCAAACTTCTACAGGCTGATTAGGATTCATTCTATTTGATAAACATATGCCAAGTGTTTCACTGACTGAATGTCGAACAGTGCAGACCCTGACTCATACTGTGCAGGTGCGCAGGCTGGTCTGGGTCCACACTGGTCGTCCCGGCCATACGCCCCATTTCAACCACATACATGAATAATCTCTCACTTCACTATCATATATAGTTCGACTTGACTGCATTGGCAGTTGCTGATCCACAATAATATAAAGTTTATTTTGTGAAATATCATGTCATACCGGGTAACTTCAGTACAGAAGTTTAAATATGAATCAATTTGACACATCCCAATATAGATATTGGTTTTAAAGGAGTGACTGATATGTAATGTAATATTCTGAACAAAATATATTTAGCACGGTTATTTCTGTCTGATGTTCAAGTGAATACAACTAAATAGCCACATTTTGGAGTTTTTGTGACAGACGGATGGAATTTTTTAAAAACATCTTGTTTTGTGTTTGTGCTGTGTCGATGGGTCGATGACATTACTGAATTTTCACCAAGAAACATGGCACTTTACGTACATGAAAGTACAAATGTAACTGGATTTGTTAGACAAATTTCTGTGAGTTACATTCATACCAGTCTTCAACCTTTGAGTTGACATGTTAAATTCTGGCTTGCCTATATTATTGTCCTGACACATTTGCTGAATTACATGTATTCAGTATTACAACTGAAAATGCATGATTTTGATAATTAAAAAGAGTACATTTCCACATCAAATTGATATAATAGGGTTTTCTATACCCTCCAATATTCAGTGGTGAAAATGGCAGGTGAAGTCTAACCCTTACTATGCTGAATTAAATTTCGTCTGCTGGAAATGTTTTATTTTCGATATTTCTCGATAAAAACCTGTTTTCATGTGCTGCCAAAACTGTTTTTTATTAAGAATTAAGGCAAAAATGAAAAACAGCAGACGACAATTTTCGTGTCCTGCATAGTGAGGGCTAAATGTGTTGCAAATATCACGAGTGAAAAGCAAATTTCAAGGGCCAAAATGCCCCCAAAGGGTTACTATTGACAACCTTGTATGGACTACTTTCAGGTAATTTCTCATTTTACTGGAAGCAAATAGTTCAGGAAATGTACGACTGTGCTAAAGTTACTTTCTTCAGTATAGATTGTCAACGGTCTTTTGAACCCTTAGTAATAGTAGTTCCAGATCAAATTACTGTGCGCATACTTTGTCCCAACTTTTAATATTGTGTCAATGATACTTTTTGACTGCAAACTGTATTTTTGCATGTACAACATTTGTCTAACCTCACATTGTTTTGTCATGTTCACTGATAAATAATTAATCCTCATGTATTTCTGATAGTCGGTGCTGGGCCTATGTGTTGCATTGTTTGGTTACAGATCTAAAGCTGCATAATGTATAAAGCTGCATAAATGTATATATCTCATTTTTAGCTCGAGCTAATGGCATACCCCCCGGCGTCGTTGATATTTCATACATACATTCTTCAGATGATCCTCTATCATGCTATAGCAAATCCACGACCCACCGTCCACTCTTTATCCCAAGGTCACAAACTTGGTGCGTTTATATAAACTTAACGTTTGGGTAAAATTCTTATAACTTCAGTTGATTTACAGGGAGTGCCTTGATATTTCATTAATGCATTTATCTAATGATCCTCTATCATGCTATAACAAATCCACGACCCACCGCTTATCCCTTACCCCAAGGTCAAGGTCACAAACTTAGCACTTTCATAAATTTAACGTTGGGGTAAATTTCTTATAATTTCTGTTTTGTTACAGGGAACTCCTTGATATTTCATACATGCATTCATCTGATGATCCTCTATCATGCTGTAGCAAATCCACGACCCACAAGGTCAAGGTCACAAACTTAGTCTATCCACAAACTTAAAGTTTGGGTAATTGTGTTATAACTTCTGTTTCTGTTCATGGAACACCTTGATATCTCATACATGCATTCCTCAGGTGACCCTCTATCACGCTATAGCAAATCCATGACCCACCCCTTACCCCAAGATCAAGGTCACAAACTTAGTGTGTTCATAAACTTAACATTGGCATCAATTTCTTATAACTTCTCGTTCTTTACAGGGAGCATTTTGATATTTCATACATGCATCAATCTGATGAATCTCCATCATGCTGTAGCAAATCCACAATCCACCGCCCACCCCTGACTCCATGGTCAAGGTCACAAACTTGCGTTCATAAACTTAACTTTGGGGTCAATTTCTTGTAACTTATCGTTACAGTGAGTGCCTTAATATTTCATACATGCATTCATCTGACGATACTCTTATCATGTTTTAACAAATACATGACCCACCATCCACCCCTGACGCCAATGGCAAGGTCACCCAACTACCTGTGTTTACTATTGTAGGATCCTACCGTTTGCCCCACATACAATGTCCTCGACATGGGGCAACTTGGAGCCCCCGACGGCACCCAACAACGGGGGCCCGCCCCCCAAACAGGAGACTGACGACAACAGCCTGGGCGACGATGAGCTGGGGAACGACGCGGAGGGCGTGTGGAGCCCCGACATCGAACAGAGCTTCCATGAGGCACTCGCAATTTACCCGCCGTGTGGCCGCCGCAAAATCATCCTGTCAGACGAGGGCAAGATGTATGGTAAGTTGGCACCGCCTACCGTGTATGCTCACCTTTCGTGTATACTCATGCATTCAAATCTATACCCAACAATTGTGTTTACGTTTTGATAAATGCACAAGTCCCATGTGGCATCGCTCGACATTGATTGGTTAAAGTTTGTTTAACGTCATTTGTCTTCCCGACATCAGCAACAGCACACTGTTAACCCTTTCAACCCTAAATAACTGGAATGGACTAATATGTTAATTTTAATAAGGACTGACTTTAGAGAATAGACATTTTGTTTCAAATGTAGTAGCATCTTACATGTGACTGAATAATTATTTATATAAAGTATATCTGACCCTGTTCTTCTGGTGTATATCAAACAGAGCATTGAGTTGCCATCTTCGCCATTTTAGTTTGTACATGCTATCAAACAGTTTCACCACTTGGAGCGTTTGACACATACATCAAGTAATATGGCAGAAAACATTTGGTGCAATACGTCCCAGATATATATGACGACAACGTCCTATAAATATTAGTTCAGCAGACTACACAAAAAGCAAGATATCTGAGCTTTTCTACCATCACTCGCAAATATACAATGGACACTAAGTGACTTTTGAATGTGCAAAATGTCAAACTTGTGCACTGTCTATCTTCCCATCAGGCTGTACCCAATTTTATTCATGTATTTATTCATGTATTTGTCATATTATTAGTGATATGTTTCAAACGCCATACAAGGTAAAACTGGCCGATGGCTTGTACACACTTAGATGACCGACATGGCAACTAGGATATACTAAGAGAATGTTCCCATGTATGTTGTGCATATATCCCATCACATTGACGACGCAATTATGCATGACTCATATATTGATCTGGGGTCCCGCGGGTTCTTAAGGACCAATTCAATTGTCACAAAATTATTTTCAGACTAGTTCATTTATAAAAAAGGGTGTGGTTTTTGTTTTCTTCTTTTAAAAAAAAAGACTTACGAGCCGGTTACAGTTACGAGCCGGCTCATATGGAGCTACAGTGTTTGGAAACACCGCTAAAGAGGTCAGTAATGTTGAAATGGTTAAGGACAGGGCTTCAGTGACTGCACTCGGCTAACGGCCATCCCTAAAACTTGTAACCTTACTGAGTGAATGGGCACGAGGACCAACACCTGCAATGGTTGCAAATACTGTAAATAAATAGTATTTTGCTTTTTGCAGGTCAAATAAGTGAATTTTTAAATTTGTTTTATTTTTTTATCATTTGTTCCCTATTTAATAAGGAAGATTGTGAAAGTAAAATACGCATTGAATTTGAAATCTGGGGGTATACTACTCTGGATACAAAACTTATCTGGAGCCCTGTTTAAGGGTGGGAATTGTCTCAAAGAACCTTCTATACCCAGCTGTAAATGTCATCAACTCCCATTTATAGTTCCCCAACCATAATATGCCATTTATCTTGTACATGTATGAACAACACATACACGTACTAATGAGTGTTCAGTGTTGGTGATATTAACATAATTACACACGTTTGTTCACCATTGATGAAAACAAAAGTTGACCCAATTATCTGCATGTAAACCATGTTGGTCTGTGCCACAATGTAAGGCACGTCTCTGCCCCAGAGCTCCAGATAAGCTTTGTGTCTATAAAGAGTCTAAATATTTAAAATTAAATACGTATTTTATTTTATTTTTACAAATGGATTATTGATTTTCTTCATTATTAAATAGGGAACAAATTGTCAAAACAAATTTAAACATTCACTTATTTGAGTGTATTATTACTTATACACTTACTTATACTGTAATGCAGTTGAAAATGTACTTAGTTGAGTCGCAAAAAGCAAACAGTGTTTTGTACAGCGTATTTTGTACTCCCACTGTTGATAATCAATGCGTATTCAGCTAAAATAAGTGCATAAAATATGCCAATACGCACCTTATCTGGAGCACTGCTGCCCCATTTGATCCACTGTCTGACAACAGGCACACTGTCATGTCTGCCACCAGTGGTCCTACTCCCACAGTCTGCAGGTATAACATTTCTGTGGATAGTCATAGTCGAAGTTGCGAAGTTTGCATAGTCGAGACGGTGCCCGATTTTCAGCACAATTTTTGCTGAGCTGTCTCGGGACGGGACGGTTATAATTTGACAAGCCCTGTTTCTGGCGTATGTGACAATGTGACGAAACCAGTGACAGCCACAAATTGTTTGTCCAGTTTATTTATGGGACGTAATTCTAAAGTGAGACAATTGTGTTAAACTGTAAATGACTACTAAATTGGTGTTTTTTTCAAAGTCTACTATAAATTACATGTTTTCTGGAAAATATCCAAAATAAAGAAAATGTCGTAATTTGGTTTGGCACTTTCGTAACAATATAGTCAGCATATGATATAAAAATAGCATTTGTTCAAAGATCTGTGAAAAGCAGCCTACATCACCACCAGTGGGGACCTCGACCAATACTGCACAGTCTAACCAGTGTCTTTACGGTTCACAATTTGATGTTAATCAAGCATTCAATGACTATGTGGATAATTGTCATGTTGTGTTAGTGGTCTGATCAGGATCTACAATGGGGAGAAATGAATTGAGACCGGATTATGGCCCGTTGTTGGTCTGTTCATGAGTCGAGGTCACCAACCACTCTTTTGTTTAGTTTATACATTGACTATACTGTATAATATTATGGGATTGTACACAACATATTGTCTTCTTGTATGGACAATTTCGTCTATGTAAAACGCAATTTTGACTCCAACATTTAAAAGTACAATATGTTTTACACAACCAGGGGCGTAGCCAGGGACAAATATCTGATACGCACACATATCAAATGGTAGAACATTGGGTGAGCATGGCTGACTCGTCGACCTAGCGAAGTGAGGGAGAGTGCTAGGGGGGTCCGGGGGCATGCCCCCCCGTATTTTTTTTGAAACGGAGATCCTATCTAACGCGTATGTAATCGACATGTACGTTTGATACAAAATCTGTTCTGTTCCAGACTCAATAGCAACCCACCACCACCCGCAAGATTTTATTTCATATTTCGAAAAATAAGCCTTTTTTTTTTTAATTCTTTTTTTTTTTCTCGTACGCACATGCGTACGTGCGTATGCCTGGCTACGCCACTGGCAACAAATTTTCACAGTTTCAGTATTAAAGGTACATGCCCACTCAGTAGGCACAAAATGTTCTTTATAAGAATTAAATAAGTGTATAATTGTGTCACTATTCCACCAGTTCTAAAAATTACTACTGTCTGTTCCACGTTTTGCTGCCAACGAACATTTGGCCATTAAGCACATTAAATCTAAAAAAATATTTAAAAGTAAGTACTTTTTCATCAATAACAAAAAAGTCACCCTCCCCAAAAACAATTATTTGATGAAATTCCATTAAATATTGAATTTAACATGGGGAGTCAATTTCCAAAACTTTTTGTTTTTTTATCCTAAAGGATCAAAAAAGCGAACAATTTTGGAAAATGACTCCGAAATCTGGCGAGAAATGATGCAACTAAGAAAACTTAAGTTAGATTTTGAAAATCGGTCCACAAATAAAAATTAAAAATTCTATTTTTAGCCCCCATGTTAAATTCCCATAGGAAAATCGTTTTTTCGCAATAAAATCAATATTTGATGTAATTTCATGAAACAAAATGGGGATGACTTTTTTGTTATTGATGAAAAAGTACTTACACTTTAAACATTTTTTAGATTTAATGTGTCGGCAGCAAAACGTGGAACAGACAGTAGTGCCCGCTATATAGATATAATCATTCAGTAATTTTTATTTTACTGATAGTGACTCACGGTGGTGTCAGGCTATTTTAATATGCAAATGAGCCATGATATTTTTGAATTATTTATACTAACTAAATGTGTCTCCTGAAAAAATAATATTTTCTACCAATTATAAAGTATGATCATTGCACAACAACAAATAAATACAGAGAATAAATAGTAATGTCCATTAACAGTTTAAGGAAACACGATTATCGCCCCTGATATCAGTGTGGAAATTTACCTCTGATATAAAATGCATAATAATGCCAATCAATATGTTGGGTAATAGTGAATTAATGTTTATTTTGCCAGAAAATGTCTCTGATAATTATAAAGAACATTTTGTGAGTGGGCATGTACCTTTAAGTATCAGAAGAACCATTTCAGGTTTCTAAAAGATGTCCTTCTTGTATACAATTTGGATTATGATATCTCGTACACACGCAACTCTTAATTGCCGTCTGCTGTTGTTTTATGTTGTCTTCTTTCTCAATAAAAGACAGTTTGACAGCATGGAAATTATTCTAAAATGTCAAAGCATGTTTTTGATGAGAAATATGGAAAATAAACAGCAGACGGCAAATTTTTGTTCATCATTGTAAGGCTTAAACACGGTTTGTGGTTGCTATATAGGATCGGGCGAGACAGATCACCTGAGGTCATGACCTAATTAGCATATTTATTGTCATCTCTCCTCAGCCATTTGATGTCAGCAGAAGACATAGCGGCAATTACCCTGTAACAAGAGGAATACATTGTACACTTCAAGATGGGAATTTAATCCTTAGAATGACGGAAATGTCAATTGTCGTCTGCTGTTGGTTTTCTCAATAATACATGGTTTGACAGCACTTTAGAATCCTTTCCATTGGAAATGATTCTAAAGTGTTGTCAAAGCATGTTTTTTATGAGATAAATGTAAAGTAAAAAATAAACAGCAGATGACAATATTTAATTCAGCATTGAAGGGTTAAGCAAGTTGATATTTTCTGGTCTTATTTCTCAATAAAACTCTGTTGCGGCGACATCGTTCAAATTCAGTCCTTTTGTATGTTTATATAAATTCAGGTAAGAAAAAATATCCTTTTTCTTCAACAGACAAATAGAAAATATAGTTTATTCTAAGAATTTAATAGGATTAGAAGATTTGCTGACATCATGTGACCTGCTAATCCGGTAGTTTAACCCCAAGGCTTGATGCCTGGTAGGGTGGGATTGTGGGACAAGGCACCCCAGCTGGGAACCTGCCCCGCTGTTGTATGTCACTCGCCGGGAGCTCATGTCAGCCCAGTGTTGTACAGGCTACGTAGTACTACCTGTATATTAGTAAGTGTGTCGAGGGATTTTCTAAAGAACTCAAATCAGCAAATCTGTTGACAGTAATAAATATTGTGTTACCAGTTGTACTTTTGGTTATGGACCAGTGGATGCGTGGCGGTTCTGGAAAATCAACATTACCACACCTGTGCATCTTCTTACAATTGAGGGGATGGTTTCATAGCGTAATACTAGAGTATTGGTCATCAATATCGGAGGTAGTTGTTCAAGTGTTTCTGATGTAATAATTATGTATTTCTGACGAGACAAATTCAGGTCTCATCTCTATAGAAACATAGCTAGTACGTTAAACTATTCACTTTCTTACAGTTGAAGGTGTCAGTGGAAGAAGGGGGCTAACTCCCTGATGGAGTTAGCCCTCTTCTTTAACTGATCTTCAATCGTTGGTGATGGTGAAGGTCAGCAAAGTCTTTTTTACAAATGTAGCAAGTTCCTTATGCGCACATTAGTATACTTTTCTCACAAGTGGCTCACAATTTCAAAAAAGGCGGTGTGTTACCAGAGATACTAAAGAGATGACCGTGTAGATACACACACAGTGGGCAGAAAGTTGAGATGGGAGCCCGAGACCAACCATCCCTTGTTGTTTGGTCTCGCCTGACCAAGTTTACAATACAATGATCGTATCTACAGTACCTGTAACATAAATCACGTTACACGGTAACACTGCCCTGTATAGAGATAGAGAGGATATCACTGCCTTTATGGCCAGCGTAGGCATACGGTGTAGACCAAACACCAGTCTGTGTATCAACCGCCCTGTGTTTACCAGATGGCAAACTTTGTCTTGCTCAGGTGGGTCAAATCAACAACATACAATTTGTACATGATTTATAGTCGAAGAGAAGTAAGAAAAGTATATTTTGAAATGTGTCCATACAGGGATGGGTCAGTTGAGTAGTGGTTGATATTTCTAGACTTCATTACTGAAGGTTGTGCATTTTGTGGCTTCGCTTGCTACTGCTCTGGATGTGGAAAACGTGTTTCTGTCCAATTGGTTTTTCGGGTGAGGCTTTCAACCAAAGTCCTGTCTGTTACTTTCTCTTCGATGCTCCATTATGTAGAGCTATGTCAAATGTAATGAGTTCTGAAGTGGTGGGAAGTGGTCACAAAATACATATATGGGCTCTCTACAGATTAAACTTTTGTTTGGATTGTTTACATGAGGTTAACTTTATATGACATGGCATTGTTTTAATCTAGTGTTTCCAGGAGGTAATATTAGTAATACATCCCCAACTAGGGTACAGTGTGTGTTTTTGATTGGTTTCTCCTGTCATTTATGTCCAATGATAATGTCTGTTCATGATTTCAACTCAACAGAACGTGTCTTGGAGAGCTTGTACGTCTAAATAGCAGTCAAACCTCTCTAAACTGCACACCCTGGGACATCCAGGGTGTGCGGTTTAGAGAGGTGCCACTGTACAGTTCAACATTCACATCCTCTCTGTGAGATGAAGCAAGTAAAATGCTGAATATTGTTAGACAGTGATAATTTGATATAGCAGCGTGGCTGGTATCCCAGGGAGAGAGACCATTAAATGATGGTTTATGGGGTAAGGTCTACAGGCTGAATCATTTGACACCTGTCAAAACAAACTGGCACATTTGCTAGAAAACATAACTAGCCCACTGACAGTGTGGGAGACATGTGGGAGGTGGGATCATATATGTGGGCTATACAGTGGGATCATTATGATATGCTGAACATCTTATAAGTCAGTTGGTGGGCATCATCTCTCCACTGCCTACAATGGTATCCAGAACGTCTATATTCAGTTGGTGGTAGAATTGCCAACTTTCAACACTCTGGTTTGCTAATTCTGAGAGGGTTTGTGCACCTGAGTTTTACGTTCTTGTATTATCCACAACTGTTGCCAACTGGTCCAGAGAAATGTCCAGAAAAGTAGGAATCAGTGGAAGAAGTAAAGGGACATAGCCCCCTTCTTCCACTGACCCCTTCAATTAGTTGAAGGATAATTTAGACAATAGCCAACCAAAGATCAGGTAGACTGGTAGATGTTGCCAATTTGTGCATCACGGATATATACGGTCTACTTATCTCTCGCTTACATTGAACTGGGGCAAAAAAGTACAGTGTGATTGAGTCATGGTTGCGTGGAAGTGGAAATCGTGGAACACCGTATTCCGGCTTGTCTCCCCATTAAAACAGATTGGGTTGGCCCGAACTTTGTATGATTTCTAATCTTCTTATTCTTGTCCACATTGCGAGTAATACTTATACCCACAGGTGTAATACTTAACCACTATGGATAGGTGTAGTTGTACAACCGACGGGCTTGATAAGCTGTGTATTGTAGTCCTTATTTGCCGTGACCGGCCCTGCTATGAGTAATAGGAAGATTTCGGCAGTGTTAGAGCCGTAGTCTACCTGTGAAATGACGATACCTGTATTACCTTACTGCAACGTGACAGACTACAACACTACATGATTCCTGATGGCTTATCTTGGATTTCTGTTGGTTGAGTTTAAATTTGATTTTTAGACGTAAACAATGGAGTTGGGAGGCTTATAGTGTTTGGACTGTGTCCATGTGTCTGGTTAAGTTGTTTGCTGGAGTTTCTCCAATCTGCCACCAGGGGCATTTGTGCCCCTATCCACATTTTCTTGTTTTTAATAATTTTGAACGAGGGGTATATACCAGTAGTTCTCCTATTTCCGTCCGTCTGTTCGTAAGATTTGCGGTAAAGTTTTTCGGTACCGGTACCCATTATATCTGCAACCGTGAAAAGTCAGATTGACATGAAACTTCATATACTTCTTTATCATCATCTATATTTTCATTCTATAACCGACCCATGCGACCAAATGTCTCTTAGTTTGCATAAAAAATACAGTGAAAAATTCAGTAATCCGTTGTCAAAGATAAAATATGCACTAAAGTTAATGAGTACATGACTGTTTATAGACAAAGATATATATACATGTAGCATAAATCCGGCTGCAGCAGTGTGCTACCAGACCAGGATCTAGACTTGCCACAAATGTATTGAGCGCAAGCTTGGTTTTTTGAGAACTCTGACTGGTTTATAATTCATTGTTTGGCAAGTCTGCCTGGCTGTAGACAGGTGCCCTGAATATACGGGCTGTTTATGGGACACCCTGTCTGCTGTGGCAGTCCGAACATGATACATGCTCATCCACAGTAGTCCACGCAGTCTTACTGCACAGAAGACTGCACAGGCGCCCACCATTTCTAAGATGATGTCATAGGGCTCCAGATAAGCTGCATATTTGCTTAAATACCCAATTAAAATTGTCAAAAACCCAATTGAAATCAGAAGTAGCGAGTATCAAAAAGCAATAACAAATTTTGTGGTACCTTTATCATGCTGCAGAAAACAATAAACAGACCACAAATATAGCATATTTTTCTTATTTTCCATGAAAACACATCTTGGTATTTCATTAGAATTGTCTGCAAGGAGACAATTATAATGAAATGCCAAGACATGATTTCCCCCGCTTTTCAGTCTGTGGCGCTACTGATCATAAATGTCACAGTTTGCCTTTTCTCAAATGATGGACGAAACAGCTAATAAATTTTCTGTTTTGCTATACATATTTTTTAATAATGAAGTTAAAATAATCACCAATTGCACCATTGCAGAATGTAAGGCTGTCTGTGGCCCTGACGTGACACATGATAACGGTGAAGATGGGTGAAATCCTTAGGTAAACATGGACGCTGTCTTCGTTATCTGGGTTGTGAAGTAAAGTGGGAATCCTGGGTTGGCAGCCAGGTTATCATGTGTTATCTGTCTCGCCACAGATCGTCATTGCACCAATATTCTCTCCTTACGGTACCGACGTTACAGGTGGACGGGTGTAATACTCAAACAGTCAATCAGTCGTTGTTACATTATAATATCCCAATATTGTCAACATCCACAGGCCTGGATAAACTCCTAAATCTCGTCCAGATTGGATTATTTTGAAAATTCACCCGCCAACATGATCGGACAAGTGGATATACCGAGGCCTGATACATATTCCGCACAATTTGTGGGTTCCGAATGCTACCTCCAGACAAAATTCCCGCAGCCGCGTCGCCCACAGCCACAACTGTCCACTCTAGTCCACGTACAATGGCAATTCCCCAACAACCCATCCCAGCCAATCACTCAGTCCAGGTGGCTTGGATACTTCACTTGTCATATGCCTCCTTCATGTCGGATCACAGTTAGCGATTGCAATCAGGACTTGTCAGTGTGCAGAATAATCATGCATCGTTCGATAAGACTTTCCTATTTCTTCCTCAGGTTAGGCTAACCGTAAAACTATCCCGATTGACTGGTGATGACTGAGAGTCAAGACCATACACATATTCTTAGACACGAAAGAATAAAATCATGCGAAGTCTCAAAATGAAACTATCAAACTGAAATCTTTGTACGTATGGGTACACTCCCGTGCAGTGTCCGTACTAGTTTGTACTTGGTATCGGGACTTCCCTGTGGACAGTTTGTAATTGAAGGGGTCAGTGGAAAAGGTCATGGAGTTAGACCCCTTATTCCACTGATACCTTCAATTAGCCATGTACATCTCGCCCATCCCACTACAAATGAAGCCTAAAGCTTCTACAAACTTTGATGTGGTATAAACAACATTATGTAGTTTTTCCGTTGGTGCATGTAAGATATCGGATCAATAGGGAAATCTCGTGATCAATCAGACTTACCTGGCTTACCTTATCACGTGTGTGTCACACAGACACGGGCGTTATCATGTACGGAGAGCAACCAAATCAGACAGACATATGTGTTCTGTATGGAGAGCAGCCAACGTGTGCCTGTGTGCATGTATAGGCAGGCGCCTGCACTGTAACTGGCTATCAGTTCAGAGCTACAAGCTACACAGTATTGTACGGGAGTGATACCAGTCCGATGGCTATTCTTTGTCCATCTATGCTGGGCTGTGGGGCCAGACAGCAAGCACTGAGTGAACCTCCAACATGGCTGGCCGGCTATGATTGCTTACATTGAGGCTGTGTGTGTACCAACCACACCAGCTTGCTGATACTGTCTGAGGTCATCACACTACGCTGATCATGCTGACTGGAAGTCTAGTAAGGGGTCCTGACAATGATGCCTTGTCCCTGTGTACCCATAATCAAAAGGTACATGTTCCTTACAGCATTGCCCCGTGCAGACCGGGGCAGGATCAACTGATCCTGAGAACAGTGCTGCAGTAGCCATTGCTTGTCGTAAAAGGCGACTAAACTGGCTTAACGATTGGGTTCATACTTTCCGGAACCCACTATACCGGATTTGGCCCTCATGTACATTTTTGGCTTTCTTGTATGTGAGAGTTGAGTCCGGCTATGCCCCATATATAAAAGTAAGATTAGCACTAATCCTATTACTTTTAGGGGATGGGATAAATGATGCTGGTGTGGGGAGGCCTGGCACCAGATCAGGTTGTTCTAATTTCAGGACTGAATATATATTTTGATTGTAAATATTGAGTTCTGAAGTTGGGATTTACCCCCCTCAGACAGGTGGATACGGGACACGACCCCGTTGACCCGTCTGCGTGTAGACTCCCTGAGGCTTGTACCTCTATGTCAGAAAAGCGGACGTTAAACCCTATTCACTCACTCACTCACTCACTCACTCCTTACAGCATTTGCCACCAGTGTAGCCCCAGATCAGCATGAACATGCACACATGTCTCAAGCTGACTGTTTCATTTTCAATGACTAAGCTGTTATTCAGCAAACACGTCTGCTGTTTATTTTCTATTTTCCATTTTTATCATCAAAAACATGCTTGGACAGCACTTCAGAATCATTTCCATTGGAAATTATTCTGATGTGCTGTCAAAGCTTGTTTTTATTGAGAAGTAAGGCAATATATAAAAGCAACAGCAGACAACAATTGTTGTGTGTAGCGGTCTAAGGGTTAATGTACTCAATACTGAGTACTGATATACAATGGTTGTAAATGTTGCACAGAGGTGCATTTTATCTACGGGACACATACAGTGTTCTGACGTTAGCAATAAAAATACGCTTCCCCAGAATGAACAATAACACTGAGAAAGGAAAGTTGATGTTTCTAAACTCACAGTGGCTGGGAAACATTAAAGGTACATGCTCACTCAGGAAGCACAAACTGTTCTTTAAGAATTAAATAAGTGTATAATTGTGTCACTATTCCACCAGCTCTAAAAATTACGAGTGCCCGCTATACAGATATAATCATTTAGTAATGTTTATTTTACTGATAGTGACGCGCGGTGGTATCGGGCTATTTTCATATGCAAATGAGGCATGATATTTTTTAATTATATATACTAATTAAGTGCGTTACCTGCAACAATAATATTTTCAACAGATTATAAAGTTTTATCATTGCACATCAAAAAATAAATACAGATAATAAATAGTAATGTCTGTTAACATTTTAAGGAAACGCGGTTATCGGCCCTGATATCAGTGTGAAAATTTACATCTGATATAAAGTGTATAATCATGCCAATCAATACATGGTGTAATGGTGAATTAATGTTTATTTTGTCAGAAAATATCTCAGATGCTGTCTCTGATATAAAGAACATTTTGTGCCTATTGAGTGGGTATGTACCTTTAACTCTTACACCGCTATCTTAATTTTTTGTCGTCTGCTGTTTATTTTCTATTTTCCATTTTTATCATCAAAAACATGCTTTGACAGCACTTTACAATAATTTACAACATGATTTGACAGCACTTTAGAATCATTTCCATTGGAAATGATTCTGAAGTGCTGTCAAACCATGTTTTTATTGAAAAATAAGGCAAGATAGAAAAGCAACAGCAGACGACACTTGTTGTGTGTAGCGGTCTAAGGGTTAAACACCCACCCACCTTAGCCACCACAACCACCCGTCCTAAACCATCCGTTATCTGCCTGCCCACCATCACCCCAACCAACCAGTCAAAACAAGGTTTACTTTTCAAACCAACCAACCTTATCCAAACTAACTGGCCAGATTATGGAAAGATTCAGATTGTTGGAATTGGGTTAATCTGTTACTGTTAACCCTTTCAACACCACAGATCTGTATAGTGGTATTGGCAAAAAGTGTAGATCCAGATGAGACGGCTCGTGACGAGCTGTCTCATCAGGATCTGCACTTTTTGCAAGTCATTTTCATATTTTTCAGAGAACAAAAAGACCCCCTTTTCATAAACGGACTAGTCTGATTATCATTTTGGTTGGATTGGTTGCAAAATTAACATATCACAGTCCATTCCAGTTACTTGGGGGTGAAAGGGTTAATAGCCACCAAATAGATGACTGCACATGGATTGTAAATTGGCAAAGATCTGTTTGTACCGGTTGTGTATCAACAGCTAATCTGAATTATATTGTTTAATTTGCTCTATAATTTGACATTTGATAGTTTAAAACGTGTGCATCTAGTCTGTTGTTTTCTTATCGTAAACTACATTTAGAACGAACTGGTGCAACTTGGAGCCCTATATACCATAGTACCCTTTTGTGTGATACCAAATCTGACATAATAATTATGGCACACCTTATGGCACACCTTGCAAACGCGTCTTCATGAGCTGCATTTGGTGGTCTAGGGAGTTTGGCACAGACTTATGTTGTTTTTGCGACGAATCGATTTCCTGCATTTGGTGGTCTAGGGAGTTTGGCACAGACAAATTCTTCGCAAAAACGACAGAAGTTTGGGTGAAAATACAGAGACCACCAAATGCAGCTTAACAAGACGTGTTTGGTGCGCCATATTTCATCAAAATCCGTTACGTAATAAGGACACTATAAAAGAATACGTACTTTGAATCGGTACTTGTTGTTGTTGTTAGTACCACGTGATCATAGACCTTGCATTTTCCTGACGGAAAATTCAAACTACAGTCGACTCGCGTTATGTCGATATCGATGGGAGACAGAGAATGACATCGCTTAACAAGACGTGTTTGGTGCGCCATATTTCATCAAAATCCGTTACGTAATAAGGACACTATAAAAGAATACGTACTTTGAATCGGTACTTGTTGTTGTTGTTAGTACCACGTGATCATAGACCTTGCATTTTCCTGACGGAAAATTCAAACTACAGTCGACTCGCGTTATGTCGATATCGATGGGAGACAGAGAATGACATCGACATAAACGTCAATATTCACCCCAAACATTCGGTACATTTAACACTCGTGTATAATCTGATAAGAATGTGTCAATTTCCTGTGTTTCGTGCCGGCATACGGTTGTCGTAAAATATAGATTATCAACGTATCAATATTATTATTGTTTATTCTTCTAATTAATACACAATAAAATACTCTTACACGCACTGCATGTGTTTAGTGTTGACATGTTATTATTTCCATGTTTTATTGGTCGCAACAATTTGCAACATTGTTTTTCCGGCGATCACGTGATGTGATCGAGTGGAGATATTCTATAAATAGCATCATATTGCGTGTGACCAAGCAACCACCACCAGTCGTGAGTCACGTGGCATTGACGGGTTATTGTACTACATATCACAGGGGCGTGTCACAGGGGCGCGAATAGTGAAATGTTCGAATCGGTACATTTGTGTCTTGTAAAAAAATACAAGACGCCCACGTACCGATTCGGACTTTTCAATAAACTCGTTCCAGTACAACTTCGGACCCATGTACTGCATGTTGGCTATTTATGGCGGGGATGTAAATGAAAAACAACACAGGTACGAAAATAGACAGGCATTTATTACAGTAACACATTTACAGACGTACATGTATACACACAGACTATACAAGCAATATAATCCCTAGCAATCAATGTTCCTCGTCTCAAAGAAGTCTGTCATCGTACACTGCTTCGCCGAAAGCCTGGCCATGTGTCTATTGAGCACGAACGTGTTCAACCGCGATAGTATGTTCAGCTCCTCTTCTGTATTCGCCTCGTATTCTATGAAACTTCGCATAATGTCCGATGCCGCCAACACAGCTTCCACTGATGGCCTCGGTGCCGGTGATAGGTCAGGTGTCACATCGTCGCTGTCGTCGTCCGCATCAACATTTCGGGATGAGATTATTTCTTCAACAATCTCGGCGTCGGATACGTCGGCGCTCGTTGGAATGTCGTCATCCGCGGCGGCGTATTCTGATAGAGATACACCGACTGGTGCTAACCGCAGTAGAACGGAGAGTGGAATGTTGTCATCCGGATCGTCGTCGTGGTCGGCGTCGGAGGTTGATGGATTCTGTTGACCGACATCGGTGAGAACAAATCCCGCGTGGCGGTAGCAGTTGGCGATTGTAGTCGGTTGAACGCAGCCCCATGCCTGGTGGAGCATGCGCATAGCATCAAGGACATTGAGGTTGAACTCTGTCTTGTTGTCTATGGCACGCAGTTTCTTCTGGATGACAAACTTCCGGTAGTGGACTTTCAAATTCTGAATAATACCCTGGTCCATCGGTTGCGTCTTCGATGTCGTGTTTGGTGGTAGAAACACTAACGTGATGTTCTTAAGACGGCCGGCCAGTGATGGATGCGCAGGACAGTTGTCCACGACGAGTACTATCCGACGTTTCTTCTTCGACATGTCCTTGTCAAAATCCATCAGCCAATTCGTAAACAGCTCTGACGTCATCCACGCCTTTTTGTTTGCGGCGTACGGGGTTGGAATAGCGTCGCTGTCCAAGACGACTGAGTTGGCCTCACCACAGACACGTTTAAATGACAACTCGTGACGTGTTTTGAAGCGTTCTAGCCATCCAGAGGAGCACTCAAACTCCTGGCTTGAAACGCCAAATTCTGCGGCGAGGTAGCGAGCCTTCTCTCATTATATCGCCGGATATTGGTACGTTCTGGCTCCGCGCATTCTTGAACCATTTCAATAGAGCACTTTCTATTTCTGGATACTTCGCCGTTCTGTCTTTCTTGCGCATGGGACCACATTCGCCGGATAGATATTTCTGCTTGATTTCATCTGCGTTTTTCAGCCACGTCGAAAGCGTGTTCTTTGGAACTTCAAACTCAGCTGCTGTCTGCTTCTTCGACTTAACTCTGATTCTAATATGGCCGCATATTTTGTGTCATACGATTTAACCTCCAGCTTGCGCTTAACGCCGCATGTTTTCCCCGCAATAGCTGATCTAGTTATCCCCCCGGTTTTTAGGCCAGGTCCTTGGCTAGATTGCTCAGCTGACACAAACAGATTAGATGCTGATCCAGTTATCCCCCCTGTTTTTAGGCAGGGTCCTTCACCAGATTTCTCAGCAGCAGTTTGTTTAGACATTGCTAAAGGAAGTGATTTGATCGACCAACTGTTCGTGTTTATAAAGATCGCATGTAATTCACTCAAATTGTAATTATTATAAACAAGCGTCCGTTAATGATTATGGCATTTACGGCTCGATTCTTGTCCCGAAAATAAATTGGCAATTAACAAGAGTAATTTTGTGATTTCACGTCACACTGTCGTTAATTGGTTGATCACGGCTTACGTGGTCGGCTTTGACAGTATTCCGCGATTGTAACACGGTTACCGGCGGCATGTTTTGATCACTTTGAATGTGTGAAAAACTTACCTGTGCCAATCAAGTTTGACCAGACTTTACGACGCCCGCTGTTCAAATTGCATATCGACATAACAGTATACAAATGTGTAGGAATTATACCATCGGGACTTGTTTTCCACATCGATATAAACGAAATATCGACATTTCCGATATCGATATATCAGGTATGAAATGTATGAGTTTATATAGCAGTTCGGCCGGGACACGAGCGTACATCGACATAAGCAGGTATATCGATATAAGCAATGTCGACATAACGCGAATCGACTGTATTTCTCTTTTTTTCTCAAGTATAGCAAAGCAGATCAGAAAATGTTTAAAAATGTTCATACCACTAAAGGCGTACATCAAATGTAATGAATGAATACACAATGTAGCATTTCATTTCAGAAACCAGACTTGATTGTCTGAAGCTTGTATTATTTCAAAGCTTGTATTTCAAGGGTGTCGTGTTATTAACCCTTTCACCTCTGAATAACTAGAATGGATTTTGATACGTTTTTATTTTGCAACCAATCCAATCATCACAAAATGATTTTCAGTCTAGTCCATTTATGAAAAGGGGTTGTTTTTAAGTTCTCAAAAATACGAGCCGTCTTGTCTGGATCTGCACTGTTTGCCAATACCACTCACTATACAGGCATGTGGTGTTGAAAGGGTTAATTTACCTATATGTATATTGTTAGATTAAGCATTTTGTCTTGTATTTGCAGGTCGTAATGAGCTGATTGCCCGATACATAAAACTGCGAACCGGAAAGACACGGACTCGAAAACAGGTCTCTAGTCATATCCAGGTGTTGGCGAGACGCAAGGCCAAAGAAGTCCAGTCTCAGTTGAAAGTAAGTCCCTCAGCAACAACAACAACAGTGAAATACCTCCTCAGAATATGGCTACCCCCTTGGTTGACATATCACGCAGCATTTGTAGCAAGTATAGCCCTAGATCAATCAACAAGCATATCAATTTCAGTAAAGCGTCCTGACACTCACCTAAATGAATAGCGATTTGACTATAGACACAATAGTTTGCAGATGCATGCACTCCTGTCTGGTTCTACAATATTCACTGTAAATAGGTGAAATTCTAGCCATGCTTCCATCAAATAGTAGGGAACCTTAACGGACTGTAGGAGTATGATGTAGGATCAGGAGCTACACTGATGACAAATGCCATCAGCCACATTTCTCCAGTCAATCATATACCTGAAAATGTATCACAATGTACAGCTTTCTACTTACTCCCTGTTGTACTTGTAAATTCATTGCATGAACCCTTGCTATTGTATGTTAGGCCATGTTAGGTCATACTTTGGTTCTCAGATATCGCTGCGTCTGAATAATCTTTGCGCGTCAAAGCATTTTATCGTCATGGAGAAATAATATCGTACTATATTCACCACATGATAAATAAAAAACAATCCATGCAAAATATGTTTAATCCAATCATGTCTTATGAAATCTTGTGATTTTTCATGTCTCAAGAGGTTATAGTAACTTTATAGAACATATAGTATTGTTTGAGATGTTCGTTTCTGATTATTTTCAAGTTGCCAGATTCATATGCGTCTATCTGGCAACTTGAAAACAATCAGAGACAAACATTTCAAACAAACAAAAAATAAAAATATATTAAAAAGAATCCGCCCTCCCGCTTCACATTCCGCAAACCCCGTGTCTGAGAACCAAAGTGCTTATTGTTTATGACCTCAATAGCTGTGCACATAATTTGAGCGATCAGTTGAAGAAGGGGGTTGACTCATGGAGTTAGCCCCCTTCTTCAACTGATCGCTCCAACTGTGAGTCACCCTGTCCCCTGTATTTGCCCCCAACATTTCTTGTCAACCCTACCCCACACCCACCCTGGATGTCTGTATATGCATGTCCAGCCGCCCGGCCGTGTAGCATGGCATGTCTGCCCGTTGTATCCTTGCATGTTCTTCCTCGATGGCATCATCATTTTCGCTATCATCAACATGACTAAACATTATCGTCGTGAGTATCATCATCATCATCATTGCTTTTGTCGCTATTATCATCATCATTGCTTTTCGTCGCTAAGACTATCAATGTCATCGTCATTCCTATCATCCTCATCATTATCGCTATCATCATTGTTGCTATCTATCATCATCATTGTCGCTATCATCATCATCATTGTTGCTATCATCATCATCATTGTCGCTATCATCATTGTCGTTATCATCATCAGTGTCGCTATCATCATCATCATTGTCGCTATCATCATTGTCGTTATCATCATCAGTGTCGCTATCATCATCATTGTCACTATTATCATCATCATTGTCGCTATCATCATCATTGTCGCTATCATCATCATTGTCGCTATCATCATCATCATTGTCACATCATCATTGTCGCTATCATCGTCATGACTATCATCATCATCATTGCTTTTCATCGCTAAGACTATCAATGTCATTGTCATGCATATCATCGTCATCATTATCATCATTGTCGCTATCATCATCATTGTCACTATCATCATCATTGTCGCATCATCATTGTCACTATCATCATCATCATTGTCACAAGCATCGTCGTGACTATCATCATCATCATTGCTTTTCATCGCTAAGACTATCAATGCCATCGTCAAGCCTATCATTATCATCATTGTCACTATCATCATCATTGCCACTATCATCATTGTCAATATCATCATCATTGTCGCTATATATCATCATCATTGTCGCTATCATCATTGTCACTATCATCATCATTGTCACTATTGTCATCATTGTTGCTATCATCATCATTGTCGCTATCATCATCATTGTCGCTATCATCATCATTGTCTATCATCATCATTTGTTTGCTCATCATCATTGTCGCTATCATCATCATTGTCGCTCATCATTTGTCGTATCTCATCATTGTCGCTATCATCATCATTGTCACTCATTATCATTGCATTGTTGCTATCATCATCATTGTCGCTATCATCATCATTGTCGCTATCATCATTGTCGCTATCATCATCATTGTCGCTATCATCATCATTGTCACTATCATCATCATTGTTGCTATCATCATCATTGTCGCTATCATCATTGTCGCTATCATCATCATTGTCACTATCATCATCATTGTTGCTATCATCATCATTGTCGCTATCATCATCATTGTCGCTATCATCATCATTGTCGCTATCATCATCATTGTCACTATCATCATCATTGTTGCTATCATCATCATTGTCGCTATCATCATCATTGTCGCTATCATCATCATTGTCACTATCATCATCATTGTTGCTATCATCATCATTGTCGCTATCATCATCATTGTCGCTATCATCATTGTCGCTATCATCATCTTGTCGCTATCATCATCATTGTTGCTATCATCATCATTGTCCTATACATCATTGTCCTATCATCATCATTGTCGTCATATCATCATCATTGTCGCATATCATCATCTCATTGTCACTATCATCATCATTGTGCTATCATCATCATCATTGTCGCTATCATCATCATTGTCGCTATCATCATTGTGCTATCATCACTTGTCATCTTCATTGTCGCTATCATCATTGTCCTCATTGTCACTATTCATCATCATTGTTGCTGATCATCGTTCTTCTTATATCTTTTCGTGTATCATCTTCATTGTTCACTATCCATTTCATTGTCGCCTCCCACCCCCCCCACCCCCCCCCCACCCCCCCCCCCCCCACATCATTCATTGTTCTCTATCTTCTTCATATTGTCACAGCATCGTGTGATTATCATCATCATCATGCTTTTCATCGCTAAGACTATCATGCCATGTCAAGCCTATATTATGCATCATGGTCACTATAATCATCATTGGGCCACTATCATCATTGTCATTTATCTCATTGTCGCTATATTTTCGTTCATATTGTCGCTATCTCATGGTCACTATCATATCATTGTCACTATTGTCTCACTTTTCGTTCATCAGCATTGTCGCTATCATCATCATTGTCGCGTATCATATCATGGTCGGTATCATATTCATAGTTGGTATTATCTTCATTGTCGCTATCATCATAATTGTCGCTATCATCATTGTCGTATCTTCTGCATTGTGCTATATCATCATTTGTCATCATCATCATCATTGTTGCTTTCATTCTCATTGTCGCTTATCATCATCATTGTCGCTATCATATTGTCTATATCATCCTCATTGTCGCTATATATCATCAACTTTGTCGCTATCTACATTGTTCATTATCTTCATCATTGTCACTATTGTCATCATTGTTGCTCTCATCATTCATTGTCGCTATCATCATCAATGTCGCTATCATCATCATTGTCACAATCATCATCATTGTTGCTATCATCATCATGCGCTAATCATCATCATTGTCGCTATAATCATTGTCGCTTTCATCATCATTGTCGCGATTCTTCATTGTCACTATCATTATCATTGCATTGTTGCTATCATCCTCATTGTCGCTATCATCCTCTTGTCGCTCTCTTCATTGTCGCTATCATCATCATTGTCGCTATCATCATCATTGTCTCTATCATCATCATTGTTGCTATCATCATCATTTTCGTATCATCATCATTGTCGCTATCATCAGCATGGTCATATCTTCATATCATTGTCATATCATCATCATTGTTGCGATCTCATCTATTGTCCGCTATCATCATCTTTGTCGCAATCATCATCATTGTCCACTATAATCATCATTGTTGCTATCAATTCATCATTGTCGCTATCTTCATCATTGTCGCTATTCATCATCATTGTTGCTATATCATTCATTGTGCTATCATCATTGTCGCTATCATCATTGTCGCTGTATCATCATCATTGTCGCTATCATCTTTCATTGTACTTTCCCGCATCAGATTGTTGCTATCATCCATCATTGTTCGCTTCTCCTCATTGAGCGCTATCATCATCATTGTCACTATCATCATCCATTGTTGCTAATTCATCATCATTGTCAACTATCATCATCATTGTTGCTATATCATCATTGTTAGGCTATCATCATCATTGTTGCTATCTCATCATTGTGCTATCAACATTGTTCGTATCATCATTGTCACTATCATCATCATTGTCGCTTCATTCATTGGTCACTATCATCAATCTTGTTGCTATCATCATAATTGTTCGCTTTCTCATCATTTGTCATATCAAACATCATTTTCATTGTCCGCTTTCATCAATCATTGTTGTATCATCATCTTGTTCGCTTCTCATCATTGGTCACTATTCATCAATCATTGTTCGCTTATCATCATCATTGTCGCTATCAGTTGCTATCATTATCATTGTCGCTCTATCATCCATCTCATTGTCCGCTATCATTCATCATTGTCACTATCAATCATATTGTTCGCTATCATCATTCATTGTTGCTTATTTCTTCATCATTGTCCCGCTAAATCTATGTGGCTTCTGTAATCATTGTGCTATTCATCTATCATCATCAATTTGGGTTGTTCCGGGGCTTTCATCTCATTGTCATCATCATATCATTGGAAGCTATCTCATTCATTGTTGTATATCATCTTTTGTCGCTATCATCATCATTTGTCAATCATCATCCATTGTCACTATCATCATCATTTGTCGCTATCTTGTTGCTATCATCATCATTGTCGCTATCATCATTGTCGCTATCATTAATCATTTGTTGCTATCATCATCATTGTCGCTAATTATCATTGTCGCTATCATCATTGTCACTATCATCATCATTGTCACTATCATCATCATTGTCGCTATCATCATCATTGTTGCTATCATCATCATTGTCGCTATCATCATCATTGTCACTATCATATCATTGTTCGCTATCATCATCATTGTCTATCATCATCATTGTCGCTATCATCATCATTGTCACTATCATCATCATTGTCGCTATCATCATCATTGTCGCTATCATTGTTGCTATCATTATCATTGTCGCTATCATCATCATCAGTGTCACTATCATCATCATCATTGTTGCTATCATCATCATTGTCACTATCACCATCAATGTCGCTATCATTGTCGCTATCATCAGTGTCACTATCATCATCATTGTTGCTTTCATCATCATTGTCACTATCATCATCATTGTCACTATCATCATCAATGTCGCTATCATTGTCACTATCATCAGTGTCACTATCATCATCATTGTCACTATCATCATCATCATTGTCGCTATCATCATCATTGTCACTATCATCATCATTGTCATTATCATCATCATTGTCACTATCATCATCATTGTCACTATCATCATCAATGTCGCTATCATTGTCGCTGTCATCAGTGTCACTATCATCATCATTGTCGCTATCATCATCATCATTGTCGCTATCATCATCATTGTCGCTATCATCATCATTGTCACTATCATTGTCGCTATCATCAGTGTCACTATCATCATCATTGTTGCTTTCATCATCATTGTCACTATCATCATCATTGTCACTATCATCATCAATGTCGCTATCATTGTCACTATCATCAGTGTCACTATCATCATCATTGTCACTATCATCATCATCATTGTCGCTATCATCATCATTGTCACTATCATCATCATTGTCATTATCATCATCATTGTCACTATCATCATCATTGTCACTATCATCATCAATGTCGCTATCATTGTCGCTGTCATCAGTGTCACTATCATCATCATTGTCGCTATCATCATCATCATTGTCGCTATCATCATCATTGTCGCTATCATCATCATTGTCACTATCATTGTCACTATCATCAGTGTCACTATCATCATCATTGTCACTATCATCATCATCATTGTCGCTATCATCATCATTGTCACTATCATCATCATTGTCATTATCATCATCATTGTCACTATCATCATCATTGTCACTATCATCATCAATGTCGCTATCATTGTCGCTGTCATCAGTGTCACTATCATCATCATTGTCGCTATCATCATCATCATTGTCGCTATCATCATCATTGTCGCTATCATCATCATTGTCACTATCATCATCATTGTTGCTATCATCAATGTCGATATCATTGTCGCTATCATCAGTGTCACTATCATCATATTGTCACTATCATCATCATTGTCACTATCATCGTCATTGTCGCTATCATCATCATGACTATAAACGGAATCATAATCATTGTCGTGTATGAGCATGTACATTGTTCCCGAGCAGTTTGAATGGCTCAGCTTCAACCATTCAAGCAATTTGAATGGCTCAGCTTCTACCATTGCTGATTTTGAGTACTGTCTTCAAGTATGTTCTCGGAAAGCTGTATATCCAGCTTGATTGTTGAGGCTGATTGGTGCGCTGCCAATCAAACGTCTTGATTTTGAATATAACATGATGCCCAGCCCCATCAGTTTGTCATTCCAGGACATGTGCATGTATCTATTGTACAAGCTCATGCTCAGTATTATCTCCCTGTATCACATCCACATCATTTTGCCGATGTCAGTTTCAACATTTGCAGTAGAAGCCTTGTCGAGTGCAATGTATATTTTTGAGACACAATTACGGTACAGTGCTTTGATTTAAGGGTGCATGCCCACTCAGTAGGCACAAAATGTTCTTTATAGGAATTAAATAAGTGTATAATTGTTTCACTATTCCACCAGTTATAAAAAGTATGAGTGCCCGCTATACAGGTATAATCATTTAGTAATATTTATTTTACTGATAGTGACTCATGATGGTACCAGGCTATTTTCACATATGCAAATGAGGCACAATATTTTTTAATTATTTATACTAATTAAATGTCTCATCTGAAAAAATAATATTAATAATAAGTATGATCATTGCACATCAAATATGAATACAGATAATAAATAGTAATGTCCGTTGACATTTTAAGGAAACACGGTTTTCGCCCCTGATATCAGTGTGGAAGTTTACGTCTGACATAAAATGTATAATAATGCCAATCAATTTGTGGGGTAATGGTGAATTAATGTTTTATTTTGCCAGAAAATGTCATATCTACAGAATCTACAAAACTATCTGATTTGCGTGGGCATGTACCTTTAAAGGTACAAGCCGACATAGTAGGCACAAAATGTTCTGTATAGGAATTAAATCAGATAGTTTTGTAGATTCTGTAGATATGACACTTTCTGGCAAACGCAGTAGGCACAACATGTTCTTCATAGGAATTAAATAAGTGTATAATTGTGTCACTATTTCACCAGTTCTAAAAATTACGAGTGCCCGCTATACAGATATAATCATTTGGTAATATTTATTTTACTGATAGTGACGCGCGGTGGTGTCGGGCTATTTTCATATGGAAATGAGGCATGGTATTTTTTCATTATTTATACTAATTAAATGAATCACCTGAAAACAAAATATTTTCGACAGATTAATAAGTATGATCATTGCACATCAAACAAATAATTACAGAGAAGAAATAGTAATGTCAGTTAACATTTTAAGGAAACACGGTTATCGCCCCTGATATCAGTGTGCAAATTCATGTTTGATATACGAAGTATAAAAATGCCAATTATCATCCGGAAATGGTTCATGACTGTTCATTTTGCCCGAACAATGTTATATCTAATGTATGGACGAAAAAAATATGCCTCCCTATATTATAACCTGGCACGTAGGCATGTACCTTTAACAGGAACTGGAATTAAATTACTACCTGCAAAGGACCAAAAAGTTCCCGAGTTTGGTAGATTTATTTTGGTCTATACAAAATAAAAAAATGAAATTTTCATAAAAACTAGAAATAATTCCTGAAAATGAATATTAATGAAAGTACTTGTCAATAGCTGTAAAATACGGAAACAACAGGGGAGGTAAATGCTGTGGCTTCGTCTTCACATTGTGTTGAAACTGTGATTCCATTCATTGATGTAGGCACATTCCATCTTCAAACTATTGCCATGGCGACTGTGGGCAATGTGTCAGGTCAAAAGTACAACTGGGAAGTGTGGGGCAGTATCAGTTGGGCAGGGGGCGGTCTGGGTGGGGTCTCAAAACAGCTTTTGGAACAGTAAATGTTTTGTCAATACAGAAAGGTCTGTTTAAATCTGAAAAGGTGAAACTATACCTCATTTTGCAGTCAGAAGTCTGCAGTGTGCGGTGGGGTATGCAGTAGTTGGGGAGAGACCTCTGCCTCCCACCTAACAATTAACCCTTAAAAGGCGGGATATAAATAATGTCTGCTGATTTACATTTTTAACATTTTTCTGAACAAAAAAAGAGACAATTCTCCTGTTTTTATTGAGAAAAATTGAAAACAAAAAATGCAGACGTAATATCTAATTCAGCATTGTAAGTGCTAACTGTCTCTTTAATTATCCTGGTTCAGTGGGGTGGGGAAGTCCCTTGGCCAAGTGAATACACACCCTTCCCAGCTGCTTCGCTTATGTTGCCTTTATTTTGTGTTGTTCTAGTTTTGCTTTGATATTGAGTCCATCTGCTACTAGAGTTTCATCCTTACAGGTGTCTGTTGTTTTACATTTGTCATTTGATCTGGCAAAATATGGTTTCATTTCATTTCTCACCCGTGCAGATTACGGTCACCCATTTTGGTAATATATGTCACAGAGTATGTGTTATATTTGCTACCATCTCACTCATGCAGCTGTTATCACTCATTTGAACTGCCTCGGCGAGGCAGTTCAAATGAGTGGTAACAGCATAAACTTTTATTGAAATATGAAAAAAATAGCAAAAAATATTGTAAATTTAGATACCTGTGAATGGGTATCCCACATGAATTGGGTTAACCAGCAAATGGTGAAGATCTAATGAGACTGCTCTGACACAGCATCAGATCAGGGTCTATTCTAGTCTGGGGGAAATCGTGATAAGCCCATTTTTGTCAGATCACCATACATGTTTTGTGTTCATCTTGGTTTGTTGTTGTTGTTGTTGCAGCAGCAGTTGTGGTTGGCTAGACTGCCACATTGTTATACCTTCATGTTTTCCATGTGTATCTTCCATTTATGCACTATGTATTGTCATGCCACAGAAATTACATGTATGTCTGATCAAATGAGTAGTAACAACATGCCAATTTATTGAGAAATAATTTTTGTTTAGAAAAACATTTATTTTGATAACTCAGTATAATGTTTCGGTATAATGCATGAAATGGGTCATTACCACGCCCGCTTGCGGACAGCGTGACAGTCGGCACATTGTAGTACGTACAATGTATGTACGTGCGGGTTAAAGTGTTTAGTTAATGTTTTTCGGTATACTATTAACCCTTACTACGCTGAATTAAATGTCTGCTGGAAATGTTTTATTTTCAATATTTCTCGACAAAAACCTGGTTTTGACAGCACATGAGAATCGTCTCCAGTGGAGACGATTCTCATGTGCTGTCATCACCAGGTTTTTGTTAAGAATTAAAGCAAAAATGAAAAACAGCAGACGGCAATTTCCGTCAACAGCGTAGGAAGGGTTAAAGCCTCGGCGGGCATGACATGCGGGCCTCGGCCATCTAGTATGTGGGGGGGGGGGGATGACTGACATGCTCTATACTTGCCGGCGCACAGCAATAAGCTTTGATTGGTTAGGTTGTGCCTCATATCATCCATTACCTGTCTGCATGCATATACATGGTTCATTCAGTTGTGTAGAAAATGTCGTATTTGATTTTGGTACGGGTGTGTGAACTTATCAACTGCATGAAACGTATATACCCAGGATGCAGTAGACCGAATTGGATAGCCAGATACGTATTACTGTATATATATACAATATCGTACAACTTCCTGTATACATTGCATTTGTCTCCATCCCATATCAAATGATCACGATTCTTTATTTTGTTACATGCTGCATGCATGTTGTAATTAACCCTTAGACCGCGACACACAACAATTGTCGTCTGCTGTTGCTTTTATATCTTGCCTTATTTCTCAATAAAACATGGTTTGACAGCACTTCAGAATCATTTCCAATGTAAATGATTCTGAAGTGCTGTCAAAGCATGTAAATTATTCTGAAGTGCTGTCAAAGCATGTTTGTGATGATAAAAATGGAAAATAGAAATAAACAGCAGACGACAAAAAGATAGCGGTGTAAGGGTTAATTTATTTGTACACATGTGTGCATTCAATAAATGTGGCTGTGACTGAAGAAATGGGGCTAATGGGTTTTACGACCAGTGTAGATCCAGATCAGCCGGTGCATCTGCACTGGTCGCCATTCCATCAATTCAACATGTCATATGTATCTATCTAACCGTGATATATGTCATACGTATCTATCTAACCGTGATATATGTTCATTTGTATTTCGTATCTATCTAACCGTGATTTATGTCATAGTATCTATCTAACCGTGATATATGTCATACGTATCTATCTACACCGTGATATGTCATATATATCAACCGTGATATGTATCGTATCTATCTAACCGTGATATTGTCCATATAGTACGATAACCTGATATGTCAAATGTATCTATCTAATCGTGATATATGTCGTACGTATATCTAACCGTGATATATGTCATACGTATCGATCTAACCGTGATATATGTCAAATGTATATATCTAATCGTGATATATGTCGTACGTATATCTAACCGTGATATATGTCATACGTATCTATCTAACCGTGATATATGTCGTACGTATATCTAACCGTGATATATGTCATACGTATCCCGCTGGCTAACCTACTGCTGCTTACACATCAAGTATCTATCTAACCTCGTCTCATCTCCACAGCTCACCGACATTGACCATGTATCTAACCACGGTGTATGTAGCCTATATCTATCATGTATCTAACCGCGTCTCGTCTCCTGCTAGGAGAACTTCTCCAACTTCCAGGACCAGGCGGCCAAAGAAAAGGCCCTCCAGAGCATGGCGGCCATGTCGTCCGCGCAGATCGTCTCCGCCAGCGCCATGCATGGCAAGGCCCTCGGCACGGGCTTGCCGGGCCTGCCCCCGGGCTTCACGCCGTCCTCCACTCGCGCCGGCTACCCCGGGGCGCCCCCCAATGTAAGTCCCGTCCACACCCACCCGGCTACACGTCGTGATGCAGTTCATCCTGCATTGCACCATTGGCCGGTTTGTGTGTCGGTGTCGTGGTTTGTGAACTGTCTTGTGCTGTTATTACAGTGTTGTGCTGAAGTCGCAGACCCAAGGGGACAATTCCATATTTTAGGCCCCTTGCTCGCGTTATAAGTCAATGAGTGATACTTATATTTGAACCATTTCAGCCTAAGGGTAATACAATTTTTGTTGCAAAAAATCTCATTATTTTGTTTATTTCTCGATAAATGTATATGTTGTTACCACTCGTTTGAACCATCTTGTTGAGATGGTTCAAATGAGTGGTAACAACAAAAACTTTTGAAAGGAAATAAAGAAAACAGGATTTTTTTTTTCTCTCAAAAGGTTCATACTACTATAATTGTATCCTGTCCTGTAATGGATTATGGGATATAGGCAGTTTGTGGTGGGAAAGTGTCCCGTTGGCTCGCTCAAGGCTCAACACTGGTATTGTGTTGGATTTTAGATTGATGTGTGTGGGCGGAATATTTGAAGGGGTCGGTGGATGAAGGAGCCTAAAGCCCTTTTCTTTCACTAACCCCTTCATTTATTCTTATCATGTACATTTATAAAAAACAATATTGATTGCAAGATAAACATATATATTGACAGGCTTTTGAACAACATTAATGTGTATCTGAATAATTTGTCTTTAATATGAAATGTGCCGCTGTAACGGCCCACATTTCGATGTTGATGCCATCGCTCTAACTGTCCCTACTGCGTTTCTACTAACTTCCTTATTTCTGTTGTATTAAATATGATATTTTATTGTCGTCATCTTGACGGGGATAACAAAACTGTCTCGTTGGGAATGCTACGTAGGTCATGGCATGTGTGTTTGCTTGAATGTTGCATGTTGTATGTGTGTTAACAAATCTCACATTCTATTTTGTTCTTGTATGTACATGTAGTTAAACTATGTCTTGTATGTTTGGTTTATCTGTTAGTACCTTCAGGATTGATTGTGTGCTCTGTCATGCAGTTTCGTGGTCATCTCACATTTTTCTTCGACTTGTATATAAATAATTTCTCTGTGCACCTCTACAAATCGGAATGATTGTATGTGAGTGACAAACGTTCATGTAGCTTAGTGAATAGTCTTTGCAATACATGGCTTGCCAGTAAGTCCGCTAAACTATTTTAACCCTTTCACCCCTAACTATATGACATGGACTGTTCTATTCTAATTCTTGGACTATTCTATTCACTTGAAAATGGTTAAATAACTGGGTTAAATAAAGTATGGAATCCAATAATTCTACATGGTTGTTGATGTTGTAAGGCTTGTTCTGTGTGGCAGCGACCTAGTTCTGGTACAGCATCACAGATAATCCTTGTTCACTTAATTTCTCATCTTGACTATGAGTTTGACTGCATTTTCCTCCATGTTGGATATTGTATGGTCAAAGGGAGGCAACTCATTGTTGGTGCGTAGTGAATTACAGGCAGGGTACAATTTGTGACATTTTTAACACACAAAATGTTCTTTCAGACTAGTCCATTTATGAAAAGGGAATATTTTTGGTTCTCAAAATATGAAAATTACTTTCAAAAAGTGCAGATCCTGATGAGACGGCTCGTTACGAGTCGGCTCATCTGGATCTGCACTGTTTGCATAAACCGCTATAGCGGGCTTTCGGGTTCAAATGGTTAAAGACGATTTTCTTTATTTTGTATCAATTCTTCTCTAAAGTATGTGTTGCCAACACTCATTTAAACCATTTCACCAAGACAGTTCTAATGAGTGGTAACATAATACTTTTATTAACCCTTACATCGCTATCTAAATTTTTTGTCGTCTGCTGTTTCTTTTCTATTTTCCATTTTTATCATCAAAAACATGCTTTGACAGCACTTTAGAATAATTTACAACATGCTTTGACAGCACTTCAGAATCATTTCGATTGGAAATGATTTTGAAGTGCTGTCAAAACATGTTTTTATTGAGAAATAAGGCAAGATATAAAAGCAACAGCAGACGACAAGTGTTGTGTGTAGCGGTCTAAGGGTTAAGAAATAAACAAAATATCAGATTTTTTTCAACAACAAAAAAATTGTATATTTCTGATACTGCAATGGATGATACTCATTCTGAAGATTTGATGTTTTGTAGTTATAAACAATCAATACATTTTACCTATTACTCCCCAGAAATACATTTTGTGACCACTCGTTTCAATTTTATCAGCTAGGCGGGTCAAATGAGTGGTCACGACATAGATTTTTGTTGAGAAGTATGAAGGGGGAAATATTTCCAAATGCCAGTTTGGCTGAAAGTGTGTTCTGAATGTAATGGATTAATATCTGGTATATTTACAGCTCAATGGTTAAAACTATTGATCTTTTGTTATCTGCTTTTATATATTATAATTATATTTCTCAGAAAAAAATATAATTTTGACAACGCACTCTTTACTACCAAAATGACTACTAAAATATGTTGTTGGGAGCAGATGACAATATTTGTTTCCTTCCCTGGGCCATAACCAGAGGTTAAAATTAGACGAGGCGAGCCAAGTCCCGATGTGGGGGTCAGGGAGTAGTATTTTCCCCGCCACCACCCCAGGGATTTGTTTAATTCTTACCATAAAGAAAAACTGCAAAATGACAGACGAGATGAAGACCTCATCCCGTCTGTCTCATCCTGGTTATGGCACTGCTGCCTGTTATGTGTTAGTGTCATTTCTCTTCAATTGCACTCGTATTTGAATCCTCTCGCAGAGAAGATTTGAATGAGAAATACAAGTAGTTCTTTGTCCGGTATCCGTCTGTGGCATGCCATGTGACTGTTGTTGTTGTTGTTGTAAGTTTTATTTCTCCTTCTGTTACAGTTTTGGCACCAACCGTCGGTCGAAGGTCAGGGAGAGTAAGTACTCCTTCTGTTACACAGTACATTTACACGGAGTGAAAACATTTTTAAATACAGTCCATCAGAGCTCCAGTTAAGGTGCGTAATTTTACCAACTTGGGTTGAAATTTTGTTATTTCTTCATCAAAAATGGCAAGTTGGGATGGAGAATGAAGAAATTTACCTCCAAATTACGCACCTTAACTGCAACTCTGGTCCATACCCAATTGATTTTGGCTGTTTCTTTTTCCAGTAAAAAAATAGAATAAGTGCAGTGCACACATTTTGTAGTGAAATGTTTGAATCATGAAATATGTTTTCCAATAGTTTAGTAGTAAATTGAATTTATTCTACTTCCAAAGAAAAGTCAATGTAATCCAGTCGGTGGCTTGTCATGATTGTTAGAAATTTCACCATCTTCTATTGTACATCGTAAATTGTGTTAGCCATTCTGTGTAGATGTCGGCATGTTTTGTATTCATATTGTTTATGTTCGGGCCGCCGGCTGAGTAAAACAACTTATGACTTCGCAACGAGCCTTGCCCCAGATCAGCCTGCACAACCATGCAGTTTGATCAGGGGTTATGTTGTTGGCAACGTAGTCACTGATGTACATGCACCTAAACAATTAGATACAGGTATACAACGGCTTGCATCTACAATTGTTGGCAATTCCATACAGTATCTGCTCTCAGCTGGCAGCTCGTTTATGATGTTTTATGTCGTTTAAAGTGCACAGTTGGCACCATTGTACATTTGTACACATTATATTCCATTAACCCATTATAGACTGGATACTATTACATTTGGCAGATTTCTTTTCCGTATTATCTCTGTTTCTGTTCGAAAGTATATGTTGTTACCACTCATATGAACCGTCTGGAGAAATAAGCACAAATAATCAGGGGTTTTCTTTTCAATAAAAAATATTTTATACATACTTCAATGGGTTTAATATGAAAATGCTGCATCGACCCAATTGTTTCTGCTGATGTATATGTATATATATATAATACATATTACAATTTACTAGTTTGGATGATGCTAAACAATACCAAATTTGTATGTTTTTGCGTTGATATTAAAAAAAATAGTCCAAAGCATAAGAATAAGAAATACAGTTTAATAGCAGCTTCATGGCATGTTGTAACAAGTTGTATTTCTGTTTCAGTGTGAAGCCTTCGTACGGCGCACCCTCGTATAACTTTGACAGCAAACCTCCGCCGGCATTGAACAATGAACTCACGCCAGCGTGGCAGGGGAGAAGTATCGCCGGCCCAAAGATCAGATTAGTCGAGTTCTCCGCGTTTCTGGAGCAACAGCGCGATGCAGATTCAGTACGTATTGTCCTGGATATTTGTCATAACCCTTTCAACTGTCAGTTACCAACATGGACTATTTCATGTTCAGTTTGAGACTGATCTTCCATTATACAATGAGGTTGTTGTGTAAAAATTAAAAATATCCACAAACGGTGTAGATTTTGATGAGATGAGATCATCATGATCTACACTGTTTGCAAATATTATGAAATAAGTCTTGGAGGGGTAACCCTTTCAACACTACATACCTCCATCATAATGTTTTCAAACAGTGTAGATGCAGATGAAACAGCTCGTAATGACCTGTCTGATCAGGATCTGCACTGTTTGTCAACATTATTTTTTTCAGCTACATTTTTTACCCTGTTTGGATTAATGGAATAGTTGGAAAATAGTTGTCATGGAAACAGTGCAGCATAACTGGCACAAAAGCTGTATTGGAGGCACACTTATTTTAAGCGCGCCTTCCGAAGGAAGTTGTGCTTATGGCATACCCTCGGCGTCGTAGGTGTCCATCTGTCCGTCCGTCCGTCCGTCCGTCCGTCCGTCCGGGCACACATTAGGGTACTTATGTGGCTAGCCCCACAGGATTATGGACTTAGTAAAGGATAGGGTTGGTTACAATTAGCCACCTAAAAAGTTACAATTAGCCACCTAAAAAATCCTTTTATGTGGCTAAAAATCGTTTTATGTGGCTAATATTTAACATGTGATAAGCCACATAAGTATCCATTTGTAAGAACGTCCCCGTCCGTCCGTCCATCCGTCCGTCTGTCCGAGCAACCAAGGGTGTACAAGGGGCCATGGGGCGGAGCCTAACACAAAAGAATCCTTTGATTTATTCTGTATGGCCCCTTATTCTATTGTTATACAAGGGGCCATCGCTTTGATCTAGAACAATGGAAATGGCCCCTTGTTCACTATTGGTGGCACGTCCGTCCGTCTGTCTTCCTTGCTTGCATTTGCTTTATATTTCACACACACATTGCTCCAAGGGTCCTCTACTGCGCTGTGGCAAATCCACGTTCAAATGTGCCCTCGGTTCCTTTGCTGCCACCGGGCGCGCTTTGTTGTCCTCTGACAACTCTTGTTGTCATTAATTGAGCCCAGGTCCGGTTATTCTAATTTCAGGACCGACTATATTTATCCCCCCCCCCCCGCAACAAAGTTGTGGGGGGGGTATACTGGAGTCAGCTTGTCCGTCCGTCCGTCTTTCCGTCCGTCACAAAACTTAACAATTGTAAATTTCCTTTTAACTTCTCTTTCCCTTTGCGGAAATCTTTCATATTTTACCCGCCCCTTCTCTGACACTCATACATCATTCTGCAACAAACCTACGACCTCCATTTATGCCAGGGGTCAAGGTCACGGACTTAGAAACTTAGAAAAAAACGAAAACTTAACAATTGTAAATTTCCTTTTAACTTCTCTTTCCCTTTGCAGAAATCTTTCATATTTTATCCACCCCTTCTCTGACACTCATACATCATTCTGCAACAAACCTACGACCCCCATTTATGCCAGGGCTCAAGGTCACGGACTTATAAACTTAGAAAAAAAATAAAACTTAACAAATGTAAATTTCCTTATAACTTCTCTTTCCCTTTGCGGAATGCAGTGATATTTTACCCGGCCCTTTTCTGACACTCATACATCATTCTGCAACAAACCTATGACCCCCATTTATGCCAGGGGTCAAGGTCACGGACTTTGATAGTATGCGAGCTGGAATTCATTCTACGTCAGGGCTGACGTGGGGGGTATTCCGTAAGCCCCCGCTTACTGACAAATCCAGTTTTTTCCGATGTTAATATTCCGTTATAATTTTGGGATTTTCCCACCAATGCAGCAGCTTAAAACAGGATTGAACCTGTTTTCCCGGCCTTACATGACCTTAGCTGTTGATAGGCCGTTAAGCACCAATAAACAAACCAACAAACATTAATTGAGAACTAGGCACAAATTAGTGACCAAACAACTGGTGTTTGTGTCACAATACTAGAGAAATGCACACCCTACCCAGGACTCGAACCCGTGACCTCTGGTTTATTGTATCATCACTCTACCAAATGAGTCAGCCGGGCATAGGTACACACTTCCTGCCCATAGTGAGTTACCCGAAGTTTTGATAAATAAACAGTTGAATGCCTGTGACTGATCATCTAAACAACGGGTAATATATCTGAATCACATTCAACAAATACTGCTGTTGTGGACAGGTGATATCTGTAGCCGATTTTAACGACTGCATATATTTGATGATTAAAAGTATGCAGAATTATTATACTGAATTTATTACATTATCACAGCCAAAATGGCTGTGATAATGTAATAAATTCAGTATAATAAAAATTAATTAATTTATCCTTAAATTGCTAGATAAGTATACTTTGCAATTTTGATGAAATAGGCTACTGATGTATCCTAATGCCAATGTTTTCTCTATTGCAGTACCACAAACACTTATTCGTCCACATCAGTTCAAATGCCACATATTCCGACCCTTTATTGGAGGTAAGTGACGTTTTCTATATTCTCATACACGGCCTGTCACATATAGACAACCTGGTCAGTGACGGCCAGACCTATATACCTAACGCTTCAAATGAAAGACGACAGTCTGGTAAACCAGGCTTAACCCTTTCACCCCTGAAATAACTGGCATACACTTGCTGGGCCTCAACATGATCTATAGCAATGCTGACTGTATGGTGTGTATGTTGAATTTGTTAGTGTATTTCTGATGTGTGTAGATCCTGATCAGCTAAGCTTGCAACCTGATGCCCATGTTGATGTAAGCTTATCTGAACCTTATCTGAACCTATACTGGTCACACAAGCAATATGCACAGTTTCTCCCTAGCCTGGCACACTTACCTTGGGTAATTAAACTTCGTAATGTGGCGGTAATGTGCTGGGTACTGGCAATCAGACATGCAGATTGCTGGCACAGGCTGTCCTGGCTACAGGTGTCTCATCCCCCCACACTCCACATTCATTATTCATGCAGCACTGTTCATACATGTGACACACCATCATGGGAAAATGGATCTTATTTATGTGTGATCTATGTCTGCACAAAAATATATTTTGGGAGCACTCATGGTTCAAAGTAGTGGTAACAACTTTCATTGAGAAATGAAGAAAATAGAATGTTTGTAAATGTAGATACCTGTGCATGGGTATGAAATGTGCGAACATGCTAGATCTGAAATAGACATCCTGATCAGGTACTACACTAGTGAAACCCTCTGTAAACATACAGTTGTGCCGGCGTGCCATGTAACCAGTGTAGATCCTGATCTTCCTGCATATTCACACATTCAAATCAGTTATTTGTGATCAACAAGAAAGATATTTTGATGTCTCATCAGGACCTAAGTTATCTGACCAGTATCTGTTCCTCAGACTTAGTGCTTAGTATTGTGCTAGTATACACTGACTCTGCTAACTCCACGTGTGATTGACTTGGCAGGCGGTAGATATACGGCAGATTTACGACAAATTCCCCGAGAAGAAGGGCGGACTGAAGGAGTTGTACGACAAAGGGCCACAATCGGCATTCTTCCTTGTCAAATTCTGGGTAAGCTCCTTTGGAAATACCAATACTAATAGCCTGAAACTTTATGTTGATCTACATTAGTAAGCATTAGATCAAAATGTGTTTGTAGTCACCAATCGTTTTCAGGTGAACGATACAATAATGGATCAGTTGTTCAAGTTTGGTACAACCAACCACAAATATGTTGTTCACTCCCACATTTGGTATGAAATGTGTATCTAGAATCTACTGCACACTAACTGCCAGGTGATTCTATTGTGTCAATCCAATATATATTCCCATTACAGGCAGATATCAATACAAACGTGCAGGACGAGACGGGAGCCTTCTACGGCGTCACCAGTCAGTGAGTAACTTCCCATCTCATTTCCTTATACTTTTAACCCTTTCAAAAGCATAGTCCTGTATAGTAGTATTGGCAAAATGTGTAAATCCAGATGAGATGGCTCGTGACGAGCCGTCTCACCAGGATCTACACTTTTTGCAAGTAATGTTCATATTTTTTAGAACAAAAACATAAATGGACTAGTCTGAAAATCATTTTGTGACATTTTGATTGGGTGAAAAATTAACATGTCAAAATCCATTCTAGTTACTTACTGGCGAAAGGGTTAACTACCAACAACATTGATCTTCTGTGTTGCATTCAATCAGACTCGACGTTGGTTAGGCATGACCTACAGTCAGTGATGGTGATGGAGGTAATTTTGGAAGGCATTCATTCATTGCCCTCGTAAAATACACCCCATTTCCTGCTGGTATGGGATCACATTTTTCTCGCCCTGTCACTAACAGCTTCCATAATACGCACTTATGTGCTTCAATGATATTCCACCCGAGTGTCAGAATATGTCGTCAGAAACAAGGCTTTACTTTGATATGGAATATACAGATATGGAATATACAGATATCCTTATCTCGGGGCACGTGGTGGGCGAGAAATATGCATTCCCAATGATCTATGTCCAGAAAACCAGTGTATGTGCTATTTTCATGTAATTTTCATTGGTTTCACTGTTCTTTATCGTTGTAGATATTATCACATGATCACAAAACACAAATGAAACAGTGGTTTCATAGTAATTATATTACCCCCGAGGAATTTGGTCTCCATTTTATCGGTTGACTAACGAGTTTGGCTTGTGTTACAGGTACGAAGCGAGTGAGAACATGACCATCACATGTTCCACTAAAGTGTGTTCATTCGGTAAGCAGGTTGTGGAAAAAGTTGAGGTAAGTTTAGTTTCGTATTTAGTGTTTATTATGTTCCCTATGTAATCGTATGACATGTTTTGCTTTTAACCATTACACTGCTGAATGAAATGTTGTCTGCAGTTTATTTTCTGTTTTTCTTATTAAAACATGTTTTGACAGCACTTTAGAATCATTTCCATAGGAAATGATTCTAAGTGCTGTCAAACCATGTTTTTATTGAGAAAGACGACAAAATGTTAAATAATAACAGACGTTTCCCGTATTATAAGGGTTAAAGATGTGTCATGTCCATGTAATGATGTGTGGCCATGTGTTGGTTTGTGTCAACCATATGCACATTTAGCAAAGCTGCAAGTGCATTGGTTTGTCCCATGTACTCATATACTGGTGCAATAATATACTAAGGTGGCATATTCCAATGTTTTACAAACAGAATGTGTAGGTGAAGTTTTATTTGTAAATACTGGCTGTTTGCGCACTTCATTTAGTATGCATGCCACCTGTTGCACTCTCTGTAACATAAATGTGGCTGTGCCTGGAGAAATGTAGCTCCTGATGAAATGGCACACTCGTGTAGCCTGGATGACCATCTATATTTCTTGTTGTAAGCATGACGGACTGGTGTTTAATTGATGGAATGCAGTCAGTGCAGGTATTGATCAGATTGCGTGGATGCACAGGCTGATCTCGATCTACACTGGTCGCAAAGCCCATAAACCCCATTTCTCTAGTCACAGCGACAAAAGATTATGCAGACTGTATGTATTTACGTTTTTCCCAGCCAAATTGGCAATATTGTCTGCAACATTTGTACTCTGTGGGCAGTTTGAATATCCATGACGGGTGTCACAGTGTTGTCATTAACCGTGTCACCACTAAATATCTGACATGGACTGTGCCATGTTACTTTTAGATTGTTTGATTAAATTATAAAAGGGGTGTATTTATAATTGGAAATATGCTGCCAAACACTGTAGATCTTCATCCGGATCTACAGTTTTTCCAAATGTAGGTTTTATATGGTCTGCAGGGTTGACAGCTTATCTACCCCACCAGCTGTTCATACTTGTATAATGTGATAATCTTGTAATGTAAGATATAGGTATTGCATGTATGGTCTTTGTCAATGTAACACCCTTAGACCGCTACTCACAACAATTGTTGTCTGCTGTTTTATATCTTGCCTTATTTCTCACTAAAAACATGGTTTGACAGCACATCAGAATCATTTCCGATGGAAATGATTCTGAAGTGCTGTCAAACCATGTTGTAAATTATTCTAAAGTGCTGTCAAAGCATGTTTGTGATGATAAAAATGGAAAATAGGAAATAAACAGCAGACGACAAAAAAAATAAGATAGCAGTTCTAAGGGTTAAAAGATACACTAGTGTAATGAATATGTAAATTAAGAGCCCTGTAATCTGAGCATCTTCAGTGTAGGAGTATGTGCTTATTGGTTATGCAATACAAATAATCTAATATTTGTCTTCATTTACAATGATATTTATTAAACTTGTCGACTGATTTCATAATAAATTTGTTTCTTATGAAACCAGTGAACGAGTTGAATTAATATTATCATTTTAACCAATCCAATTGTTACACAAAAAAAATATTTTCAGACTAGTCCATTTTAATATGAAAAGGGGGTGTTTTTGCTTAAAATCACTTGCAAAAAGTGAAGATCCTGATGAGACGGCTCGTCACGAGCCGGCTCATCTGGATCTATACTGTTTGCCAATAACACTATACAGGTCTGTGGTGTTGAAAGGGTTAAGGTAACACTATGTTCTTTTGAAATAAGAAAAACAAGTTTTAACAAATATAAATAACCACACGTGTACGATCCTGTATGTAATCGGCTCTATGTGGTCCCTTCCAGACGGAGTACCCGCGGTTTGAGAACGGACGGTTTGTGTACAGAATACACCGGTCACCGATGTGTGAATACATGATCAACTTCATCCATAAACTCAAACATCTTCCAGAAAAATACATGATGAATAGCGTCCTAGAAAACTTCACCATTTTACAGGTAAATAACTGCGCTGCTCTTCTCAAATTTACCAAGTGAATTAAGTACGGTAAGCATTTTATTTGACGTAACATGGATTAAATATATTTTCTTGATATTAATACTAGGACTTTGACAATTCAGAAAATGCATAATTTGTTCATGTTTGTTTACTTTGCGATTTCGTACGGTAGAACCTCTCTAAACCGGACACCCTGGGGACCTCCCAGGGAGTCCGGTTTAGAGAGGTTCCACTGTAATTAAGCACTCCATGGACATTTTTTTGTCATTTTCAATCATGAATAGACACGATAATGAAAGAAATGACAGTAAAACTCATCTAAATTAAACAGAATTGGGTCACCATGGTGTCCGGTTTAGATGGGTTCTACTGTAGTTAATTATATCTGGGCACAACGTGTTATTGACAGACAGACCTAGTGACAGACCTAGTGACAGACCTAGTGACAGACCGTGACAGACCTAGTGACAGACCGTGACAGACCTAGTGACAGACCTAGTGACAGACCGTGACAGACCTAGTGACAGACCTAGTCGTGTTCAATCTATTGATATCAACAGAGCTCCAGTTAAGGTGCATAAATTGGACCAAATTTTCCGGGGATTTTTCGTCACGAAAAATGGCAAATTGGGAGTGCTTTAGAATCGTCTCATCGAGACGATTCTAAAGCACTCCCAACTTGCCAATTCTGGCGAAGAAATAACGAAAGTCTCCCCAAAGTTGATCAAATTACGCACCTTAACTGGAGCTCTGTATCACTGCTCCAAACTTTAGGTTATTGGCTGTGTCGTTAACTTGATTCAAAATTTCGGCGCAAATTTAGGATACAATTTCACCTGACTCTGAAATATCGAGCATCATGTATTGTACTATAGCCAATTTCAACAAAATTGCCATGTATACTTATCAATGTACACTTTGAGGAAGAAATGTTCAATTTAAGGATAATTATTATTATACTGAAATTATTACATTATCATGATAATGTAATGAATTCAGTATAATAATTCTGCATACTTTTAATCATCAAATATATGCAGGCGTTAGTTCTATATGAAATAATGCATTTCGGGAAAAATAAATTATTGCTCCCTCAAAGTACACTTAGCTAGGTAAGTATGCTTAGCAATTTTGGTGAAGCCAATTATATTCAACAGAACTTCAACCTTCCCAAGTAAACACCATCCGTGTTGCGTTTCAGGTTGTCAGCAATCGAGATACCCAGGAAACGCTGCTGTGCCAGGCGTACGTGTTTGAAGTGTCCACGAGTGAACACGGCACGCAGCACCACATATACAAACTCGTGAAAGACTGACCGAGAGACACATAAACCACCAGCAAGTGTGCCCACCCAGCCAAAGTCGCTAGTATTACCCCACCCACCATGATTGTGCTGGCCGAGCGAGGAGAGCCTACACCGCGATGTAGGGAAGCCTGCCTGGAAGTGCTCGGACTATACCCCGTACTGTGTACCGCATACATGAACATGTACAGATTACACAGTGGTGTACAGCATAGACAACCGTGTTCAAGACCACGGTGTGCAGCATACACAAGTGTCCTTATAAGGAAGTTCGTCGGCGGCAGCATGCGCTATCACAAGCGGATAACAGGCTCCTTGATAATCACGCAACATTAACCCTTTCACCCCTAAGTAACTGACATGGACTATTTCATGTTAAGTTTGAGACTGTTCCATTATGCAGAAAGAGAGTAAGCATTTAAAAAAATGTCCACAAATGGTGCAGATCATGATGAGACGGCTCGTTACGAACCGGCTCATGATCTACACCATTTGCAAATATTAGGAAAGAGGTTTCTAATATTGAAAGGGTTAAGTCGTGTGACTGGTTGATTTTGACCTCCCAACCAATGATACCAGTACAATATTCGAGTACATTGTCTCGTATGGTCATCATGTTGGAGCCCAGTAGCTTTCAGCCTGTCTACCAAGATGGCCAATGTGTGTCGACGGGAGCTATAAACGTCATGGTCTACGAGCCAGGATGGAGGATGTGAGAGTTATTGCCCTTTAGTTGAATTTTATATTAAATGTGAAATCACATTAGATGTCCCAGCTATATTCCCACCTTTATCTACAAGATACTGCAAGTAGAAATCGCGCAGTATTTACAGGTTGTTCATCCCGCAGTATGTACAGGTTGTTCATCGCGCAGTATGTACAGGTTGTTCATCCTGCAGTATGTACAGGTTGTTCATCCCGCAGTATGTACAGGTTGTTCATCCCGCAGTATGTACAGGTTGTTCATCCCGCAGTATGTACAGGTTGTTCATCTGATACTGCAACTAGACATCCCGCAGTATTTACAGGTTGTTTGTTCATCTGATATACCTTCAGGTCACATGGTTATACAACATATCTGAGTGTACTCGCAAGTTTCTGATTGGTTGAGCTTACTTCTTTGTTTTGAGTTCAAGGCTTCTGTGCATGGAGGGAAGTTTGATATTGATCGGGCCTGGAGTTCCTGATTATATCTATGTTCGAAATCAGGCAATCTACTCAAAATCAGGCAGTTTGATTGGCCGAGTCTGTCTACTCAAAATCAGGCAGTTTGATTGGTCAAACATATCTACTCAAAATCAGTCAGTTTGATTGGTTGAGCCATTCTACTCAAACTCTGGATGTTTAATTGGCCGAGACTGAGCTCTGCTCAGCCTCGGCCAATCAAACTTCCTGATTTCAAGCACAAGATTTGAGTACGTACTTTGAAAGTTTTATAATGATGTGTCCTGGTTGTGTTTGACAACTTTGAACATGCACTGATGACTTCAACTGATTTGAGATCATGACTTGCTTGGAATTTTTGTTTATTACCACAGAGCCTTATTTTGTGTTCCTTTGTCATAAACTTGTAGTTTTAAATGGAGATATTTTGCATGTTTAGTTGTACTGCGATCACATGGAGCTATGCATTTAACTATAGACTTGTGAACCTTGTCTTATTGCTGCAGTGGATTCTGTTGGCCCAAGTCAGCATGTGAATCAACACTGTTTGCTAGTCATTTAGCTAATAGATGACCCAGATCAGGGTCTGTGCTTACAAAACTTTCTGAGCACATTATTTCACTTTGTATTCAAACTCATGCTGTTTGATTGGCCGAGACTGAGCACAGCTCAGCCTCGACCGATCAAACTTCATGATTTTGAGCATTAGAATTGAGTATTATGCTCAGAAAGTGTTGTAGTGACTGACCTTGACAGCTAGAGTTTACACACTGATCCTCCCCAGTAGTCGCAATGGCAATACAACTTGGTAACGGTGAACACAGCTCTATTGTTTTCATTCTCACGCCCGCAGCGCGATATTGCTGGCACATTGGCGTATGTACATGCATCCAAGGTTGAAGTTTTTCGGTATCCTGTCAAAGCCTCGACGGGCGTGACATGCCGGCCGCACCCAGCTAGTTTTTTTAAGCCTTTCAACGCTACATACCCCTTTTAGCAGAGTTTGCTAATGGTGTAGATCCAGATGAGCCGGCTCATAGCGATCCATCTCATCAGGATCTGCACATAATCTGCAAGTAATGTTCATATTTTTTTAAAAGAAAAAAAAACATCCCTTTCTAATAAATGGAATAGTCTGAAAATCATTGTATGATGACTGGATTCTCCTTAGATGGACATATCACAGTCCATTGCAGTTATTTAGGGTCGAAAGGGTTAAACAGTGGATATTTATAAAGTATATTTCTTAACTATAACTCTGGTATTTACATAATAATGTTTATATTAATGAAACACAAGTAGTAACACTATTGGTTGAACTACTGACGTGCATCCTGCCTTGTAGATATGTAGTACTTATGTCGACTGTGCTGTACTGACCAGTTGATTTCATTCTTTGATGCAACAGATATGTTTTGTCTATTTTCTCGTTATACTGTAAAGATTCTAATTGACGCCCATGCTCTAATAGACGCCCAGTTCTGGATGTGACCGAAACATCCACGGGCTGAAACGTCCATGGTCAGAAATGTTAACACCCGAAACATCCAAAGGCGTAAATCTGATCGGCATTAATGATTGACGCTGTATTGATATATACATTACCAGTATTTAAACATTTTTATCGAGTGTACTATAATGACCAAAGTGGGCCGAGACGTCTTTGTCCAAAATGTCCATAAACTGACGGACACTGGGCATCTATTAGAATATTTACAGTATTTTACAACCAACCAAGCTTTGGCAGCAATGTAGAAAACCATGTGTCATCTTCTGTTACCTAGTGATATATTCTGTATGGAGCGGGATGTAAAGTATGCATGTGTGTCAGTTCATTATTGTTCCCATTTGGACTGTATGTTGTGCACCATTTGACAGTGATATGTGACGCCAACCCATACAGGCAAAATGCGGGATTCGACTCCGTTAACCCATGTTAATTCAATGGGAATGAAATGTTGATCCACTCCGATAGTACACCAGCTTGTCAACGTATAATTCTAAATAGTTTCCTTATTTATTCCAAGAAGTATATGTTGTCACCCCTCATTTGAACTCGCTGACGTTCAACTATGTGGTAAAACATATGTGTGGCTGTGACTGGAGAAATGGGATTTATCGGTTTTGCAACCAGTGTAGATCCAGATCAGCCTGTGCATCCGCACAGTCTGATCAGGATCTGCACTATTCGTCATTCCATCAATGAAACACCTGTCGTGCAAACAAGCAAATATAGATCGTTATCAGGTTACAGGAGTGTGCTATTTGATCAGGAGCAACACTGGTCACAAATCCCAGAAGCCCCATTTCTCCAATCACCGCCACATATCTTCATTGAGACAATGGTCAATTTTACTTCTTAAAAAAGGTTGTAATAATTTCATGCTTTTATACTTGATTATTTTTCCATGCAAGTCAAGTGATGCTTTATACGTGATTGTGTAGTCCTGAAATCGAGCCACATATACAGTCCAGCCGGATAATGTGGGTCATTACAGATGTACCTAGCCTTGTGTTTACACCCGCAGTAATTGGTTGTGTCCCGCGGTCTACATATCAACCATCGTGCCTTACTGAGACGGTTACTATGCAAACACCGAGAGAGCACTTGCTGTATAGAGCATATGGTGCGCTTCTTGTATGGGTATTTTACATTTTGCCCATGAAAACCTACATATCTGGAGTGCATTTTAATGTGATGGTAAAAAAAAAATTAGGCCTACTTTGTTCAAAGATGGTTTTGAGCAGAAATGTGTAATTATAAATATGGAAATGATCTTGGTTATATTGTGTTTTATGAACAGAGATTATCCCGTTGGACTGTACACTGGCAGACATCTGTATAATGTGATGGTATCGGTATAATCACCATCTCACATACGAGACAAGCCGTGTGATTTTGTACTTAAGAAAGATGTGCGATATCTCGTGAAAAATATTTATAAAATTACAATGTTTTCTGTAAATGACGTCAAATGTTGATGAAAGTTCAAAGCAACAGTGGAATGTTATTCCTATGAAAATGTAATCAACTTTCGACATCCTAAACAGAAAATATCACAGTTTCTGTAAATATTTTTCATGAAAAAATCGCACATGTTCTTAGGTACAAACTCACACGATGAGTCATATTGTTGAGTACAGAATAATCAGGAGCTACAAATATTGTGAACACCATAGTTGCCTTTTGTCCACATGTACAAACACCGTGATCCGTGATGCTAACTTTCCAATCATTTACCTAGTTCTCATGCTCGAAATCGGGCAGTTTGATAGCTCGATTTCAAGCACAGAGTTTCAGAACGTGCCCTGAAAGTTTTATTACTGTGTTAATTTTGTACGACTTATTACATGTTTCACCTTGTCTTTGATCTCGACCCTGTGTCCTAGATTGTAAAACTTTCTGAATTGGTTCTCAAAATCTGTACTCAAAATCATCATTTTTAACTATCTGACCATGGTTGAGCCTCAATCACTGAAATATTTATTTTGAGGACGAGCTTTGAGTACACGCTCTGAAGATTTTACCATCTGTGGGCATGGCAGCGATTCAGTTACTGCTGTTGTCGTATAGAGCCTTGCCGTGACCGTGTTTCAGCATTGTGCCTAGGTTTCTCGATTTAGGCACAACGCTAGTGTCTTGACATTTGGGCCACCATTTGCGACCGGCGCAACTCCAGATCACCCTGTACATAACAAGTGCCAACTGTATGTGCTTGGAAAACTTGTAATAACGAGCTCGTACTTCACTAAGCTCGGTACAATAATGTCACGTCACACTATGCAGGGAACCGGCAGCTCTGTCACACTGTGGTCATCATGGTTGTGTTTTGGTACTCGGCTTTACCATGATGCCAAGTCTATTAGTGTATCTTCTATGTCCACCATTGCCGTATGTATCCATATGGGCCACCGGCTGATAAAAACACCTTTATGACATATGTTGCCAATTTAGATCGTGATCATTTGTAACCATACTGTTATTCATTGACATAAATAACGTTAGATTGTCGACCGGCGTATACCCTGATCATCAGACTGCAAATGCAGTCTGATCAGGGTTTACGCTGGTCGTAGATGTTGTTAGGTGACTTTATCAGCCGTGAGCCCATATATCCTATGTATAAACCATACATGTAAACATTGATATATCATCGATATATTTTTAATCACAAATATATTTTGTTCTATTGTATGAAGAGTGTAAATTGTAGAATATTCACCAAAATGTGCCAATTGTAATATGCCCAGAGAGGCTGGGATCCAGCAACCACAATATTGCGCGTGGTCTGCATGTCACCAGTAGCGAATTTCACCAACATCGCTGATGGCCAGAATCTAGCTACCGTAATATTCCTAAATATTCGGACACCATTTATTTGGGGAAGCACATAAATATATATGGTTTCCCTACTACAGTGAGCGTGGCAATATTTATGGTTAGTATGACAGTACTGGTTTCATCACAATAACAATGTATTTGGATACTATTTGTTTTGGGAAGCCCTTATTTAATAGGGGTTTCCCAAAGCAAATTGTGTCCAAATATTTAGGGTTATTACGGTAAGTGCAATTTGAGGGAGTAATTTACTATTTGTGCATAAATTAATTAACATGCCAATGTCTATCTGTCCGAGATTTGCATTAACGTTTTCGGTTACCTACTATTTCTTCTACCTTAAAGTCAAATTGGCTTGAAACTTCGTACACTTTTGGCCCCGTACAGGCACCGGGGCGAGATCAACTGATCCTGAGAATAGTGCTGCAGTAGCCATTGCTTGTCGTAAAAGGTGACTAAACTGGCTTAACGATTGGGTTCATACTTTCCGGAACCCACTATACCGGATTTGGCCCTCGTGTACATTTTTGGCTTTCTTGTATGTGAGAGTTGAGTCGGGCTATGCCCCATATATAAAAGTAAGATTAGTGCTAATCCTATTACTTTTAGGGGATGGGATAAATGATGCTGGTGTGGCGAGGGCCTGGCAATAGATCAGGTTGTTCTAATTTCAGGACTGAATATATATTTTGATTGTAAATATTGAGTTCTGAAGTTGGGATTTACCCCCCTTGGACAGGTGGATACGGGACTCGACCCCGTTGACCCGTCTGCGTGTAGACTCCCTGAGGCTTGTACCTCTATGTCAGAAAAGCGGACGTTAAACCCTATTCACTCACTCACTCACTCGTACACTTTTGTACTTATTTATCATCATCCATATTTTCATTATATCGCTCACCCATGCGGCTCCTGTGGTCAAGGTCAAATGACTTTGAAATTGAGGGGTATATCCATCAGTGTTACTGTTTTTTGTTATTTAATGAAATAACAGTTTTTAATCAAAACACTGGATTTGATAATGTAACAAATACACTTGATGAATGATGAATAATTTTAGCTATCAATATAAACGGGCATATTGTTTTATATGAAATAATACCAGTACATTTCAGTACAAATCCCCAGCCTTAAATGACCTTAGCTGTTGATAGGCTGTTAAACACCAACAATCAATCAATCAATTCAGTATAAATAAATAATTACTTCCTCAAAGTGCACTGAGCTAGATTAGTTCACTTGGGTGCCCGTTTCACTAAACTTTTTACGACTAAAATGTCCGTAAGTGCAAATTTAGGATCTTCTGGAAATTTCATTTGATGAATTTACATTTATTGAGCATATACTACAGCCTATTGAGCATAGACTACAGCCTATTGAGCATAGACTACAGCCTATTGAGCATAGACTACAGCCTATTGAGCATAGACTACAGCCTATTGAGCATAGACTACAGCCTATTGAGCATAGACTACAGCCTATTCTCAATAAATGTAAATCCAATAATTATTTACGAGAAAACAATGTTAATGTTTAATTAAATGTTTGCACTTACAGACATTTTAGTGAGAGAAAGTTTAATGAAACGGCCCCCTGCCCCTGGTGATGTTGGTAAATCCGTCTGCAGACATGCTTTATCATTGATACCATACAGACTGGTTGTCTGTTTGTAGAAAACGTTGATAGACAGATATGAATCCTCATGTCCTCAATCCACTTGTTGACAGTTGCTTCTATTTGATTTCTGTTTGATATATTCTAAGATTAGAATAGGCATCTAAATTAAACATTTCAACCCCTTCTGTATATGACGTTGCTGTTGAATGGACTTAAAACACAAATCAATCGTGTCCTTTCAAAACTACATACCATGATACCAATTTGTTGCAAACAATGTAGATCCAGATGGCTCATAATGAGCCATCTCATCAGGATCTTCACTGTGGATATTTCTGATTTTCGACAAAATTTACTGTTTTCTGATGAATTATCTGGAAACAGTATGAAAATTCAAATGAGAAAGACATTGATCGTTATTTAGGCTGAATGGTATAAATTATATCAGCCAGATATGAAAACGGACCGACACACGATCTTATTGGAATTTAAAGAGAAGTAACTGGACCATGGTAGCCAATAATGTCGATTTAGTATCATAAATATAAACATAAGGAGTTAACCCATGCATGCTGAATTTGGTTTGGTAGTCTATTGTAAGTTGTCAAATTCCTCGACAGCACAAGCTGTCAAAACCTGGTGTTTGTGAACAACAGATGACTACTATATATGTTCCCTGTCTTTAAACGGTTATGAAATCTGATGATGAATTAACCTGTATTGCCAAACCGTTGATATATTTATTACAACAATATTGCAGATTTACAAATTGATCTAGATATGTATACAGCCTGTAAATACCTGTTTATACGTGTACATAGCGACATATAACACAATCAAAGTGCTACGTTTCTAACGATTCTATACCTGGGCTGCTAGTGGACAAGAATAACCCTTTCAACACTACAGACCGCTTTCCTAATGTTCGCAAACAGTGTAGATCCAGATGAGACGGCTCGTAACGAGCCATCTCATCGGGATCTGCACTGTTTGTGGATATTTTTCAGATTTTTAAAAAAAAACACCCCTGTTCTGATTAATGGAATAGTTCAAAACTCTACATGGAAGAGTCTATAGCAGTTATTACTTCAAGGTACATGCCCACTCAGTAGGCACAAATTGTTCTTTATATCAGAGACATCATCTGAGACATTTCCTGGCATTATTATACATTTTATATCGGACATACTTTTCTACACTGATGTCAGGGGCGATAACCGTGTTTCCTTAAAATGTTAACAGACATTACTATTTCTTCTCTGTATTTATTTTTTGATGTCCAATGATCATACTTTATAATCTGTCGAAAATACTATTTTTTTTAGGTGACACATTTAATTTGTATAGATCTAAATAATTAAAAAATATCATGCCTCATTTGCATATGAAAACAGCCTGATACCACAGCGCGTCACTATCAGTAAAATAAATATTACTAAATGATTATATGTGTATAGCGGGCACTCGTAATGTTTAGAACTGGTGGAATAGTGACACAATAATACACTTGTTTAATTCCTATAAAGAATATTTTGTGCCTACTGAGTGGGCATGTACCTTTAAGGGTGAAAGGGTTAACATTTTGGCGTTTGTGATCAGAGTGGCTGCAGATCAGAGATCAGCATCAAGATCAGGGGGTCAATTTTCAACATTCAAGCGGTGATGCATTCATTTTGCCTCTCCTGTATGTATTTGTGGCGAGGAATGGAAAAATGGGGCTTATGGCATTTGTGAGCATAGGCCCTGATCAAATAGCACAATCCAATCTACTTTGCTTCTTAGAAATGGCTAACTACACTGGTCGCACAATCCATAAGCCCCATTTCTCCAGTCACAGCCACATTTGTGTTGATCAGGAGCTACACTGGTCTCGGATGCCTTAATATTCTATGTTGGCTGGTGGCCCACACATGTTGTGCATACTGCTATCTCTGATATATCTCATGGACATATCTCTGTGCTTATACATGGTCTGTAATGCATGGAGATGTATCTGTGTGTAATACATGTATATATATATATGTGGCTGTGATTGGAGAAATGGGGTTTATTGGTTTTTCGCCCAGTGTAGATCCAGATCAGCCTGTGCATCCGCAGTCTGATCAGGATATGCACTGTTCGCCATTCCATCAATGAAACATCTAGCATGCTTTTAACAAGTAGTAGAGATCGTTATTAGGCCACATGAGTGTGCTATTTGATCAGGAGCTACACTGGTCAAAAGTTCCATAAGCCCCATTTCTTGAGTCACAGCCACATATCTGTTTTATTGCATGGAAATATCTTGGCTTTTAATGCATGGAAATCTGACATATGGGGCCCAGGCCAGAGAAGATTATCTTGCAGATTCTCAGCCCAAACCACCCCTGGAATAAATTGCCAGTTAATATTTCATTTGTACATTTTTTCCCTATAATATAGAAATGTGTGTGTTTTTTAAAACAAATTTTACACCAATTTCACTGAAAACTTAACAAAACAAAACAAAAAACCATCCGAATGTAGTGCAAAATGGGGATGAGAATGTACTGATCAATGTTCTGTGGCCTTATTACTTGTTGATAAAATGGTACACATACTATGAATGTCTCGTAACCAAACAGTTTACACACTGATCTTGGCGCTGGGTGTTTCACATGTCACCAGGACTTTGCTACTGTTGACATTAAAACCAAGTTTATACAAATATCGTTTGGGAATAACACCAACATTGACATGAATGTTCGGGTCTTATGCTGATATCGTATTGTATGTAGGTAGGGCTGTCCTAACATGACTCACAGCTGTACTGACAGTAACTAATGCTCTAATTGCACAAAACCAGTCGCCCAATGGGTACAGCTTTTAGCCTACACAAATTTCAAGATAGCTTTTTGGTAGTAGTGAGAATGTCCATGCCATACTATGCAACGAATCTAGTAGTGATATTTTGTGCCTTGTATATTTATATTTAATCTACATCTTGATACAGAGGAACATCTCTAAACCGGACACCCTGTATACCTCCCAGGGTGTCCGGTTAAAGAGGTTTCACTGTATATTCACACCAGGAATTATTGTGGTAAGATTTGTACAAGCTTATATGACATGCTGTATTGCATAGGTGATTGTTGTTGTCCGATGATATTGTGGAGTATATGTATATGGAAGAACATTTTGTCAATCATGTAATTTTTTATCCCGTTAACCCAGCAGAAAATGACATTAGGTATTGACAGGCCGTTATACACCATTCAACAAGTAAGAATCATGAAATTTCAAAATGAAATACTTTTGAATAATGAGCTTGTCTGATTTTGTACTTCACACGTTTTATGCCTTGCAGGAGGGACAATGTTATTTCTTCCGAAAGTCGACATTTGTACAAACCAAGTCTAGATTGCTGCATGCAGTTGTCTATTTACATGTTATTGTAACCTTGACCTTCGATTTTTAACTTGTATAACCTTGACCATTAAAACGTGTCAATGCGGCTGTTGCCTGTTATTGTTAATGTCGGTAGCGGGATATTTGTGTCCCATAATACATACATGTACAACGTTCTTCTTGACTCGTCTCCAGTACAGACAAACTCATGGCAGTTGCGACCAGTGTTAACAAGTAAAATAAATTATAATAGTTCTCTAAATGCCCTTCTTTTCTTCGAATAAGGTGGTTGCAAATGTAAGTGTCTGTCCGTGTATATGATTACACCACTTGCTGCGCTCAAAATCAAAACCAGGCAGTTTGATTGGCCGAGACTGAGCACAGCTCAGTCTCGACCAATCAAACTGCCTGATAACAAGTATGAGAATGGAGTACATACTCGGAATGTTACATAATCACTGTGTCCAGGAGCCAATTTGTTCCTGATCACGTGCGTTGGATCTGTTTTACTGCATGCGTTCATAAAGGCTGATTTGTATGTCATTCTGCACTGGTTGTCTATCACCAACATCGATCATCGGTGTCCGCACTGTTGGCCGCTACACTGTTACTCACTGTTCATACATCGCAGCATCTACATTGTAAATATCCATCTCAGAATCACGTCACTTTGTTCCATGTGTTTGGTTTGACATTGAGATAGTTCATAGCGTCTACTCGTATACCATACTGATCTGTATTTGGAGCCGTGATTATGTTGTGAAACGGCCCCCAGTAACGTAGGCGACCCAATACATGACATACTTACAGGGCTGCTGGGCGGCCATAATACTGGGTCCTGCAGCTGTTCACACATTCAGTGACTGGAGAAATGGGACTTACGGGTTTTGCAACCAGTGTAGATCCAGATCAGCCTGTGCATCCACAGTCTGATCAGAATCTGCACTGTTTGCCATTTCATCAATGAAACACCCGTTGTGCGTCTAGCAAGCAATATATAGCGTTATCAGGCTACATACATGTGGTATATGATCAGGAACTACATTGGTTATAAAATCCCCATTTCTCGAGTCACTCGGCCACGAATAATGGTCACCCTGGCCCCAGTAGATGTACAAGCTAGCTACTGAATCTTGTCGGGTGTTCAGGACATTGTTTTACATATTCACCGGAACAAAACCGTCCTACTATATACATGTATCTGTCGGTGTATGTATGTTGGGTAACTTCGAGCCAGCTTGTAAGTTAATTAGGTATAAACATATTTTATTAAATAATAATTTACATCAGATTTATGTGTAAAGTGGATTGGAATGAAAGATTGCTATCTTAGAGAGTTCCTTTATTTTGGTAGGTAATTACACATAGTTGCCAGCAAAAAATTAATTGATACAAATTTAGTGTCTTCTGCTTTTCTTATTTTCAATATTTATTAACAAAACCAAGTTTTGACTGCACATGAGAATTGTCTTCAATAAGACAAAAGCAGATAATAAAATTCCTTCTTTGTGTTTTAAGCTAGAAGACAGCTCGTGGATGTACACAATTTGTGCTGAATATTTTGAAAATTATTTTATTAACTGATTTTAGGAAAATAACTATTAGTCCATTACCGTATTCATAACCTTAATTTACTAGACCAGTTCATTGCTCAATGCTGACTCGTTTATTCATGTTCATAAATAATACCCATTAATGTGGGAATTGACTTTGTTATCTGCAGTTTTTCCTTCATATATTGAGCGCTGGATTTGCCATTTTCCTTCAGTACAGTGTGTTGACTGGTTCTACCAATTCACCCATCTGTTGTTGACCCTTAAAAGGCGGGAACCAGATAATGGCGTCTGCTTTCATGAGATGTGCAGTCAATACATGTTTTCATCAAGAAAAAATGAAAACTAAACAGCAGACGACAAAATTTTATTCAGCATTCAGCCATTTAATCAATATCCATACATTTGTTTTTGTTGTGCCTAGACTCGACATAGTGACCCAATGACATCAGAAGGGGACAGTGAAAAAATGGGGCCAATTCCATGAGGGAATTAGCCCCGTTCTTCCACTGATCCCTTCACCTGTAAATGAAAATAAGAGGAAACTGCAGATGGCAACAAGTCCATTCCCAGTTGGCAGGTACGTATATAACCAATACACGTTCTGCCAAACGCTGACAATACTATAAAGCAATATGTTTGTTACTGCACGTCGTGTAAAGAAGGAAATGTACATAACCCTTTACTACACGTCGTGTAAAGAAGGAAATGTACATAACCCGTTGTCCTATGGATTTTTATATTTTGCTGCTTTTATCCTGATGAATAAAATGTCTACCTTTTGAGTGTGTTTCCTGTTCTCCTTTGCTGTACCATATCTATTTCACCATATTGTTAACCCTTAGACCGCTACTCACAACAATTGTCGTCTGCTGTTGCTTTTATATCTTGCCTTATTTCTCAATAAAAACATGGTTTGACAGCACTTGAGAATCATTTCCTTTGGAAATGATTCTGAAGTGCTGTCAAAGCATGTTGTAAATTATTCTAAAGTGCTGTTAAAGCATGTTTTTGATGATAAAATCAGAAAATAGAAAATAAACAGCAGACGACAAAAATAATAAGATGTATGGGTTAAACTGACATAATCCAGCAGTCAGCCAGTCAATTCAGACTTTGCTGTGTTAGGCCTTGGGCGTACCGGTGTAACAGGAAATCTCCCCCCCCCTGGAAATCTTCCCCCGGAAATCTTCCCCCCCCCCCCCCCCTGGGGGGGGGGGGGAAGATTTCCAGGCTTAAGCCAAGGAAATATTCCCCCCGGCCTGGAAATTGTCCCCCCACCCCCATCACCACCTTTACAGACACTTTTAATGTATTTTCATAAACATTGTTGATATTGTGCTCAGGAGCATACAAAATGCACATGCTAGAACCAGTCTGTTGGTAACAGAGGACGTAATATCCCTACATGTATACCCAACTAACATAGTCATAATGTATGTCTGCTTGTGGAGAAATATATGAATAGGCGAGGCAGCATTTTCTATAAAAGAGTTCTCCAATTTAGTATAATATCTATACATATATACAATATAGTGGTGGTGGGGCGGTAGAGATTCTATTTACCGGTATATGCAATAATTCCCCATTACCGTACCATAACTATTATGTATGTTGGCCGGTAGAGAGTTCTCTAGGTTAAATCTCTACCATAGCTGCATATGATTGGTATAAATGTATAGCACATGGTGGGGGTGGGTCTAGAAAATAAAAACAGTATATCTGTGTAGAACAGCAAGCATGTTCCTAGGAAATATCCCCCCACCACCATCTACCATATGCAAAGTGGATGTGAATGTCTCTTTGTAGAGAAGGAGAAGAATAGCAAGTGATTGGGGGAGTATTTCTGATGAAATGAAATGAAAGTTGGTGAAGAGATAGCATGTGGCATGTATTGGTGGGGGGGGGGGGGGAGATTTTCTAGGAAATATTCCCCCCCCCCCCCCCCCCCCCCGCCACCATCTACCATATATGCATAGTGGACGTGGATGTCTCTTTGTAGACAAGAATAGCCCACGATTGGGGGAGTATTTCTGATGAAACAAAAGAATGTATGTTGGTGTAGAACAGACAGCATGTGCCATGTATTGGTGGTGGGTGGGGGGGGGGGGAGATTTTCCTAGGAATAATACATGCCACATGCTATCTGTTCTACACCAACATACATTATTTCATCAGAAATACTCCCCCCAATCGTGGGTTATTCTTGTCTACAAAGAGACATCCACGTCCGCTATATGCATATGGTAGTTGGTTGGTTGGGGGGGATATTTCCTAGGAAAATCTCCCCCCCCCCCTCTCTCAATACATGGTAAATGCTATCTGTTCTACACCAACATACATTATTTCATCAGAAATACTCCCCCAATCGTGGGTTTTTCTTGTCTACAAAGAGACGTCCACATCCGCTATGCATATGGTAGTTGGTTGAGGAGGGGGGGGGGGATATTTCCTAGGAAAATCCCCCCCCCCCCTCCCTCAATACATGACAAATGCTATCTGCCCTACACCAACATACATTATTTCATCATCAGGGAGGAGGGGGGGTATTCTTGTCTACAAAGAGACATTCACATCCGCTATGCATATGGTAGATGGTTGGGGGGTGATATTTCCTAGGAAAATCTCTCCCCCCCCCTCCCTCAATACATGCCAAATGCTATCTGTTCCACACCAACAGACATTATTTCATCATGAGGGAGGGGGGGGGGGTGGGTATTCTTGTCTACAAAAAGGCATTCACATCCGCTATGCATATGGTAGATGGTGGTTGGGGGGGGGGGGAATTTCCTAGGAAAATCTCTCCCCCCCCCTCCCTCAATACATGCCAAATGCTATATGTTCTACACCAACATACATTATTTCATCATCAGGGAGGGGAGGGGGTGGGGGGGGGGTATTCTTGTCTACAAAGAGACATTCACATCCGCTATGCATATGGTAGATTGGTTGTGATATTTCCTAGGAAAATCTCTCCCCCCACCCCCCCCCCCCCCCCCCCCTCCCTCAATACATGCCAAAAATGCTATCTGTTCTACACCAACAGACATTATTTCATCATGAGGAGGGGGGGGGGTGGGGGGGGGGTGGGTATTCTTGTCTACAAAAAGGCATTCACATCCGCTATGCATATGGTAGTGGTTGGAATTTCCGAGGAAAATCTCCCCCCCCCCCCCCGCCAATATGCGTCACATGCTAACTGTTCTACACAAACATTTTCACTTGATCAGAAATCTTCCCCCAATCTTGTGATATTCTTGTCTATCAAGGGACTTACACTATGCATATGTAGATTGGGTGGGGTGTAGGGAGGTGATTGTTTATGTTCCCCTTTCTTATACTACCAAATGACATACATTGTGCCTATGTGCACATGTTTGGTGGGAAATAATTCTGCTTTGTAGCATTCAAACACAAACTTTTGGGTTGGGTGGGGGGAATTTCCAGGGTTGGGGGGGTGGGAGGGAGAATTTCCTATGGTCGAGCCTGGAAATATTCCCCCCCCCCCCCCGGGGAGAATTTCCTAGGAAATTCTTCCCCGAGGGGGAATATTTCCAGACTCGACCCTCCGCGGGGGAAGATTTCCAGGGGGGAGAATTTCCTGTGACACCGGCATAAAATAGGTTTTTAGTACCATCTCTGCGCACCAAAGATTTTTGTTACCAAAGTGACTACATATCTACTCTATATATTCCCGCATGATAGACTTCCAGAGGTAGTAGCTTAAGCCTAGTAATTTGCATAAACAAGATGGCCGCCAATGAAAAAGTACGTTACTACATGTAGGGGCATATCGTGTTGTGGAAGCAGTTTTAAAAGCACAAATACCCATACACTTCAGGAATTTAATGCTTCATAGACGTCTAAATGTTTATCAATCTATTTTATTAGGAATATGATGTACAGAAACCAACATGGCCGCCATTTTACACGAATTCTATGAATTATTCAAAGAAACGGACCCGCACGAGCAATTACATGTTGACACCACACACATATATAAAACTAACATAGCGGCAATGTGTTTAGCATATTGGTATTAATAATAATACGCAACAAAAACATAACATTTGTGGTATAAAGGTGTAATATTGCATATACAATATGGCCGACCTTTTGAAATGTATATCCAGTTTCTGGTATATTTATATGCAACGTCGTTGTTTCAGCAGCCACATAATAGTTAATGCAAACGCAATTCTGATATGTGATAAATGACATGTTATACAATGCTTATACATTCATGATAAAAAGAGAAGTGTGTAAATCCAAAATGGCCGCCATTTTATACGAATTTCGTAAATTATACTTATACACATTCGTTGATCTACAACTTACTAAAAGCATGAAAAGGAACATACACATATTAATTCGCATATTTAAGATATCCATTACTGTAAACTTGGAACAGCAATTTCTTGAATTTAGTTCACGTATTACACATAACATATCAGACAAGAGCAAACCGATCAGCTTCGACGATTAAACCATTGTCATGCCTAAAGAAGTTTCTCTATACCCGTTTGAGGCAAATATAATTTGCATACTTTCAAAATGGCTGCCATTTCGTACAATATGTGTAGCAATGAAACTAAACCCCCATATATATTTTATCGGTAGCAGCTGAATAAAAATGATAATTATGTATTAAATATCTGCTTTATTATGACTAGAAGCTGTACTACATACCTGTTTTTACATTTACAATATAGTGTACTGTGTGCTTATCATTGTACAGGTGTTTTTTTATTAATAGTGTAATATCCACTACAAACGCTCATTAGTAATAATACATCTGTCTTAAGATTGGAACATATTGTATCATGTGTTATTCCATTTTGTATGTTGTCTCATGCATTACCATGCACTGTATACTGTGCAAGAAGAAACGTTTATATGAGTAACAAATTGTACACAATTCATATGACAAAATCAAAATTAAGCTAAATTATGTAATATAGCCAATTAATATAATATAACATACATCATGCATGCACTTTCAGCGGCAATTTTATCTATGCGTAAAATTACCGCCAACTAAGACTAAACAAACGTTAGAAGTGTCGACATTACACTACTGTTGTACACTGTTCTGTTATTACTACGTTGTGTACGTAAACATGTAATATAGATGACAATCCATGCAACCAACATGGGATATGAATATCATGAAGTATATGAGGCTGACATTCCTGTTTGAACACGTAGCGAACATTAGATATCACTTCATTCATTTAATAGTTTGTCCTTACTCATTGCTTACTTTATGTTGATTACTGACCTCAGGGAAACATGACGGCAAAGCAAGCAAGAGGGTAGCATGTGTGTTTTGATCAGTAACAATACAAACAATATCAAGATACTCATGACTATCGCCGAACTCGTCTATCGAAACAACGTATAATAAGCGGTTCACGTTCTATTTCTAACTGATTGCCTAAGTGGGTATTTATGGGACCGTGTACCCCTAATCGTGGCATCCATGTTAGTGCCAATTCAATACTCGACCTACATGCACGTATTATACTTATTTTCCAGGCCAGGAAGTGGTGTTCGGTATAACGGATGTATTATTTTCTATTTTCCATGCACATGCATGCTTAACCGAACTTAAGTGGATCAATATATGTCTTAGTTTTAGTGCAGATGGGCTATTAATAAGTACAACCCAATATGGAATGGATATGCCATTCGCTCATGTAGCACATTCATTGACATAAACTATTTGTATACACAGACGAGTTTCTGACTAATGAACCATATGTATGTTAATTGTTCGACTTGCATGCCGCGTACAATGATATAAATTCCAAACAAATGCACTGTAAGAAATCCCTCTAGTTGTAACTACACAAACACATTCTGGAATGGTATATGTTTTTCATATGCATGAATTCCATAGCCAGCAGAATATGATTCAAAACTGTCAGTACATTTAATAAAATAACAATGTTAAATATTGCATGTAAACCAATATAAAATAAATCAATACTCCAACTGCTGGTCGTGGAATGCATGTTTGTGCCACGTTCAAAGCTCCGCCTCTATGTGCGTGTCATGTGTTTAACCTGATGTATTGCGTATCTAGTATACATAGGTTCATGTGTCTCCTTTGGGTATCTTATTATATAGTGTCCATAGCATAGCATGCACAAAGATAATGAGCTATGACAACAATGAAACATTTATGAAACGGCCACAGAAATAATGTATCCACTTGGGTTGTTTATCATATCTGAAAAGATAACAAACATAACTAGGAATACATGTATGAACTTGTATCATGAAACATGAAGACTTATAGGCAAAATGAATAATGATGCTGGATAAACCACTATGTTGACGTATATGTTTCGACTAATTTCTCTCACATTATGGTGGATGCTGACATGTGGTCGATAGAATATATCACCATGCTTTGGTTTTCCACACACAGCTTGTCATACAGTGCACCTCTTTTCTGTTATTACCAATGTACAGTGGTCTATTATATGTGGTCTCATTTCGGTATATTGTCAATATTCTGAATAAAACAAGCAGTACAGCAGCCAACTTTGGACAGGTACAAAGTAGAAGTATTATATTTTCAGCTCTAGGTTTGATGCCCCAACCAGGATGCAGCAAGTACTGGCAGTGCGTATTAATACTACTAAAACCAAAACAAAACTATTTTATTACAATATAATATCCGCCCAGTATGTGCAGCATGCCAAAGGGTAAAACAATCTCCTTTTCGTTTCTTTGTTTATTTTCATAATTCCACCGATAACATAAACATGATAAATTGTAATATTTCGTAAATTTGTTGTATTTTCTGTTAACCATTACATACTGTTTGCATATTTGCGATACATGATTTTATTCTAAAGCTGCCCCAAGGCCAATAGTCAAAGTCAAATGACGTTTGCGCTAAAGCTTCTGGCAAAAGTTGTGTTAATATACTATCCGTTAATCGAATTGGCGGCCGGGGTTATCCATTGATGTCAGAATATTAGTTTTATATTGTTTATTTGTAAAGTACCTTGCCATTAATATACAACGCATACACCAAGTTGATGTCTACTGTATTCCTATTACGACCGCATACTAGTAACATTGGCTGAACTAGCAATTGCCGTTAAACGAGGATGGCTGGTATACTTTTGATAGGAAAATTCAAATTACTACTTAATTTAATTACTGATAATAAATATAGAGTATTAACACTATTACATAAACACTTTAAATAACCGGACCGTTGTGCATGCATATATAGCAGATACTGATTCCATGAAATTTGCATTAAATATTATTTTCGGCAAAATATTAATATCCAAATGTGTGGGTCGGGCTCCATATAAGCACCATTAGTCTACACATGTATACGTACATAGCATACTTGTAACAACACAACAGCTGTACATACATTTTAAATATTAAACAATACAATACGTAGGTAGCAACCGTGTTTTGTGCAGACATATATTACCAATACAAACAGTAGATGTGTCCAACAGATCAACTCGATTAACAAATGTTGTATTAAAAATCTGACCTTTCTGGGTGTATAATTATTGACTAATATTTTTACAATTGTTTGAAAGACGGGCGGACAGTAATGTAATATATATACTTCCAACGTATATGATTAGGACATATCAGTCTAAACAGCATTGCAACTTTTAATTTCGGACTGGAACATGATGTACTCATTGATATAGTCAGGGCCTATCAATTAACAGTTAATAGTCAACCCCAGATATAGCGAGTATGCCAATTTATGTACATGTACATACATGACAAAATGCCTGTAAAATGGTGGCCATCTTTGATTTATACAAATTATAATTATATTCCTTTAAAATATGAGAAGTAAATATTTTGCAATGTGTCACCTCATATGTGTCAGAAATTGTTATCATTTCCCTTCTGGTATTACTGGTACAAAATGATGCAATTTCTGTTAGCCACCCTTTTTCATATATATTTAATCGTTAATTATCTTCTGACATATGCCATTGTTAGCACGATTGTGTATAATCATCTTGTGAGCCCGTCTATTTTGCCTTGTATCGAAGCTGTTCATGACAGGCAGTGTGTGCCAACTGATCAGCATAAGCAACATATTTTGTATAAAATGGCGGCCATCTTGGATTTATTGAACATGTAGAAATCACAAATCCACTTAAGTTCGGTTAAGCATGCATGTGCATGGAAAATAGAAAATAATACATCCGTTAGACCGAACACCACTTCCTGGCCTGGAAAATAAGTATAATGTGCCAAATACGTGCATGTAGGTCGAGTATTGAATTGGCACTAACATGGATGCCACGATTAGCGGTACACGGTCCCATAAATACCCACTTAGGCAATCAGCTAGAAATAGAACGTGAACCGCTTATCATACGTTGTTTCGATAGACGAGTTCGGCGATAGTCATGGGTATCTTGATATTGTTTGTATTGTTACTGATCAAAACACACATGCTACCCCTCTTGCTTGCTTTGCCGTCATGTTTCCCTGAGGTCAGTAATCAACATAAAGTAAGAAATGAGTAAGGACAAACTATTAAATGAATTTTGTGATTTCTACATGTTCAATAAATCCAAGATGGCCGCCATTTTATACAAAATATGTTGCTTATGCTGATCAGTTGGCACACACTGCCTGTCATGAACAGCTTCGATACAAGGAAAAATAGACGGGCTCACAAGATGATTATACACAATCGTGCTAACAATGGCATATGTCAGAAGATAATTAACGATTAAATATATATGAAAAAGGGTGGCTACCAGAAATTGCATCATTTTGTACCAGTAATACCAGAAGGGAAATGATAACAATTTCTGACACATATGAGATGACACATTGCAAAATATTTACTTCTCATATTTTAAAGGAATATAATTATAATTTGTATAAATCAAAGATGGCCACCATTTTACAGGCATTTTGTCATGTATGTACATGTACATAAATTGGCATATCTGGGGTTGACTATTAACTGTTAATTGATAGGCCCTGACTATATCAATGAGTACATCATGTTCCAGTCCGAAATTAAACGTTGCAATGCTGTTTAGACTGATATGTCCTAATCATATACGTTGGAAGTATATATATTACATTACTGTCCGCCCGTCTTTCAAACAATTGTAAAAATATTAGTCAATAATTATACACCCAGAAAGGTCAGATTTGTAATACAACATTTGTTAATCGAGTTGATCTGTTGGACACATCTACTGTTTGTATTGGTAATATATGTCTGCACAAAACACGGTTGCTACCTACGTATTGTATTGTTTAATATTTAAAATGTATGTACAGCCGTTGTGTTGTTACAAGTATGCTATGTACGTATACATGTGTAGACTAATGGTGCTTATATGGAGCCCGACCCACACATTTGGATATTAATATTTTGCCGAAAATAATATTTAATGCAATTTTCATGGAATCAGTATCTGCTATATATGCATGCACAACGGTCCGGTTATTTAAAGTGTTTATGTAATAGTGTTAATACTCTATATTTATTATCAGTAATTAAATTAAGTAGTAATTTGAATTTTCCTATCAAAAGTATACCAGCCATCCTCGTTTAACGGCAATTGCTCGTTCAGCCAATGTTACTAGTATGCGGTCGTAATAGGAATACAATAGACATCAACTTGGTGTATGCGTTGTATATTAATGGCAAGGTACTTTACAAATAAACAATATAAAACCAATATTCTGACATCAATGGATAACCCCGGCCGCCAATTCGATTAACGGATAGTATATTAACACAATTTTGCCAGAAGCTTTAGCGCAAACGTCATTTGACTTTGACTATTGGCCTTGGGGCAGCTTTAGAATAAAATCATGTATCGCGCATTCGGGACCTTCACCTTCATTTTGGTGACCTTAACCATTGCGGGATGTAAATATTGGGTGTAGCCAAACTTCCCAAATCTGTTGCTCCGTTAGTCGGATCATTACCAAATTTCATCAATAGCTTTCTCACAGTGATTGCTATCGACCCACTGTCATTTGGCTCACCTTCACCTTTGTGACAACCTTTGTGTCTATAATTTTTACATATTGTACATCCAAATGTTGAATACCTCCTGATTTGTTAGTTGGATCCTTTACCAAACTTCATCAATAGCTTCCATACACTGATGGCAGCTTCTTCACATTTATGAATATCTACCAGTGTAATTCGGCTTACCTTGACCTTGGTGACCTTCACATTGGTTTGCGACCAGTCCTTCAGACTCCAGCACTTTAAACAGACCAAATGTATCCTACAACCCAGTAAACACAACAGCCCATGGTTTTATTCCTTATTTAATTTCTATAAATAACACTTTGTGCCTACTGACTGGGCATGTACCTTTAATTGGCTGGGGACTGGAGATGTGTCTGCCCTGTGCCACTGTCATGACATCTGATACGGATGCAACCAACATCACACAAATGTAAAATGGCCATGCAACAGTTTTCTCACTTTACTGTCTGTCGTGTTCCCGAAATATGTGGACAATTGGATAGATTATAAATAGTTTCTCACCTGATCCAATTAATTAATGCAGCTGACTAATAACTACTTAAATACAACTAATACGAGGGTAGGTCAATAAGTAGTGTCACTCGACCATTATCTTTCTAACAACTCGTCCAACTTGAATAAAATGATGTTATGTATCATGTGACACTACTTATTGACCCACACTCGTACATGCCATATTCACCATATGCAACAAAAATAATCTACAAGTACATATTTTTGACAAGTGTAGATCCTGCACATTTGCACAGAAAATGTTTGTTGACAGCAGTAAGGAAGGATACATCCACAACTGATATGTGAACAGTGAATGCCACGATCTGACTGATGTATATATGGTGGTATGTGACGACTGGTGATACGTGAACAGTGAATGCCACAATCTGACTATGATGTATATGATGGTATGTGACGACTGGTGATACGTGAATAGTGTATGACCTGATCTCGCTGTTGATGTATATGGTGATATGTGACGACTAGGGTGGTATGTGACGACTAGGGTGATATATGATGAATAGGGTGATATGTGACAACTAGGGTGATATATGATGACTAGGGTGATACGTGACAACTAGGGTGGTATGTGATGACTCGGGTGATATGTGACAACTAGGGTAGTATATGACAACTTGGGTGATACGTGACGACTGGGGTGATACGTGACGACTAGGGTGGTATGTGATGACTAGGGTGGTATATGATGACTTGTGTCGTACATGATGACTAGGGTAGTACGTGACAACTAGAGTGACACGTGTCAACTAGGGTGATACGTGATGACTAGGGTGATACATGACAACTAGGGTGGTATGTGATGACTACCGTGGTATATGATGACTAGGGTCATACGTGACAACTAAGGTGATACGTGACAACTAAAATGACAGTACTACTAGGGTGATACGTAACACTAGGTGGTACGTGAGACTAGGGTGATACGTGACTAGGGTGATTTGCAAAACTATTGACGTGACAACTAGGGTGATGACTAGAGGATATGATGACTAGGGGATATGTATACTAGGGTGGTAGTGACAGATGATACGTGACATACAGGGAGATACGTGATGACTAGTGTACTGATGGCTAGGGTATTGTGACTAGGGTGGTAGTATAAATGTCACTAGGTTATACGTGACAACTAATGACACGTGATACTAGGGTGTACGTGATGACTAGAGTGATATGTGATAGAATGTGATGACTAGGATGTGATAACAGGAACGTGACAAAGATACGTGATAGTGTGATATAATGACACGTAGACTAGGTGATAGATGACAGTGATATGTGATGACTAGGGTGATATGTGATGACTAGGGTGGTATGTGATAACTAGGATGATACGTGACATACAGGGAGATACGTGATGACTAGTGTGATACGTGATGGCTAGGGTGATACGTGATGACTAGGATGGTATGTGATGACTAGGGTGGTATGTGATAACAGGATGATTGACATACAGGGGATACGTGATGACTACAGTGATACGATGTGGCTGATACGTGATGACTAGGATGGTGTGATATGTTGACGTGACAACTAGGGTGACATGATGACTAGGGTGGTATGTGATAACTAGGATGATACGTGACATATAAGGAGATACGTGACGACTAGGGTGATACGTGATGACTAGGGTGGTATGTGACAACTAGGTTGATACGTGACAACTAGGGTGACACGTGATGACTAGGGTGATATGTGATGACTAGGGTGGTATGTTACAACTAGGGTGATACGTGACAACTAGGGTGATACATGACTACTGTGATACGTGATGACTAGGGTTATATGTGATGACTAGGATGGTATGTGATAACTAGGGTGATATGTGACAACTAGGGTGGTATGTGACATATGTGACAACTATGGTGATACATGACGACTAGGGTGATATGTGACAACTACGGTGGTATGTGACAACTAGGGTGATATGTGACAACTAGGGCGGTATGTGACAACTAGGGTGATACATGAGGACTAGGGTGATATGTGACAACTAGGGTGATATGTCACAAATATGGTGATATGTGACAACTAGGGTGGTATGTGACAACTAGGGTGATACATGACAACTACGGTGGTATGTGACAACTAGGGTGATATGTGATGACTAGGGTGATACGTGACAACTAGGGTTGTATGTCACAACTAGGGTGATACGTGACAACTAGGGTGATACGTAACAACTAGGGTGGTATGTGACAACTAGGGTGATACATGACAACTAGGGTGATTTGTAACAACTAGGGTGATATATGACCACTAGGGTGATACATGACAACTAGGGTGATACGTGACAACAGGGTGATATGTGACCACTAGGGGTGTAAGGACAACTAGGGTGATACTTGACAACTATGGTGGGTATGTCATAACTAGGGTGAACGTGGACGCTTGGGTGGATTTGTAACAAAACTGTGTAAATATGTGACAAAACTAGGGTTTGAATAATTTGAAACTAGGGGTGATAACATGAACATACTAGGGTGATACGTGGACAACTAGGGGTGATATGTGACACTAGTGGGTGGGATACAATGACAACTAGGGTGATAACGTGGACATCTATGGGTGATATGTCATGACTAGGGTGGGTTGATACGTGAAACCGATTGGGTTGATGTACAACTAGGGTAATAATGGGTGTCAACTAGGGTGGATAACTGACATAGGGTTATTTGTAACAACTAGGGTGAGATGTTAACAGCTAGGGTGATATGTGACAATAGGGTGACACTAGGGTGTTTGTAACAGCTAGGGTGATTATGTGGACACCCTGCGTGACCACTAGGGTGATGTATCAACTAGGGTGGTAGTACAAACAAATAGGGTGATAACATGACAAACTTTACGGGTGGTATGTGACAAACTTAGGGTGTTACGCGAACTAGGGTTATTTGTAACAACTAGGGTGTATGTGACAAACTTAGGGTGATAGTGACGACTAGGGTGTTATGTGACACCATGGTGATATGTGAAACCAAATTTATTGGTGATATGTGACAACTAGGGTGGGTATGTCAAACACTGGGTTGATACATGAACACGGTGGTAGTGACAATTGGGTGATACTTGACGACTAGGGTGATTTGTAGCAACTAGGATGATATCTGACAACTAGGGTGATACATGACGACTAGGGTGATATGTGACAACTAGGGTGGTATGTGACAACTAGGGTGATACGTGATAACTAGGGTGGTATGTCACAACTAGGGTGATACATGACAACTACGGTGGTATGTAACAACTATGGTGATACGTGACGACTAGGGTGATATGTGACAACTAGGGTGATATGTGACAACTAGGGTGATACATGACAACTAGGGTAATATGTGACAAATAGGGTGATACGTGACAACTAGGGTGATTTGTAACAACTAGGGTGATACGTGACAACTAGGGTGATTTGTAACAACTAGGGTGGTATGTGACAACTAGGTTGATACATGACAATAGGGTGATTTGTAACAACTAGGGTGGTATGTGACAACTAGGCTGATACATGACAACTAGGGTGGTATGTGACAACTAGGGTGATACGTGACGAACTAGGGTGATACGTGACAACTAGGGTGTTATGTTACAACTAGGGTGATACGTGACAACAACTAGGGTGATATGTGACAACTAGGGTGGTATGTGACAACTAGGGTGATACGTGACAACTAGAGTGATACGTGACAACTAGGGTGTTATGTTACAACTAGGGTGATACGTGACAACAACTAGGGTGATATGTGACAACTAGGGTGGTATGTGACAACTAGGGTGATACGTGACAACTAGAGTGATATGTGAAAACTAGGGTGATACGTGACAACTAGGGTGATTTGTAACAACTAGGGTGATACGTGACAACTAGGG